>VZTD01001040.1:3712504-3746210 GCA_013397725.1 Rhagologus leucostigma | reverse complement strand
TTTTTTTAGTTTTTTTTTTTTTTTTTTATTAGTTTAGTTTCCACATATAATGATGATATTAAAATAGTAAATAGTTGAACCCTATGGATAGATTTTGTTTGTGTGATTGCATTTGGTGTTAGTGAAAGAGGAGAAGGAATAATTCAGGGGATCACAAATTCTTCCTCTCCCTTTGATGTATCGTTGTACAGTTCCTTTTTACTCTAGCTAAGTCAGGTTAATCAACATTTGTGACATGGAGGCACAGGGTTTTTGGCCCATTAATTGCCTATAGCATATCAAAACTCAGCCATTTTTCATCATTTTTTGAGGCTGGATTGGAAATCTTATTAAGAGTGGCTATCCTTGGGATGGATCTCAGATAGTGTCCACAGATTTCTTCTAAGCCACCCAAAATATGTGAGCAGAACAGCATGTAGTCCTGATGCAATGCAAAGCTTCTGGACATTTCTGTTTTGACTTAGGCAAGAAAATGATGCTTTGTATTGCACATGGAATGATTAATCAGCTCCCAGTAACTTTTAGATAATGTGTTAATAGCTGCTCTTTCTGAAATCAGCAGTGACCTGATTTAAAAGCTGGTTCCACCTAAGCATACATGTTCTTTCTCAGAGCACACAAAACATGTGGCTGAATATGATTTGGAGATATGGGTCTAATCTGATCTGCTCAGCACGAGAAGGGGTTAACTTTCAGGACTGAGGAATAAAGGTTCTTGCTGGAGCAAGTTTTGCCTCTAGCCTTTCAACTTCTCAGATCCAAACACAACAGATGGTACCTCTTGCAATACAATATCTCTTTAACATCATGCTGAGGTTTTGGTTTGGTAGGGGCTCTCAGCATTGATTTCTGCAGTGCCCTGTTTTGTTTCTTTTTTTCCCTTTTATTGAGTGGCTCCCATTTCTGTCAAGACATAACATAATTAGCCAGTTATGGCTGCCAAGATCACTAACAGAAGTGATTCAGTAACACTCCCAGTTTTAAAGTTGGTTTCTTCTTAGTACTTTGTTACCAGAAAGCAAAGAAAAAAACCCAATTCCCTGTGCTCTCACCTTCATTCTGTATTCTGCTCTGTCTGGAGATGCATTCTCTTCACTCCCTGCATTCCTCTGCTCCTGCTGTTAAGAACTGATTATTGAGAGAAGCCTCTGCCTGAATTAAGGTGCAAATGAGACCATATGCCAAAGTCAATAGTACAGATTTTATCTAACAATAAAATGTGAGGTAGAGAGATAGAAAGAAATAGAAAAGAGAGGAGAGAGAGAGAGAGAAAAAGAGAAAGAGAGAGAGAAAGCATAAGGTAGTCACCACCTGCGGCTCCAGGAGTGTCCCATTGGTTCTTCTTTACCCTGGACTTCTTGGTGGTGGAGGTCCCCAGATTGTTCCAAACTTTTCCTTGTTTATATATTTTAGCAAACAAAGGAATTAATGCTCATTGGCTACACAGTTCTCTTATGCTATTGGTTAGATGATTCCCTTGCCTCTAAGGCTATTTAAGTCTGCATTCTTGGTCTTTCTCTTCTCTTGAGTCAGTGGGATGTGAATTGGTGGTCGTGAGCTTCCCCTGCCAGAACTGCCTTCTACTCAGTCCGAGCTGATTTCAGCACCATTGCTGAGTTGGCTTTCCTTGTTGCTGCATTCTTTATATCCATTATCAGTGATACATTCTTCTCCCTCAGCTTTGTTAACCTCCCCCTAGACCTGAGATAACATTCAGACGATAGTACCACCTATACCTTATCTCAAGTTCCCATCATGGTGGCTTAATTTACAGTCCAAGTTCCAGGTATCCACAGAGGCGTATTCAGGGGTGGGGATTCAGTGGTTGTTTCTGGTCACAAGTGCCATCTGTCCCATAACTTGGGGGGATCTTTGTTTGACTGGTGATATGTATATGAGCAGTTGCTTCTTTATGCAGTTTGCCACAGTGGGAATTTTTGTCTGGATGCATTACTCAGGATGTGCTAGCCAGATCTGGCTTCTGCCAGGCTTGGACTTAGCACCATCCTGTTGCTCCATTCGGTGCTTATCTCACAGCAAAGTCCTTCTGTGGCCTAAACAGTGTTTGAGACAGGCAACTGTGATCTTTGAGTCTTTACACCTCCCACAGGTAGACAGCTGCTCAGACAATTCAGGAAAAGAGATGTTTGTGATGATGTTGGGGTAGGCTGGCAGCAGAAAGGTGGTGCATTTTAATTCTCGAATTTGTTCTTGCTGTGCAGGTATTTCATCCCTGGCAAAACTCCACCTGTACGGCAGAATGTTAATTTTTCCTTGACTGACTCTTATTTGGCAAAGGCTGTAAACAGCTTAAAAAACAACAACAAAGAAATGGATCCCTTGTTGCTCTGCTTCTGACATTTCTGTCACATACTGAGAGACAGCAGCATGAGGGTGAGAGGAGAGAGAAGTAACATTTTTGAAATGATTTGTTTGCTGTGACTGGAGATCATTTTTGAGAATTGTTTTGGTACTCGTATGTTCCGTTTGTTGGGTTCTTCCTCAGGTTCTCAATGCTTGCTGTCGGATCATTAATTTTTAGGAATGGAGGTCTTTCGCTGTGATTTTTTTGAATGTTGTTAGTGGTACTGTACTTAAATGCAAGTGCTTAGTTTTCCTTTTGTAAAACTAAATGCGAAGAGTAGTTTGTAGGAAAATAAAAGTGAGACTCAGACTTTTTCTTTCCCCAGTTATCCTTACTTTTTGGTAGTGTACACTATGAAAAGGAGCCTAAAGCAGTTCCTTCATGTATTCTGCCTTGTCAAGCTTTATCAGATACTGTACTCAGTACAGTCCTTAGATAAAACCTTAGAGTTCATTTCCTTTTGTCTATCTCCAAGGACAGGTTGTCATTTATGACTTCTGTATCTCCTGCTGTTTACTGATAAATTCTTTTTGTGGTGTGTTCTCACAGTGAACATCAGAGGTACTACTCTAAAACAAAATTGCATAAATATTTCTGTTTGTCAGCTTATGAGTTCACCTGAAGTGAAACTCAGCAACAGGAGACATTTCTCTCAATATTCCCTCATTTCTGATATTTTTTGAGGTTTAATATGATGCAGTAATTTTTCTTATGTAGTGATACCTTAAGCTTCACTTTAACAAGAATTAACAAGGAGGGAGAGGGTTTATGAATTTACCTTCACCCAGCAAAGGTCAGGTTTGCCTCTGGGAAGAACAGCTATTGATAAATCTATTTTTCTAATAAAATATCTCATGAACTAAAAACCTGCTTTAGGTCACTGGGGATGGCTTTTGACACTATTCTGATTTGCCCTGTAACCCGTCTCTGATAACACTGTGGCTTTAGACAGCCCTGCAGGATCTGACTCTGATTTATGAATCCTTGCATCTCTGTGAGCTTTGGTCTACAGCTGGGCTTTTCTTACCTGGATTGAATTTTCCACATTCTGTTCTGGAGCATTACTAGGCTGCTAGGGGTTTTTTGGTGGTTTGTTTGTTTCTAACAGCTGCAAGTAAATTTGCTGTTTCTATTTTTAATATAGCCCTTGATACTAGTTTGCTTACATTGCCTTGGTAGTAGTTTCCTTAAATAGCTGACCAGTCTATCAAGGGGTCCACATTCATCCTTTAATGACTGTACAAGTTGCTATCACTTCACTGGTACCTTTTCCATCTTGAATGATCATATAGCTTTCCAGTCTGTACTACCTCCATAGAATACAAATAAAATAAATGGTAATAAGTAATATTATAGAGTAATAATATCATAAGGCATACAATTGTAAAACAATGTTACATAAAAATTATGGAAAGAAAATTAAGAATCTCTATGATCTGATTCTTGCTTTAGATTTTGTGTCGAAGGTACTCATGAATTGTTTGCTCATGGTTATTCTATGCCTTGGGAGTTTTCATCCTAAGGTTCAATTTCCCTCTGAACTGCATACTGGGGATTCTTGGCTATTGCAGGCTCCTAGAACAAATTAAGTCTCCTAATTCCTAAAAAGCTCTCTAATGTGTATTTAGGGACAATACTGTCATTCTTCAAACATATGTAGATGGATACCTCTAGTGTACCCTAGTTCTTCAGCTTTAGGGTTTACCTCTCCCATAAGTTGCAGTCCTATGATGTTTTGGGATGTGCCTCTGCCTCCAACTTCCTTGTCTTCACAGAAAAGGATTGTGGCACTTGGGTTGAGTTTTTCCAGTAAAAGACAGGAGGCTGGAGGGTTTTAAGACCTGTCTAAGGATAACAGAAATGTAGTAAAGACCTTGAGCCTTGGAAGGTGGAGGCGGAGATCTGCAGCTTTTGCTGGATTTGGTCTCACAATTCATCCCCACCTGTTTGCACAGGGATGTACTTGAGTACATCTGGCTTTGGGGGTACTTGCACAAGTAAGGGCCTGGCCTGATGGCTCTTCTTCAAATGAAAGCCTTAGCTTTCATTGCCAGTTCTTCTCTCAGCTTGTCTTACAAGCTCCATGGTTGTGTATTTCTTGCTCATTTTCTCTCCTTCAGAGCATATTCTCCTTACTCGGAGCACTGTTTTGAAAATTCTGTGAAATTGTGGATTGCCTTATTTTTCTGTAGATTGAAATGTTCCTGTGGTAGATAAGGTGTTCTCTTCTGTATATGACTTGGCTACTAGTACCTAACTGAGGAGGGACTTCTCCCTGCTTGGTGACCCAATGTGTTTCAGGAGAAATATCTGCCTCCATTGAGCCTTTTAGTGCCTCACAAACTGTTGAATGGATGAGCATTTTTCATATAGACAGAAAAGTAGTTTTGTATTGATATTTCTCTCTGACTAGTGGTTCAGATGAGACACAGAGGTGATGAACTTTCTGCTGACCATGAATTTAAGATGATGTAGCCTAAACTCAGTCTTTGAAGAATTATAAAATATTAAGCAGTTCTCCGGAACTTGGATGTTAAATAAATAAGCCCCCATGATACAGCATTCATGTCACAAGCACTGCTATTTCATTCAAATTGTGAAAATATTTCAGTAACAGAGTTATTAATGGTGCAAGTTAGTGAGTGTGCAAATGTTGCAAATATTTTTTTTCCAGAAGTTTAGGTCTAAAAGACTCATTTATTCTACCTTCATTTGCTGGATTAATATTTTGCTCTGGTAACATATTTGTTTAAAATTTCCTATCTGAGATGTTGTGTAAAATACAGGCATTGTTTTAAAATCTGTCTCTCCACATTATCTTATATTTTCATTATCATTATTTTCTAATATAACTGATTTTTCTGTTTCTTCAGGAGTGGCTGTTTTTTTGTCTCATATTTTATTTGGCTTTTATCTGTCTGCTATTGGGTTTCCCTTCACTTTTCTGTAATAATTTCCTTTGTGTTTCTGTGTCTCAGGAACGGATGTTCTCAGACAAAGTTTCCCAGGTTAAAGTACTTTCTTTTACAGGCGACAAAGGTTTTACTCTGGGAAGAGAAGGCAAGCAAGTCACATCTTTTCTGTTCTTATATGTTCTGCTATTTCTTCCATTTCTGCTGGACTGATTAATGATAGCATTATCAGTCATATAATCAGCATTCTGATAAATGCTAAAAGAATTGGATTTGAGGGGATTAGCTGTAGAAAATATTTTTTGCTTTTAACTCAGGTGATATTCCTAGTGATGGTGATATGATTTTATCATTATACTCTGATATAATTTTCATAGAAACAAAGCTTACATAATGTTGTTCTTCAGAGAGAGCATTAAGCCAAAGCCTGTTTAAATCAACAGTAAATCACTGTCTGACTTAGTGAATCAGGACTGAATAAAAAACTTAATTTTCAGAAGTCAGGAACTCCTTTTATTCTCTTACTGTTCTTCACTTCATGGTGATACTTGTTTCTGACAAACGCATTACTGATTTCAGAGATCTCTCCCACTCTTCCCTTTTAGTGGCCTGGGTCTGGTTTGTAGATTCTGTGCCATATCTGCATTCCCTATAACTCTGGTTTCAGCTGTGCTGACCCTCCCATCGAGGTCATATGTGCTTGAAGTAGCAGCAGTTGATATTCATATCAACTCTAAATGTCCTGATCTATGTCAACATTTTTCCCTCTTTATTCAGCCTTTTCACAGGGAGGATCTTTCACTGTCTAATAGAGGTAACCAAGACACCAATTTATTTCCTTTAGGGAACTGAAACCAGTCTTCCTGAGCTGTCAGATTGCCAATTTTCTGTGTGAATGACTTTTTAAAGTCACTGAGATGCAGAGAGTGGATGCTTTCTGACCAATTTTTATATTTATAAGGCAGGGTTAAGAGCTTGATAGATTCAGTTTCAGCAGGTACCATCTTAGATGATGTGTCCAAAAGAAGTGGTTATAGGATAATGAAAAATAGATTTTCCAAAGAACTAAAGAATAGAATAAAAAGCCTAAAGTCATTACTTACAATCCAATGTCCTCCCCCAATTATTAAGTAAAGACCACACAATTTCAATTACACAAATATGTGCTTTTTAATGCCCAAGAACAGTTAGTGAGAAAGGGAAACAACGTAATAGTAAAACTTAAAAAAGTTGCACATGATTCAATTGACTCTGCACTTACTGTCAGCATTCAAAAGTGGCAATATACATTACAATTTTTTTCCACTTAATCTATAATTTGCATATAATTTGTGCAAAAGAGATACAACTCCCAGTATCCCCACTTGAAGCTAGGACAGGTATTTATAATACTGGACATACGCCTGCAGGTTTATTCAACCCTCATATTTAGCAGTAATAGTACATTTCATATCAGTAGTGTAACTTAAATTTGGGTCCTGTGTTTTTGTTGGTCAGCACAGACTACTGCAGCTTCTGCTGGAACCATGTACACAGTCTTTGATCCTGCATTATTTAAAAATCAAAAAGAGGCAAAGGGTTTTACCTGACAAAGAATAGTAAGCTATGAAGAAATATATGGAATTATTTATTTTGTAGTGACATCTACAATTTACAAAATAGCTCACATTGCTTTTTGTAACAGTCTTACATAGCCTTTTAGACACATTTTTCTGACAGTGTTTCAAAGACAAATAATCAGAATTGCTAGGTAAAAGGGAAGTATCAAATTTTATAACACCTTATCAAGGCCGACATCTAGTTTGCAAGCAATTAATTTCCAATGTTTTCGTTTATGAGTATGATTATCTTTCTTTGTGAGGAATACTTTGCCATTTGTATTCCTTGAAGCCGGCACAGATAATCCTCATCCTTCTACATTAGAACCTGTGTTAATTTCAGCTGAAGTATTGGAAGTGCTCTGGATAGCCACAAAACCTCACAATTTTTAAAGAAAGATAATGACATTTTAGAAGGTAACACTTGGAAGCAGACAGTTAGAAGGAAGGAACTGCACTACTGTAACTCTTTTCAAGGCAGAGAGTTTCCCTTTAAGCTATTGTCTAAATGTCTCATTTACCAGAATTGTTCATCACCTTCTGCTTGCTTTGTTCTGGTACTGAGGAATTGGAAATGGAATCCTTTGTCAGCTTTGTAGAGCTTTCCGTGATTGCCAGTTCATTAATATTAAAACCAGACAGACCATTATGAGTGGCTAGTTTGACCTCTTGTATATCAATGTGGCAGCCCAATTTTACTTGAATCATGCCACTAATTCCAGCTGAGCTATTGTTTACAGTTTAGTGTGATATCCAGCCTTGATTCAAAGACTTTGTGATGGAAAACATAGCATATCTCTGGGGAAGCAGATCCTAAAATGTGGTACCATTACTGAAAGAAGTCTGTATTTTATAAGATTCAATATGATGCCTGCTTTTGACCTTCAGTGGCTGTGCCCTGGCATTCGCTAGTCTGTTATATTAGCGAAGTATCAATATTTTTCTTCTCACCCTAGAATTAAACAAGTTCAAGTTGCAGTCAAAAAGCTGTTGGGTTTTGGTTTTTTTTTGTGGTTTTTTTTTCTGTTCTCTTTTTGTTTGTTTGTTTGTTTGTTTTCATGAATGCTTCAGGAACTGATAAACCCAGATCACTCTCACAGGTGATAGTTCTTGAGAAATGAGATCACTTTTGGAAACTCCTCCATTGTGAAACACGTGGCAGGGGAGGAAGGAAGCATACTCTTGCATTGCCAGAGATAATGCATATTTTTACATCTTCATTAAAAAAAAAAAAAAATATGGCAGTTATGGGCAGTGAAACATGAGTTGCTTTTCTATTCATTCACTGTTATAGGAGCAACTGTGCATCTGGGTGTTGCATAATTATATTTTCATGCCTATTATAGATCTGTAGTGCTGAAAAGGCTGTGAAGAAATCAGTTGCTTCTTCCCTTCCCCAAAGACATGATGAAACACATTTAAACTATTCCTGACATACATTATTTGTTCAACCAGTTTTTAAAAATGTTCGGTGATGGGAATTCTTCCACCTCTGAAGACAATTCACTGCGGTGTTTTACCCTCTTGACTGCTAAAAATTATTTTAAAGGAAAATTTGGTATAATGCTCTCAAAACTTTATAACTATTGAACAGGGTGGATGAAATATTTTTCTCTGTGTTAAGAAGGAATTTGGTTTATAAAGTCCATTGGGACACTTGAAGAATATCACTTCCTTCTCTTTACTATGTACAATTGTAAAAGGTACATTTTGGTTTTTTTGGAAATGTGCCTTTTATCTTCCTGACATGGTTGTCAAAGTCAGTAGAGACTTAGTAGGGATTTCATAATTATCTGTGTTTGCACCTAGGTATTTTTACCCTCATCACTGCTCAACATCCTGTAACAGAAAAAAAATGGCAGTGATTATCGTTATTTTCCATCACTGTCAACATGAGGATGCACAGTTTCATTGTAGTTGGTGAGCCAGCTGTATCTTTAATGAGACAGTCAGTTATATCAGCTCCGTGAATATGAGATTTCCTTCCCTGAGCCAGGAAACCTTTCACGGCAGTGCAGTATGCTGGATTTGCCTGAATATCTGATGGATTTGGAGTGCTTCTTGGGTGCATATGAAAAAACAAACCCCAAACCCAATGAAAATGCCCCACTTTTAACTGTTATGGTTGGATATAGCTGAACAACGTGCTAGGAGTTTATTGAGGTTATGGGTCTCCTTAATGTTGATTGTGTAATCAATGTTTACATCCAGAACACGAGTCCTGCCTTGGATGTGCCGTGGTTATAGACAACTCCCTTGCAACCATGTATGGAGCTATGTAAGTACAGCCTGTGATTCCTCCTTCCAGTGGTTTTACAGGTCAGGATAATGATTTTAGTCTCCCAAGTCCACCTATCATGAAGTGTCAGCTGGTTCAGTATCTCCATTGGCACTGATGGATTTTCACCACATGCACTAAAGTTCTTTGAGCTCTCTTGATTTGTAGAATTGGGGGACTGTGTGAGGCCTTCACTTGGCAAATCATACCAAAACAAAAAGAAAAATTGTACGGAAGAAATTGGACAATGAGTAAGTGGTAAGATCTGTGCAGAAAGGAACACTTTGGCACCATTCTCTTCCTGATATTGCCTTGCTAATACTGTGTGAATAAATTGAAATCTGTGTTTTCATCTCTATGACTGGTCTTGAAATTATATTGTGTTTTCATTGTCTTTACTTGCTTTATGTAGAGTTTTTAACAGCATGCATTATTTCCAATTTTCCTGGTGGTCTGCTGTACAGAAAGCAAAAAAGGCAAGGTTTTGGATACTCAAAGAATGTTGTGAAGCTTATAGATGGAGCTGGTAAAAATGGCAGCAAAGCATGTGTGGTGGAAAATATGGATTATTTCCAATAAAAGTACTTTAAAATATGAATAAAATTTACCAAACTATCTCACTCAAATAATTTATTCAGGGATAAGTAAAAATGCTATTGTAATAATTTTCCTCTTTTTGTGTTTATCTCTGTGGTTGGAGGATTTTGTGAATTTCCCAGCTAGAGCCAGATGTTCTGTAAGATTCTGAAATATTCTTTACTGTAATCTCTTTCATGTTTATAACACTTGCATGAGAATAGATTGGTAAGATCAGAAATAGGTTCACTCCTTTAAATCTCTAGAAGTCCCTATGTCCTTTCCTCATAAGCCTTATATCCTTCAAAACTTGCACTTTTTGAAGTCTTCTAAGTTAGAAGTCTTTTGCCCACTGTTTTTGATATTTATATACCTGACAGGTAGACCTTCCCCATTTATTCCTTCAGAAATACATCAGGTGTGCATTTTTTTCCTTATCTTTGGCATGCAGAAGCTTGTATGGCTGTTTTCCCTAAAGCCTATTTTTTGGATAACCTTCTTGCTTTTGAAGTGCCCCTTTAGTCTTTTTGTGCCTTGTTTTCCCTGCCTTTTTTTTTTTTTTTAATTTTTTTTTTGGTGCCAGGATACGTTTTATATCTTGCAGCATGTGCTTATGGAGAACAGTTGTTCTACCTTTCCTGAGTATTTGTTTGTGGTCACTAGATGTACCCCAGCACCACAGCTCAAATTCTTCTGCAGTTTGGTAGATTTAAGAGCAAGGCAATGTTTTTCCTGAGACATTTAATTATAAAATGAAGCAATCACTGTAGTCGTGTGAAAGGCATGCAGAGGCCAACTAGTTGCTTCCTGATGGCAAGTGAAAACTGAATGAATTTAAAAAATTCACTGCTTGGCCTTGCTAACAAACCAGCTCAGGTAAACGTGGGAGTACTCCAGGTATGTGTAAGGCTGAATTCCTGTTGCTGACCCATAGAATTAAATTGTTCATGTGCACGTGAACAAACTCTCACTGTTACAAGACATATTTAAGCATGAGTCTTAGTGATGTGCAATACTTTTGAAGTGTGTCTAGAACCATTAGAAAGACATCTTAGAAAATAACTTACAAAAAAGGAATTGTGTTGATGTGTCTTTAATGTCTTTTGGTACTTCTTGGAGAACAATGGCAACGTTTGGTGTTGCCGACTATTAAATTTTATTGTATAGATTTATGGATTTCAATTTTAGTGTGTAGTTGAACTCCTATTTAATGGGATGTGTACCTATAAACCAAGGAAGTTCTGCTGCTTAATCTGCTCACAATTCCTAAAGCATCACAAAATTCTCTTATGAGTCCTATATTTTTTCTAAGCATTCTCTGGCAGATACAGTGCAACATTTTTACTGATGCTTTGGAAATGGCCTTTTCTTCAGGTGCATGATATCTGATTTGTTGTCTTGCCTCTTACTTCATTCTTGCTTCGCAGTGTGATAAAAGTTTAATAATTGAGGAACTGACACCTTCCATTCTTATTTGGAAAGCATTATTTCCTAGGAAATAATTAATGACACTTACTTTCAGACAAGTCATACACATAAAATGAGGGACAGAAAAGTGCTTCTTGTCTGAGAAAATGTAAAGTTTGTTGTTTTCTTTTTCTTTTTTCCCCTGGTGTGCTGTGCCTGAGGTACTTTGAATGGGGTCTCCTGGCTTAATGAGTTGGCATTTTCTATAACAATTTCCAGGCAGCTTTACTCTAAAACTGCTGTGATGACAGATTGCTGAATCAGGGTATTATGACTTGCCTCCCTCTTAACTAAGTGCTGACCAGTGGCACTAAACCATAGCTCTGCACAATTGACAGTGAGTGCTCAGTACCACCCCAGTGAGGGCTTGTCATCAAAAAAAACCACTGAATTCTGCCAATTATTTACTGATGGCAAGAAGCATGCACAGAGAGGGCAAAATGCAGAAAGATGGAAGGAGGGGAGTTATCTGTGGAACTAAATTTCTAGAGAAGTCATTTGCATTCATTTTTCTTGGCTGGCATGTTCTTCAGTTCTGCTTCATATAATCACAACTGCAGGGAATTGTCTCATCACGAGTATGTGATATTCCTTTTGTTTGTAGAGATGGTCACAGTGAAAGCTACACCACTGCATAAGTAATTAAAACTCCTTGGTGTTCAACAAGAAACTTTACTGACAGAATGCTAAGAATAATAGTTACACACCCATTGTACAAGAAACAAAAGGTCTAAATTAAATTAAAAAGTATAATGTCCTCTGCCAGTATGTTATTACACCATAAGCACAACCCACTTCTTGAGTAATCCAGGGAATGTAAGGAACTCATGTCATGACTTGGAAACAGCCATGTGGCTAGCAAATTTCTTACATGTGGCTAGGCACCTTTGGTGATGTCTGGTGCAATTTGTTAGGTTAAATTATGTGTTTTGTATGAATTTGTTGAGAAGATGAACAAGTAAATACACATCTAAGCAAGTCATTATTGTATGCTATCCTGCAATTTTACCCAGCTAATTAAAGACAGAAAAACACACTATTAAAGTCAAGGTCACAGTAACATTGAATCAATAATCTGCAATTCTTGAATCTTAAAATCACAGAATAATTCCAATTTCAAAGCTGGTAGTGGTTTTCTCATGGACAATTTTAAGCAGAGGACTGATCGCTTTCCAAGCATATTAATCTAGTCGGTGCTATACGTCCACATTGACCTGGGTGGTAAAGGTTACAGATGACCCTCAAATGTATTTTTCAAAGGCCTGAGCATTTGCTCTCCTCTTCCACAGAAATCAGTACAGTCTCCTTGTTTTTCTTAAGGCAGTTCCTGAAGATTCCTTATCTCCATTTCCATCTTAAATTACGTTCCTCTTGGTCATTATTGTGCTTGATTTTATTCTTCTCTCCCTTCCTAAAATGGGACAAAGCCTTTCAATAGAGGTATTGGTAAATTATACATAATCGCAACAGTAACACAATAATGCAAGGTTTTATGCCTGAAGTACCTATTGACTTCTTCCATTATAGGCTGATTTTTACTTTTGAGAAGTTCTTAAAATCATAGCTTCCATAAACACACACACAAACTCACGCAGTATATCCATAAACCCATTAAAAACCATTGATGCCTATTCACTTGAAAAATAAGGTAAAATAGAATGATCAAATTCTTTTTGCTTTGTTTTGTAGTCTCACAAAATTTGTTGCTGTCTAGAGTGGGAACCTAGAAGCATGATTGGTCTCAAAATATGTACAGTGAACATGATTTTACATGATTGAGAGCAGCCTTAAGGAGAAGGGCTTAGGGATGCTGATGGATGAGAGGCTGGACATGACCTGTCGGTGTCAATGGGCACTTGCAGCCCAGAGAGCCAAATGTGTCCTGGGCTGCATCCAAAGCAGCGTGGCCAGCAGGGCGAGGGAGGGGATTGTGCTCCTCTGCTCTGCTCTTGTGAGACCCTACCTGCAGCGCTGCATCCAACTCTGCGGTCCATAACCTAGGAGTGAGTCCAGAGGAGGGCCGCAAAGCTGATGAGAGGTCTGGAGCACCCCTCCTATGAACACAGACTGAGAGTTGGTATTATTCAGCCTGGATAAGAGAAAGCTCTGGGACCTTATAGCATTTTCTAGTATCTAAAGGGAGCCTGCAAGAAAGCTGGAGAGGGACAATTCAGAAGGGCATGTAGTGACAGGACAAGGGGAAATGACTCTAAACTAACAGCGAGTAGGTTTAGATTAGATATAAAAAAGAAATCCTTTACTGTGAGGATAGTGAGGCACAGGAATAGGTTGCCCAAAGAAGTTGTGGATGCCTCATCTCTGGAAATATTCAAGACCAGGTTGGATGGGGCTTTGAGCAACGTGGTCTAGTGGAAGGTGCCCCCGGTCATGGCAGAGGGAGTTGGAACTAGATGATATTTAAGGTCCGTTCTGACCCAGGCTGTTGTATGATTCTATGATTAACCTTCATTAAACTTGTCCTGATAACTCAAGTTTACATTTCCTCTTTCTTTGCACAGGTTGTACAAGACAGGAGAAATACACCAAGTCAGTGGCATAAAGAAGTGAAAAGCATTTTTTTATGTCATGGCCTTTGATTTTATAGAGAAGTTTTCTACTGGTTCTGCCTCAGGTATCACTTCTTCATGCTCAATGGCAATTAGATGAACATAAGACTTCAGAATATTTGCCAGGCAACCTCTTTTCATTACAAGAAATGTTTCAACCTTTCATGATAATGTAAATGTCTTCCATTGAATTAACTTGATTTCAGCAGGACTTCCATAGTGAGATGATGTACAAGAATAAATGCATGGAAAGGTGAGTAGGCAATCTTGGCTGAAAGAACAGAACTGTACTTTCTGCAAGAGACAAAGGACATAGGACCCCAAATCAACAAAACTGAAATCCTGTAAAAGTATTAAACAATCTAAACAGTATGCATTCGAACAGTGATGTAAATGACTCATGGCTCTCCAATGTCTTCAACAGTTATTAAAAAAATCTGCTTCCTGTGAGTGACAGTGAACTAGGGAACTAATTTGCACTATAATTTATACTGTGGCTTTGATCACAAAACCCATGATATATTGTATTACAGTAATTTCTGTTCATAATGGAATGATTAGCATCCTCCAATGTGTGCCTCAAATTTGGACCCATTTACTTCATGTATCTTATACAATTTGAAACATATCAGTTAATTGGGGTTGTCATTTAGCTGCCAGCTTTACTGGAATAAATTTTTAAGAGAATGAGGTTCCAGGTATCTAGTGGTCACTTCATGGTGCTCCAAATAAATATGACAATTTAGAGAGTATAAGATTAGTCTCATCTGCTAAATGCATCCTGCTGTGAAATTGCAGCCAGTTAGAAAAGGAAAGATGCCCTTAGCCTAGAAAAATGGTTTGAGAGAATATGAAAGTTATAATGGAAAATGCAATAGATGCCAGGAATAATTACACAGGTGACTTCCACAGAGTATGACTGCTATTCCTTGTATTTCTTCAGAAAACCTGTTACTAATTAAGCTGCAAAAATAGGAATCTGCTGTAGTTCTTTAACCATCAGATAGTCTGCTTTTCTTTTATATACCTTATGTTCTTTCAAAGGGTACTTGATTCTGAAATCTTTTTCTGTGGAAACAAAGGATCATTTATTATTCAACTTTTGGGGTTGTTCTACTCTCTGTCTTAATCTCTTGAGGTACTGCTTTGAAACAACTTAGCCAATGAAAAGTTAACATGCAGTGGTGTTTTTAAAGATGTATACAGAGCAAATAATTAGTGCAGGACAAATGGCACTGCTCTGAAAATTGACTGTAAAAAACACTTATATTGCAAACCATCCATGTGTATGAAAAATATAAGGAAGGTGAAGAACTGGCAAAGACATCAGGGTGTTGCTGCCTATAAGTGTTTGCTACCTTCAAGGTGGTGGGTTTGGTTTCTAACAAGAAATCATGTGTCGGGGTGGCTTCTGGGCTGTTTGGTTTACTAAACAGCCTCAGACATTTTTCTCCTATTTTACTCTTTTGCTGTCAGTGGTCATTATTTGATATAATTCCACTGTTATAATTAAAAGGGAGGAAAAAAATCTCTTCCAGTTAAAAAACCTGCAGAAACAGAGAGTAGACAGGTCTTGCATCTCTTCAGTTGTCTCACTATAGAGCGGCTCTTGAACTGCCAGTACCACTTAATTTGCTGGCATCAGTCTGAAGAGTCTGAAGGCTGCTGTCACTGCTCCCAGCAAGAGCCAAGATGGCAGGTGGTTACTGCAGTGCACCCAGCCTTCCTCTTGTCAGTTGTCCCTTCCTTCTGCTGATCGTGTTCATGAAGGGGGTGAGGCAGGCTCTGCTGAGGTCACTGGGGAGGAATATGGAAACACACCGAGATATAATGCAGGTATCCAAAGTGTGATGACACTGCTTCAGGTATTGGTCTAGGCTTGATTAGAGCTGGTTTGGGTCCAAGGTGTAAATGTAGGCTCTGAACTACCACAGAGGATTAGTTTATACTGGAGAGCTCCTCCAGGTATCAGCTAGCCTAACTTTAGAGCAAATTTCAGCTCTGGAGGAGACTGCAACCTACTGATGCATTTAACAGTGAATGGAAAAAATAAGCAGTTTACATTGTGCATTGTATACTGCAATGAATAAAATCAGAGCTAAGCATCATAAATCTTGAGGGGATTGAAAACATGGGGTTGGGTAGCAATCTTGCAAAGCCAGATACAACACTTAATTGACTGAGCTATGGTGTGGAAATAAACAGAGAATTAAATAAACACAGCAATTGGAAGAAAAGACAGTATTTGTAATTCTAGAAAAATAAGGAGGAAAAATAAGGCAGCAGGCAATAATAACAGGTAAATGATGTACTAGTATCAATAAAATATCTCAGAGTAATATCACAGTAATTGTCTAAGGGATTTGGTTAATGTTTTGAATACAAATCTGTCAAAACTAACCTTGGTTTTAGTGAGTTAGGAAGGTTTTATTTTCCTGAATATCTTCCCACTGCCAACACTTAAAACTTAGCAATAATTCTGTAAGAGAAATCTTGTGCTACCCATGATAGAGCAGTATGATAAAAATAATGATGAATAGCAGACTTGACTCAACTGTGCCCCTCAGTTAATGAATAACATCCATTTTTTATTAAATGATTCAGCCAAAATATTAAAGATGGGGCAATCAGGCAGGTCAGAAGCCTTGACGAGCTACTATATTTTGAGAGTTTCTTATCAATTAAATAAGTTTGTTCTGCTATATGTCACTGTTGATTTGCATTTTTTTTCTGGCTGAAGCCTGGATTCCACGTTCCTTATAAGCTCTGTCTCATGCGTTATACAGTGGAAATACGAGTAATGGATTTCTGGATTCCCTTCTTTAGATTTCCTTCTCTGCTGCTTCATGCATTAGCTTTCCGGCTCTCTTTATTATACAGTTAAGCACCTGATTTGGAGACAGGGCACGTTGTGATCTGCAACTCTGACTGTAGTAGGTAAGACAGAGAGGCTTGGGGTACACGTCACTCTCCTCTTCAAATTACTTAGATGCCACTAACCGTGTGGGTGGGATCCCGTGGCTTCCCTCTGAGATTCTTAGGCTCTTCCACCCAGATACAGCAGGGATTTGAGATCCAGCTCCCCAGGGCTCGATCATACCTAAGCTGAATTTGGAAGGTCTTGTTTCTAGTCACTCTTCCCACAGCCCCCCCTCAGAGTGGCTTATCCCAGGTCAAAGACTGAAGACCAATCCTGCAAATCCATACCCATTTGATTAAGCCTGTTTTCATGAACAATGGCGGGAGTGCTTTTCAGGGTTGGGTTGTTTAATGAGGGAGTTGGTTACGAGATCATTACGAGATCATGGCTTGTGTTCTTCAGCAATGAGCATGATCATTAATCAGGATGCAAGGTTTTCAGCTCAGTGGGAAGACCCTGCCATGGAATGATTCCTCTTTTGGGAGCAAACATCTTCCACAGCCTTCAGACCAGCTCACAGCTATGGAATTGTGCTAGTCATTAGACATGGTAAAGACCAATAAAAGACAGTTACAGTCACCTCAAAGAGATACATAATAGAGAGGTAAATAGGTAAATGGGTTATATCTAATGTCCATGTAAAGTTAAAACCTTAAACCAACAAATGCTTTCAAAGTCAATGATTTGGTGGCTGGTTTACTATCATTACTATTTACTACTCCTGTGGATATATGCAGGTTTTTTTAGAGTTATTTAAATTATTTATGCTTCAACAGCGGTAAGCAACTTAAAATAGATACATCTTGATGAATATTGTTCAGATAAATATTTTAAAGGGTACAGATTAGAAGAAAAGGGAAGCACTACATCTAATTCATCTATTATGACAAACCAGAAAGCATTCTAAAATATTTTTGCTTTCTGGGAAAAAATGTTCCACACTAAGTTATTGATTTTTTGATAATTCTTTCAAGCAGAACTGTGTGCAGTTTTGCTGCAGAGACAAGGGTACTGTGACTCTGCTCCAAATCACTGAGAAACTTTTCTTTTTTATATCAGAATGAAAGACCACTTAAGATAGCTAATCAAATTATTAGTTGGAATTTGTCAGCCTCGCAGATATTGTCACACTTAAACCAGAATTTTTTTTTTGGTGGGGGGAGGAGGGGGAAATGCTGGTTTGCTGAAAATTTGCCAAATTATTGAGGTTGTTGAGGCATTTTGCTTTTGTAAAAGCTGTATCACACTCATTGTGTAATGTCTGTGTTTGTCATCCTGCCAAAAGAAGTCAAACTGCAGCATTACTGATTTCAAGAGAAGGAAGGGGCTTAGGGGGGTGCTGTGTAAGGACACAAAGACAATCCTACAACACTTTTGGGGGAGCAATAGGATTTCTGTGAGAACTGCTTCTGCCCAGCACAATAACTACCATATGCTGCTCACCTCTGTGTGGACAGTCTTACACTTGGGTGCTTAAAGATATGACATGTTAGCATTTTGGGATTGAGACAATCTTTCAGCCAGACTTTGAGCTATACTGGGGTAGTAATGTACTCCATGGTTATACTTGCTTTCCAAATGAAGAACGTGGAAAAAAGTAAGTCTATAATCTTGAGAGAAACAGGGAATAATTTGAATATATAGCCTAAACTTCACAGGTAGAAAATGAGTTTACCACTCCCCACCTGCCTGCCCAAAGCAATGTGGCCCAGGTTCAGATGCGTCCAACAACATGTTGCTGTGAGCAATTTCAGGAAAAATACCAGGAAACTTTGGTGCCATCATTGTATCACTCTTGAAAGATGAAGTAGGCTGGTATGGAGCTGACACTGTTCAGTATTGTTCAAGAAAATCACAGATTGGTCTGAATAACATGGTAATCTTAGTTTAACTCACCTGCAAAATAGCAGTAAGCATTTTGTTATCTATGGTTTAAAAATGAATATAACTGATACTTAAAGTGGATTAAAAAAAATAAGAGATAGAGGCCATAAAATACCAACTGAGAGCTGTTAAGATTATTTGAGAAAGAAAACAACAAAGGTTATGAGGTTCATATGGTTTATTGCATTTCATACTGTAGGATTGGAATTCATAGTTTTTTTGGAGCTGAAGTCAGCATACTGTTTTGTCTGTATTGTGTGTGGGCTATACAGAACTTTGTGTCTAAGAAAAATAAACAATCTCTTATATAGTGTAATCTTTGCTTTTTCCTGCATATTCTTTGAGGAAATGACATTTTTGTTAAAAGATAAGAACAAGGAAACTGATGGATAGCTTACTTGTATTCTGGAGAGATTAGTATTATTTTCATTAGTGACAACATGACAGTTTGCTCATGTAAAAATGCTTTACATCTATGCTCTTCAAAGTGGGATTATTATTATAATCTCTGTGTTATGGCTGGTGAAACTGAGTCACTGTGTAATTCTCTCTTCATCCGAGGCTCTGTAGCATGTAAGTGACATCTTGCAGTAAAGGTACTGAAACGAGCTCTTTAAATTTAGTTAGAAACAACAGTATCAGCAGCAGCAGGACATCTTGGAAGTCGAGGATGAGATGAAATCTCTAATTGGAAATCCCTGTGTTAACACATCAGATCAGATTGAGAATTTGTCACAAGCAAAGTGTGTTAGGGAATAAGATGAAATACCGTGATGATTCACTGGTGAAATCAAGCCCTTCAAAACAGCCTTGTCGCTTGCTAAGGAACCCAGAAACATTTTAGCCACCAGCTTCATCAAATGATATAGTTTGAAGGCTCACATATTTAGAGAGGGTTTGTCTGTCCCAGTCAAGGTGCGTGAAAGTCACATTATGTGCAAGCCAGAACAGTGGCCATAGGTTGCACCCAAGACAGCCGAGAGAGATTCACCACCACCAACAGAGAGGCTGGTTGTCCTCTGGAGATACCTCATTCTCTCCACTGACTGTGCAGTGAGAGTGACAGATTTTGCCATAGTTATCTAGCCTCTTGACAACCAGAAGTCAGGAGAGATTGTTGCTTTCAGGAAAATAATGTCTCTGAGCCACTCTTCAGATTAAAAATGTTTTAACACTTACGTTTTGTTGCCAAACTGCTTCAGTTTGCGAACTACAAGATATTAATGGAAGTTCAGATATCTTAAAAGTTTTGAATAGATGAGGTCTGGAATATATGTTGGAAAGTAAAGAGTGCTAATATAAATCAAGATAGCTAGAGGCCATGTGGCAGCATTGCCTTTCCCTGGGCTTGAAATTAAAAGCCAAACACGGTTAGAGGGGAAAAAAGGGTTTTACCTCAGTATTTATTTAAGGATTGTCAGGTGCACCGAAATGCACCCCAGAATGCACACCCAAAACGCACGCACACGATAATTCGCGTATACAGGTATAGACCTTGTAAATTAGCGTATCTATCAAAGATTCCCCAGTGAGAGGCTCAAGAGAAGCCCCTGTCCTGAGGAACCTTCCCCCTGGATAGGCCTGTCTTGGTTTACAGAATGTGTTCTGGAGAGGACCTTGGTGTTTGGGGCTTTCTGACCCAACTTCGAGGTTTTCAAGATGTTTAGTCTCCTGGCTTAATGGAACTTTGGGTCTAAGCTAGTTATCAGACTTGGGGAATTACAAGTATGGGGGCTGAAAGCACTAAGCATACATAAAAGCTGTATATAAGGGTATATGAAAGGGTATATAAGAGGGGTATATAAAAAAGCAAAAATCATCATGGCATCACCAGTCTAAATAGGTGTTAGCATGCAGATAAAAATATTTTCATCAATTAAAAAGAAGATGAATTGCATTTAGAGTTGCAACTGTTCATTAAATGTTTCTTGATGTTGTGTCATTCATATTTAGAAGTTAGGTGCTTGAGGACTCAAAAAGAAAGTTTGCTTTAGATGTTTCCCAAGGGGCATGCACAGGCAAGTAATGCTCTGATGGCTGCCATTCTTTATAAACCAGTGTATCCCCTTTGTGAATAGCACCTGATTCTGAGTTATTTTATTGTCTTTTAGGTCACTTTCAAAAATCAGATGTGCAGGGAGGTGTTGGAGGTGACAGAAATGCTTCATGGAGTTAGGTTTAAGGAAAGAAGCGATAACCAAGTAGCGTAACTGGACTCTGCCTAATACAGACCATGGGATTTCATGCAGTCAGTTGTGTGTTGAGCCCTAGCTGTAACTTCTCAGAGTGTCTTCCAGCAACAGGCTTTTGTTTGCCAACACCAAGAAATGGAAAATATACCCGTATCCTTAGTAGCTTGTTCTCTGAATTATTGAAATCTCATTACTAATAAGATACGCAGTAAACGGCAATACAGGATGGAAACAAATCTCAAGTAATTGAAATTTTTTTAAAAAGAGACTTAGAAGTCATACTTTTAGATAGCGCTCTAATTACTTTTGCTTCCAGTAACTACTAAAACTTCTGAGTAAGCAGAACTGGGAGAAATTTTTCTTTTCTGTATGTAAGTGTAAATACAGCTTTCTGTATTTCTTTCTTTGCCAGCCTTTAGTTTATCTTGGAATTTTTGTTGCTTCTCTGTAGTGAATTCTGTGTTTTTCATGTGGATATTTTGAAACCAGAAAAGGGAAAGCATTTTTTAAATTGGGAAAATGTTATTACATAACTACAAAAAATTGGCAGAGAGATTCAGAGAAAATATTCCATCTGCCACTAGTTTTAATTAAATCAAAAGCCCAGAACAGAAACAATCAAACATGCACAAACCCAGAATTCAGTCAAATGACTTGTATACTCGGAGTTATTTTTAATGTAAAGTAAAATGACCCCCAAATATTTTTGTTCCCTTTTATCTACTATGTGTTGTATTATTGTATAAAACAGAAGACTTTTTAAGTAAATAACTCTTTTCCAAACCACACTATTCTTGTTTGTTTATGTTTTGAAAGTCTGCATATTATATTGTGTAGCCCTTGAGCCGTTTTAGTTAGTATTGAAATCCTGGTTAGCCTTTTTATCACTGATTTTTCTCCTGTTTTCCTGGAATGTAATTTTTGGATGGTTGTTTAACTGATGAAGAGATACATATTGGCACTATCTTTGGTGGCATCAAATTAACAAAGAAAGTTCTTTGTGAGTGTGGGTGTATGACAAGCAGATTATTAATAGTTTTCTCCAGATTAACCAGCAGTTTATTTCTTAAGACTGCTAAGATGTCTACTGATGTCCGTTTGAGTTAGAGATGGCAATAAATTAATGGGCATTGTAAGTTACGATGAGAGAAAAACAAAATGTGTGTTGTTATCTGGCATTAAACAGCTAGGGAAATGAAACCTGACGGCTGTTAGAACAGTTTCGACACTTGGAAAATATTTAGGGAATTTATTAACTATGTATATCCAACACTCACTTAATGATCTACCATTTTTAATGCCTTCTGTATGCAATTCATCACTATCATTGTAAGTATGCTTTCTTTTATTCCCTTTTTCTTTTCTGCTTCCATGTAGGCATATACAGAAACATGTATATTATTTCTATTTCCTAAAAATAATAGTAATTCAGGAAAAAACCCTATAGTTACTATTTGTGCATGGCAAAAACAGTGCAAACTGTGTTCAGTTTTCAGAATGTCAATTTTTTTTTTCTGTTCGTAACTTGACAGGTAAGAATAAATACTGTGATACCTCTGCAAAACCTTGGTAAAGGATTACTCACCTCTTTAAGAAAACAGTCTTCATGTGCGTTTGTATTGTGTAGATGCATAGGCAGAGAACTCCAAAGTTTTCGGTTTCTTGTCAGTCACAGAGTATGTTATGCTGGAGATGCAAGCAATAGAGTTTTAGTTTCCCCAGATATCACATCCTGTATCTATGATGATGGAGGGATCTCTCAGTGTGTCAGTTGCCTCCTTATAGAGTTGCCTGTGAGGATATGTGATAGGATTTGTTGTAAACATACTGGGAATCATAGAATAGTTTGGTTGGAAAGGACCTTTAAAGGCCATCTAGTCTAACCACCCTGCAATGAGCAGGGACATTTTTAACTAGATCAGGTCACTCAGAGCCCTGTCCAACCTGACTTTGATTGTCTCCAGGGATAACTTCTGTTTCCGTGCTTAGGTTTTACGTGCATTCAACACCTTACAGCATCAGGCTTGAGGAATATATGAAGCATTACTGCCAGAAACCAACACCACTGTGTTCAACCTTGTTAGGAACCAATTATTAATGTTCTTAGAAATGCCTCTGCCTGAATTAAGGTGCAAACGAGACCATATACGGGTGACAATAGTATGGGTTTTATTTGATGAGAGGGGGAGAGAGAGAAAAGGAGAGACAAGAAGAGAAAGAAATAGAAAATGAGGGGGACGGAAAGAAGGTGACAGAGACAGAATAATGAAGATATCACCACTCCGTGGATCCCAGCCATGCTCTGTTGATCCTCTGCAGCTGGTCTTCTTGGTGGTGAAGGTACCCCCGAAAAGCATAGAATCCAGTGGGTTAATATATGCTCAGGCTGGGGAGGAATGTCCGGGCATGTCCCTCTGGGGGAGGGGGACAGTCTCTTAGAGCAGACTCTGGATCTGTTGCATCACGTGCAGTCCTGTAGTGCAAGGCCTAGCACTTTGGGGAGTCTTTGATGGATTGTGACATCCCCTCAGCTGCCTCTCATATGAAAGTCCCATGGATGTGGCCTGTGGCGTTGGGGGTTCCACAGCTAGGCTGGTTTGTGTAACAGAGGATGGGTGTTTATTGCGTCTCACCAGAGGTTACACCACATACCCAAAACCTCCTCCTCCCCCCTTAGCTGAGAGAGAGTCTGTGTAAACCTGGCTTCTGTGAGCTGTGCTCTCCCCCACCCCAAACTCAGCCGGGGATGGTTCTCAGTGCAGCTGGTGGCTTTGGCCTTTTGTGGATGCATACCTTTCCCTCAGCCTGAGATGACTGGTTTCCCTTTATCTAATCAGCAGTTTGACTTTCAGTCCAAAGTCCCAGTCTTCAGGGGGTCTTCTTTTGTTTTAGGTTCTTTATAGTGAGCAAAACTTTATATCAATGTTTGAGGCATGAACTATCTTCAGTCTCTGACAAACCTTCAGAAACAGGATGGTGTAACTCCTCTCCCGTTTCTTGTGATGCTGTTGGTTTGAGTCTAGTGCTGTGTTCAAACTGACATGGCTACAGCAGAAAATGTGAAGCAATGCTGCCTGCTATGTCAGTGTGTCCTGAGGTAGCGTCTGCCTCACATGTAAACAAGATGTGCTACTGCTTCTGGGCTAGGTCAGTTTTTGTGTCCTTTCTTGGGAGACATTCTTGTACTGTGGTTGAGAAATGTGCGTGCAGTTTCCCTGTGGTTCTCCTTTTCCTGAGAATGTTGCATGAGGTAAAACTGTGCATGATAATACCGGGTTTGATGGCCTGTGTGGGCCACACTGCTGGTACCACAACCTGCTCAGCCTGCAACTGAGAACACCCACACCTCACCTTTACTTCCAGACTTGTCTCTGCGGCCATGGGCAGTTTGAGTCGTCTCAGGCCTTGTATCTCACTGGTCAGTGGCTGGATGAGTGCTGTGCATGGAGGGTGCGTGTTCATTCCTCTTCTGGTCAATATTAAGGGATGCACCAGGCTGTTGACAACTGTGCTGTTAGGTCTTCCTTTCTTATTGCTTTGGCCCACCTGCCACAAAGGAAGTGTTATCCTCTGGTTTATTGAGTTTCACTTGACTGTCACATGCTAGCTGAAGACTTATTTCTTATCATGTCTCGTAGTAATCATATCTTTGAAGAATTTTTTGCAGTTTTGCCATGCATCAATAAACCCAATTCCCAACTGAACTTGGACCTAATATTTTCTATGCTTGTGTAAAATCAGTTTTTCAGTCCATGGCAATCTACTGTCTGTTGCATATATTCAGGAAAGTGGCAATCTTGAAATGAGTTCTGTTGTCCTAAGAATAGCTGGAAAGAAAAATGAACTGAGTAAGATGGATGTAATTAAAACCCTATCAGTCTTAAAACAGGTATAATTTTAAGAAAAAGGTGGTTTGAATAATTTTCTGCAGTGTATTTACATTAGTATATGTCTAATGCAGCTGGAAAAAATGAAGAGTATTCCAGCATTGTACCAGAAAGATAAGTGTGAATTTTGGGTTCTTTTTTGTATTTGGCTCTTTCCCTCATGCTTATAGTGTATCAAATTATTCTGTAATATTTGAAAAGCTAAAGAACACTCTACCTGAATAAAGTGTAAACCACTAGTAATATAAATCTACTTGATATATGACGAAAGAAGAGAGATGCAACTTTTCATAAGGTTAGTAAAATGAAAAGATGGCCTTACAGCAATTTAGAATTTCATAAGGTGCCAGTGAAGTTTTAAGTTCTGACAGGCTGATTATTGTTAGTGAGTGAGAAAAGCCTCTGGAGGGTACTTTGGAAAAAGGAATTACAAGATTTTTCAGTCACAAAATTAAAAGCCGTTTCCCTAAAAGATGCTGAGATTCAATTTAAAATTTGAACCTTTGAGATATGTACTAATGACCCCTGTTCCCCATACGTTGAGACAGAGTAATAAACAGGATTTTAAATTACATGCCAAATGATTATGGATGAAATCATAGTGAACAGAAGGCTCATGTCAGCTATGGCCTGGGACTTACTTACAATTCTGATACCCAGCTTAGGTCCTCATCTGCTGTCATGGATGTACCTCTGCTGTTCTGGGGACATTGTGGCAAGTGGTGTGAGCCAACTGGCTGCTCGATTTTATTTTCTCTGAGGAAAATGAATAGATTGTACGCTAACATAAGCAAGAATATTTATATACATAGTGATCTAATGGCACCAAGACATAAGGAAAGGCTGAGAAATAGTGCTGTGTTTCCCTGAGATTTCTGTTAAAGGGTTTAATGATAAAAATGAGAAAAACTGATCACAAATCTCAAATTAGTTTTGAAAAGACATGAAAAATTCAAGCCCCATATCCTTTAGAAAAATACCTTTAACATGGAGCTTGTTTTTAATTGAGCTGATGTTTAACAAAAGTATTTAAATATTAAAAAAACCCCTCTATTTATGTTATCTGAATCAGTGGCCCATATGGAATTTAAATTAGTTAATTTCACTGATTTTAATACCAAAAAATTGACTCTGCATTTCTGAGTCTTTCAGGAATATGTAGCCTATTCATAATGATATAGAGATTTGTGCTGGGGTATCTCAACAATGATGAGAACAATGAAGGTGTAATTCTCCAGATAATGAAAAAGCTCTTCATCTTTGATTAGCTGAGGAGGTCCAAAAGGTCCAAAATTGTTTTTTCAGAATGAAGAACAACTAGCTTCAGAAATGTTTTGTATACCTGTTCAGGGATAACACTATATGCTAAAAATAAACAAATCTCACTGGATCATACTGGTTAGATCTTTCACTCAATTGGAGTGTCTCACTGGTGGATTGAGTGGCGGATTTTTTATTTGATCCTTTGGAACTGGTCTTATGCTTCTGAGAAATTCTTTGGCAGATACAGGGTCATTTATAAAGTCATGGTTGCAGTTATTCTCCTGCGTTAGGTCCTGTTTGCAATTCTTTACATATATTTAAGGAAATCCATAAAGGATATGAGGGGACCCTGTGGAATATAATGTTCACATGACACTGAAAGAGATAGCATTAGATAACTTGGTACTGATTCAGTGTTAAAGGGCTTTGGTGATAGACTTTAACTCTTACAGATACATTGGGCATTTAAACACAACCCAGAGAGTTCAGCAGGTCTCATTCCACATATAGTGAGTGTATGGTTAACACTGTTGTTCTGTGTTTTACAGTTTGTCCTTTCTGGCAAAGATATGTATCTTTTTACATTAATAAAAACTATTTATAGGTCAGACATATGAATTACACTGCTGACTGTTTTGTACAGCAACTAAATCCCAGTTTTGGCCACATGCAAGAAATTTTAGGTCCTGCTTATTTCCTGTATTTCTTTCATTCATGCATAGTCATGTAGGGAATGTCGATATAGATTTGTGAATACCTTATCCCTTCTGTCTTGTTTGATCCTATTCTGAGTATCTCTCAATTTCCTGGTTTTAGGCTATGACTCTTGACAGTTTTCTTTTGTCCCTGAATTTCATCAGTTGTGGGATAAGTCTAGTGATGTTTACCTCTGTGTGAAAAGCTTTGTATTCTTCTGTTGAAAAATGCCTTGTGAGAGCAAGGCATTATTATTTACAAATTTAACTCCTGGCAGCATTGAGTGGTACCACCAGAATGCTAAAAGACCTGTAAATCTATTGTCCATTCCAGTACATTTTCAGAAGGTAAAACAAGCAAGGAAAAGCAGCAAACTGTGAAGACAGGAAAACTACTGCCATAGCATGGCAGGCTGGGATGGCAAATACAATTCTCTTTCTTGCTTAAAACAAGAGGGCATCTTGTGTCTGAGCAAGTTGATGTAAAGTAGGCCTAGGAGAGTCAAGTAGCGAAACAGCAGACGCAGACAGCAATGACACTCTTTGGAGCAACAACAAAACAGATGGCTCAATGGCCCCCTGTCCACTCCAGAGAATATACAATTACTTATAGGACAAAGCCCATCTGGTCCTATAATAATCTCGGAATTCATCATGGCTAAAACTGCAGTAGGCTTTTTGCCAGCTGTTTAAATTAACTTGATCAGTCCCCTCTATAAACCTATCTAAAAGAACTCAATCCTCTCCACCCTTTAGCCTGCTGTAATAGTTTCACCTCTTGCCTTGTGATCAGAAAAACAGAAGAAACCTGTGCCACCTGTTAGCTTTGGGAATGATGGCCTGTGCCTATCAGATACTGCTGCAAATGAAGTGAGCAGTCATAAAGTTTTAGAGGCCACCCTGTAAACTTGTTTGAAATTTTGGCACTGTGACTGATTGTCTGAGGCCAGACAGATAAAGGAGATAGCATGTAAAGCTGTATAAAAGTATATCTCATCATGAAAGGACAGTATTTCCAAGATGCTAAGCCAAGGACTTGTACTGCGCTCAAATGGAGCAGGTGATTGTGCTATAAATAGGATCTTGTAGACGTAGAAGGAGAAAACAATATAGCCATACTGGGACAGACTGCAGATTTGGGAAGTGTGGAACAGTTCTGGCATTTTTTAATATTCAGGGTCTGTGAAGTCATGGATTTCTACCTTTTGCAGTCGCATTTGAACAACAAGATGCACACAGAAGTCTCTCAGCTCAGGGCAGGAGCCAATTTGCTGTCTATGTTAAAGGCTGTGTGAGGCATGTGTTTGTGTTAAACTCGGCCATGGGTGTTTAGATAGAAAGACTGAGGGTAGGGCGCAGGGCAAGAATAAAAGGTGCTCAAATTCAAGCTGCAATCTCCTGGAAGTATCCTTAGAAAGTATCCTAAGCACTTATTTCTTAAGTTCTTTCATGCACATTGTGTCACTTTGGAGGAGTCTCTGGGTCAAGTAATATATACAGTTAATTCCTTACTAAATTTTATTTTCTGTGCACATTATTGCCATTTTCAGCATTGATCTGATTTTATCTTTTTTAAGAGCCCAGCTGATTTCAGTATGCAGTTGGCTTACAGAAACCCATTCAGCCTTTTTAGCCATTTACTTTAACTATCAAAGAGGCATGATTGCTACCTGCAGGTGACAAAGGGAAAGGAGAGGAGTGGAATGAAGAGATATATATGAATATAAAACTCGTCTGTCTGCATATGAAACCAGTACTGTCCTAAGGATAAAACAAAAGCCTTCTTCCTCAGTCAGCCATCCAGTCTTGTGAAATGAATGCTAAACATCTTTGTAATTCAATCTCTGTCATTTTAATACCTGCACTGCAGCTAAGATTTTAGTAACCAGCTGCCAAACAAAAATGTAGAGGCGTTGCAATATGTTTTCAGAATCTGGAATAGGTTTCAGGCTGTCACTGGCTCAATTTCAGGCTTTTTGACAGGCTATAATCTGTCCTTCTTGGAACAACTGACAATTTTGCAGAAAGAAGCTGTGCAAATAGCCTGAAAAATGGACAGCTATTATTTTAAAGACATTATTAAGAATAAGAAAACAAAAACTAAAAAGTGCAGGTGCTCTTATTTTGAGTGCTCTTTTTCAGATTAGTGAATGTAATTTTTGTAGTTCTACCTGGTGGTACAATTCTAAGTAAAGACTGTAAAACTGTGGCTAGTTTAGCATTTACTAAGAGAGGAACATATGCCATTTATCTTATGGGAATATACAGTGAGCTGGTATGTCAAATGACACAAAGAAAGGAAATATAATTAGACATATTAACTATCACAGTGCACTCGTAACATCTAGGTGCTTTGACAATAATAAAAGGTGCTACTGCATGGGAATTTGACACTGCTTCCAGAAAGTCCTCGTCTCGGTATTTTTTTGCATTTTTCATCACTGTGACCTGAAAAATGACCTGAAAACATCTCACTGATTCTACATTTTTTTTTCTTTTAAAATATATGCCATACAAATTTTCTTTCAAAAAGTTATAATTTTATCTTGTAGTTAAAATGTTGCCTGGTTTACCTGTTTCTAGTGTGGTTCTTGCAATTCTGTATGCGTGTATCAGTGTGTCTGTCGCTGATGGGCTTAGTTGCCACAACAGCCCCACTCCCAGCCTTGCTTACACAGAAGAGATCAGGTGTCACTGAAGTACAGATGTGCCCTCAGCTTTCTTCTGCTTCAGCACTTCAAGTGTACACTTTTTTAGTATGTCTTAAGAGACTTGATAATTCCCTCTGCAGCGATTGTGTATGGGAATATACACCATCCTATGTCCCCAAGCAAGCCACAGTAGTGGGAGCAACGCATAAGGATGTACCCAGAGATGAATTTTATCCAATTAAGACCCAGGTGTAACTGAGAGATTCAATGATGCATGAGGTTTTCAAGGGCTGCTAGCATACAGTTGAATTTTATCTGGGTTGACTACTGTGCAAACATCCCCAAACCCAAACCTAATGACTGTGGAAGGTATTAACCTCTATCAGTACTGTACATGACACCTTGGCATCCTCTGTGTTTACAGTTTGTAGTGAGCGCTTCATTAAGATTTCTGTGTGTGCTTGCCATTACTGCAACACTGCAGGGACAGATTAGAATAATATGAAATGTTTATAAATCGCATTTAGGAATTTACACAGTGAGCACAAAATTGCTACTTTCAGGTGGGAAAAAATAAGATTTTAAAGCAATTATACAAAGTTTAACATATCTGGTCTTTTGTTGCTTAAATTCAATACCAGGTGTTTCTGTATGTAATGATGGGAAAGCAGTTGCTATCTACTATTGAGCAACTGGAAAATTGGTTTTTTTTTCTCTCATAATCATTTCCTCTGAAGCAACATCACTTATGTGGCTTATTTTTACTCCATAACGTTAAAAATCAGATATCTATATATATACACACATATATATATGTAATTTGATTAATTTGAGGAAGGTCTTAAGGTGCATATGTTATTTTTAGACCATGTGTTATTCTTGGCAGAATTTTAAAGAGCTGACATAACCACCTATTTTCACCGTTTCAAGCTTAAAGTCACAAAAGTATTTTTTAGCACCTTCATGTCACTTACAGCTCCGTAAATTTTTATAACTGTTATTTTTGTTTGAACATGCAGAGAAGGCAACACAAAAAGGGAAATATGCTGTCATTAAAATTTCATTTAAGCTCCACGTCATTGTTATTTAGCTGATTACATGGTGCATAATACTGTGCATCAGATGAGATGTAAGAACTGATCTCCTGGAAGCATGCAGTATTGATTGTGCTGGTTGAATGGGTGAGAGAAGCTCTGAAGTTGCACTGAAGTTGCTGTTGCACCTCGTTACTGAAGTGAGGACTTAGCGTACTTAGATAAAGCCGTTTTCCTAGACCACCGTCATCCTGTCTGAAAGGTAAAAAGAAACTGTTTGAACGACCTCCTTCTGTTTTGGAATAATACAAGGTATTACCTGCACAAACCCCCCGCTTTGTTCGTAAACTTTGGCCATCATGAGTACAAAGGTGCTGCTGTCACAGTTATTGAAAGGTTTTTAGGCACCTGTCTTCTGAAAATTCCAGATTGCTCTGAATTGTTAGGATTGCTCAGATGACTAGGATATCACATTTCTGAAGTGCTCAAGTGACATGGCATTTTGACAAGTCCCAGTTTTCCTATAATTTCTATGAAAGCTTGCTGCTGCTATGGATTTGAAGTGGCTCAAGTGCCATCTCTGGAAAAACAACCAACAAAACCAGACAAACTTTTGGATACTTGAGACCCTTTGTCTGTCTTCAAGTCTGAGAGAAAATATGGATCTGTGTGTGACAAACATATCAAGACATGTACACATATTGAAAAAGGACAGTAAATAGTGTGATGCAACATATAACTTTTGGTAAGTGGTCTAGCTGTGTTTCCAAGGGGTAAATCCTGCTCCAGAGATAGAGCAGAAGGAGCATACATCATTTTTATGTAGCTATTATGTGTATAACAATGCTAAACCAGTGTTCTATTTTGAGAAGTGTGACCTTATGTATCTTCTAGAACCTGAATAATGGGCTCCATAGAGATAGTGTTTCCAAGACACAAAGCTTTTGAAGGTTTGTTCCCTTTGCTTGGCTTCAACAGTTTCATAGCAACTGAGAAAGGTGCTCCTATTGTGTGAAGCATGCAAGGGATTAATTTCAAATACAGGTCATGTTTAGTATACAGACTTGAGTCAGAAATATTCTTTTATAATGTCACAGAAATGCTAAAAGTAATGGGACTCAGTTCACTCAGTTTTGAGATGGGGAATGGGATTAGCCTTGGCTATAACTGCTATCATATACTGAAGATGCTTCTGACTGCATGTATTCCAGGTACATTTTCAGTTCTGGTGAGACTAGTGTTATCTGTTCCTAGATCTGCATACTAAGAAAGAGACTTTATTCAAGTTCAATTTCAAGAGTTTACTCTGACGTTCAGGCTGATGCTAATGTATCCAGCATTAATAGTTACGAAATGAGTGCAGTAAAGAAGTGGGTAATACAAGCCCAACACCTACTGATATAATAAATATTCTAATGAAGATAAATATTCTATGAGAGTTGATCAGTTAGTCTGAAGACACCCCATGGCTTGTAAGCGTCTGACTTTTTTATTATTAATTATTTAGCTGAAAAGGAATCAAAAGGTTCAGGAGACTGAGAGTGGTTATTTTCGTCACCTTTGTTCATCTCTCCATTGTTAATTGTGTTGTAGGGAAAAAGTAGAGTTCTAATAGGATTTAAAGGCAACATAAATGTGTGTCAGAATTTACCGTGGTCCTTGGAGAGAAACAAAACCAATATTTTTGTGTTCCTCTGAGTGACATAAATGAAATCAGGCACTAAGCACAAGTGTTGCATGCAAAAATGTGCTCTAAGACACTGAGAAATAGATAAGCAGATTGTTTACATCTGGGCTGTGTCTTAGGAAGGCCTTAATCAAATCATCTCAGATTTACATTGCACAGTTATCCTCTGTCACTGGTAGCATCAGAATTTTCTGGCCTTTTTAACTCAACACATGGTGTGGCAGACAGTTGCTCCAGCACAGTCTGTCACTTTGGTGCTCTTCTGTGTAATGCAGGCAGGATTGTGATCAGTTGCTAAACATTCTTCACTGCACCTTCTTTACTGTTTTTTGCCTCTGCTTGGTGGGATCACACGGCAGATCACAGTAGTTAATTCTTCTAGATGTCTGTCACAGCACTAGCACATGGGCCGCTTGTGTTAGAAGTTGCTACAAAACAGCTGTCCCTCAGGAGCTTGTCAGAGGTTGTTCATTTCACAGAGGCTATAAAAGTTAATATATCCTTGATAAGCCCTTCATATGAGATGACAAGACGTGAAGAAAAACCCTGCATCACCTTAACACAAGCTTCAACAAATGAGTTCTGTCTTGTTTTCACAGTAGCAGCTCCTGAAGGCACATCTGACACCTGGTGCATGTGGCTGCAATTTGATTTGATACTCTTTCTGTCCCTTGCTTACCTTGTTCATCACAAACAGTTTTTGCAAATGTCCATTCCAATTTGCTTTCAACCAGAATGGTGTTTATTAAATGATTGTGCCTACATCTTTCTTAATTCTAACATGTCTTTTGTAGATCAAACACAAATGAAGAGAGGTTCAAAAGGCAAGAAGATTGGAGGGAAACTGTTCCCAGGTGTTTGCACAGCAACTCTGTGATACATAACGATACTTGCTCTGTGGCTTCCATGGTGGGAAGGCACAGCCAGGGAGCCACTTGCCTGTCAGATGCTGCCACAGCACTTGGAGGTTTCCCCAAGAGATATGGCAGAGTTCGATAAGAGAATGTTGTTGCTGTGTAAGGTTCCTGCGGTGGTATGGCATTCCACAGCCTTCTCAGAGAGCGCAGTGAGGCTTGCTCGGGGAGAGCGGCTGTTCCGCTTCCCGTGCCCCTGCCAGGCTGCCCCTCGCTTGCTCCAGCTGGCTGTAGGCCCCGCAACATGGTGACAATAAAGGAGGCGAGAAGGCTCTCTGCATGGTGGCTGCAGAAGATCTTTTATTTCATGGTGGCTCCCAGAATCCTAGGTCCAGCACATGTGCTGGCTCCCAAGGGTAGAGAGCCGGCACGTGGCATGGTTCCCCCAGGCAGAGGCTGGTGTCCCAAGACAGGGTAGAATGCGAGTGAGGACTCATCATGTGGCATGCAGGGTCCTTTATCCGGGGTGAAGGGGGCAGGGAGAGCACATGGACCAGTGGTCACAGGGCGTAGGGGCGGTACATGGGCAGAGTTGGGGTAACAGAATCAATGGGAGAAACCCGAGGAAGTGGTTAGGGCTAGGGGTGGGGAAGGGGGGACCCATGTGGAAAGGTAAGCACAGGAGAGGAGAAAAATACAGCACTACAGAGTGTAAGGTGTTGAACTGAGCCAGCTGTGAGGTGGCCCAAAATGGCAAAGGCACAGTAGTGTAGGGAACTGCTTGTAATGTTTTTTCTGTTTCTGCTTCTTTCTGGTCGGACCTTTCATCAAAGAGATGGGACTATCACGGTTATACAGGATTTATTACTTAAAATA
>VZTD01001040.1:3385096-3712344 GCA_013397725.1 Rhagologus leucostigma | reverse complement strand
TCTTATTTATAGCTGCAAAAACATAGGTTTGTAATTCTCTTGCTTGGAATCCATATCCTGTCATCACATCAACCCGAGTTCTCTCCAAGGGTTAAGGTCAAATCCGTCATTGTCTGTGGAAGTTTTAACCCCTCGGTTTCCTACACAGTAGTTACACTGAGGCCATAGAACCCTAGCAGAGCCCTTGTGTGCTGGACACTGTACTGGAAGTACAAGCTGTACTACCTCTGTTACTATCTCTTGGCTTCACTCTTCCTTGCTATTTTGCACTCCACAGAAAGGGCATGGTTTTAACTTGATGTAAAACCACATAGATGATAGGTGGTAGGTAACAGCCTTAATGACCTAATGTGGCATTACACAGTGATATATCAAGACCTTTTCAGGAAGGGCAGAAATTTCCTGTTAAATGACTGAATTTTCAAACAAAAGGTGTAATATTCTGGATGGTAACTTTATGTGGCTACTGCATTAAGTGCAGCTCTTGCACTTTTAGCCATCTCACTGAGAGTTTTATGTAAATTTTAGCCCAATAAGTCTCCACAGGTCATTTGTCCTGAATGTATCTGGTGGACTTTGAACAGTGAATAATTGAATATTATTTTTTTAATGTTTAACTTAGTCTCAGAAGATGTGTCTGAGAATGCATAGGATATAATTTATTATAATTTATAATTTATTTATAAATAAAATATTAATCTGTTACTGTCTGTGCTATTATTAACATTTGCGAGGAACTAAGTCTCTTAGTATCTCTCAAAAGCTGCTAAGAACATCATTACTGGAACACTCAGTTATGGCCTTTTAATTTCATTTTTTTACTGACTGGTTTGGTTAATTGCAGCATACTCAGTGGGGTGGGTCAAGGCACTATTTCATTGGTATACGATGTTTGCATAGAAATCTTTACTTTAGTGCCTTTAAGTGCTCTGGAGAAATATTTCTAATACAGTTCCTAAAAAGCAGTATATTCTTACCTTCCTTCCCTTTCCATCCTTCTCTTTTTTCCTCTTCCTCCTGTTTATGTGGGTGTGTATGTACATTTCAGGTGAACCATTAACCTGTCCATGTGTTTGGAAAGTTTTCAAAAATCACTTTCTTATTGGTTTAAGGAGCAATAGCAAAATTAGTAAGCACATCCTAACAGTGGATGATGCAGTAGGAGAGGGCATGCAGAAATATGGATTTGAAACACATCAGTACATGTCAAAACACATATTAGTAAATTCTGAAGCTATAACCAAAGGCATTTTTTTCCTGCAGGACAAACTAAATTTGGAGTCAGTAAGGTAGATAATTTTGTAAAGTGTTTGGGCTCTTTTTTTTCTGTGTGGTAGTCATTAAATGAATGCATGAAAAGTAATTTGAAGTCTTCACATAGAAACTTCTAGTCAAAGAGAACAGATATCAATCAAAAATGAAAGGCACCGCTAAGTTCTGAGACAAATGTGATCATGTCTTAAGATGGGTGCAGAATGTCTAACTATCTGCTTTCCAGTATTTGTACGATCACGTATTCACAGAGGAAAATCTCTTAAATCATTCTCAACCTTTTCTTAGAATGGAAACTCTTGAGAACCAGGTTCAACTACCTGTGGAGAGCAGGCATATAGAGCTAGCTATAGAGACAGTCATCCTCGTTCTTTGGTCCATGCACAGTTGTTGTGGCTCAGGTGTGTAATGTTTTGTTTGTTGTCTAGCCCACAGCTTTACTGCTGATTCTGCTGACAGAGATACTTTTGTTGTTTCCAGAAATCAGTCTGGGAGTCTCTTTCCTGAACCACATGAGTGAAGTTTCTTGGCTGGTTGTCTGTATATTTTGAATTCCAAATTTATCTCAGTGTCTACTCTTAAGTCTCGCTTTTCTTTCAATGGCTGTGCTTTTCTCCCCTTTCACACTTTTCCCCATGCCTCTCAAGCATGCTTACTTTGGTCCCAGTGAACACAGGGACGAAAAAAGCACGAACAGTGCTCTCTCTGGGTATGGCCCAGAGCTCTTTTAAGTTAAAACTCCTGACAGGTTCAAGCTTAAAATCCTCTATGCATCCTCTCACTGTTTCCTTTATTACGTATCCCCACACAGTCCCTAAACACTCAGAACTGACTCTCTGGGTGTACAGAAAAGGATAATGAATCAGAAGCCTCTCTAAAAAAATCTGTACACTTCTTACCAAAAATTTAAAGCAAAGTCTACTAGCAATGTCACCAACCCTGTATTTCTACTGTTCTTGAGAGTATCTCATTAAACATCAGGAAACCCCTGAAATATTTCAATAATGTTGTTTATTGCAACATATGACTGCATATTAAAATGTTTTATATTCCAATTGATATAGAAGCTTTTCAGCTGTAACTTTAAAAGCCACTGGTAAATTTACAGAAAAACCTGTAAGCATCAACACAGAGCTAAATTCTAATAAAAGAGGAAGGAGCCTGGAAGCTGATAAGAGAGGTGGTGACTCAGAGAAGAAAGATAGTTCAGGCAAGAGTAAGCAGAGAGCACTGAGTCGTAAAGAAAGAGCCTAAACATTTTCAGAAAGTCTAATTCAAATATTAAACCTGTGTATGAGAGTTTTGAATAACAGAACTGGAACATATGTAGTACTAAGAACACCACAGATCTGGCGTCAGTTAGGGGATTAATCTTCATATAATTGTATGCATTGGCCCCTATATTTATGTAAGAAAGAAATCTTATGATTGAAAGTCTTCAGTATATTATGTCTAAGACTGTGTTTTCCTTCTGTGGGTTTTACCACAGCTGTGAGGAAAAAAATATAACATTGTAAAAGTAAACAAGAAGGGTGAGTAGACATTCAGGGGTGGAAAAAGGTGAGTTATTTCTTCCTCAGACTCCTGAACTGTCAAGTAATGGGTTGATTTTGGTAGTGGTGGGGTAAAGAAGTGTGGTGTCAGGGTGGGATATGCTAGTGCTTATGTAGGTAGCTGAGGTACTGTAGTGGTTAGGTCCAGAAACAACACAGGAAGAAGTTCTGGCATTTCCTTCCCTCACGCAAATCTCACTCCGACCTTCCTTACCCACTGCTTCATGCTCAAGTCACTTGAAAGCTGATGGCACCAGTCATTCCAAATTGTAGGGTGTTTTGTGATTTTAGAGGCTCATTGTGTATAATAGACATTTAACTGCTGCTATTGCCAAAAGGCATCTTCAGCACCGTCTCAAAGAAGTATTCCTTTCTTTGCTGTGGGCAGAGACCTGTGAAAGAAGGGGGCATTTCCTTGGCAACAAGTTGTAAATAAGTACCTGGCTAGCTGAGGTTCAGATATGCTGGGCTGCTCTCCTCTTTGAAAAAGGGTAAAACCTGTAGCACATTGACTAGGAAAGAAAGTCAGCATCCTTCATCCCTGAGCCTTACAGAAAAACATGTCTAGGCTGATTTCTGATGGTTTCAGGAAAATCTCTTATCGCAATGTCCTTCCCGTTGAATGGAAACTGTCCAAGTTTAATCGTTATCTTTTTTAACTGAGCAGACACTACCCTGGCAGCAAAACACTGGGAGTCATATCCAGTTTTAGCATTTATGGTACAGCAAGCCCACTACAACAAGAACTAAAGGTGTTCACAAAGGCAAGTTCACAAATTTAAAGTATTTTCCTTCTGTTTTAGTCTTCTTTTGAATCACAGATGTACTTGCAGTGCTTTTTTTCAGTCGAAACAAGTGAAAAAGAAGTAATAAAGGCAAAAGATAGATACTATTTTCATGTGTAATGAACCAACTTGTATAAATATGATGAGGAATTTGGTACTGTTCTTGTAGTACCCATTACTGGTACAGTGTAAGACAAAATGGTTTTTTAAAACAATTACTGAATTTTTCACAAACTGAAGAATCCTTGATTTATAAGCTTGGAATGTAAAGAGAGTCACAGAGATTTTCATAGTGCAAAAACTGTAATAACCTGGACCCCCTGGGGAAGTGTTTTATTTGTTCGGTGGGAGATTTTGTACAGAAAGTCTGTGTTTCTTACTTGAAACAATGGGTTGTCAAAGAACTTAGATTCAGCTGTTACCTTTATATATGCTGTGAATATTAGAGTAGTGTACTTATGCTACCTGTGGGGCAAAGTGACCTCTAAATAGATGTATTCAAAATTTATTGTGAGCATCATATGTCTAAAAAGTTATGTAAAAATTCTGAATGAGTGAAAACAGAGTTTAATGAAATATTAACTACTTTTAAATTTGATGATATATGCAGTACTCTATTAATATTTTTGTGTCAGAAAGAAACATTTCTGAGTAGAAGTTGACTGGTTCCCAAATGGAAAAAAGAAGAGGTCACAGCTAATGTGTGATTTGAGTGAACAGAATGAGTGTTTATGCAGGTGATAATGAGCCAGAAATTTTAACCAAAGAATTATCTATTATTCTAAACTTGTGCTTTAGATTGTTTTTATTGAGTGCATGTCACGGAACATCATGTTCAAGATGTTCATCAATTGTTCAAGAGAGCAAAAATGCATGATAGCATAATCTATATATTTTACGTATTTTTAGTGTGTATGTTAGCACATGTGCATAAAGCATTGCACTCTTGAGATCCATGCTTTCCCAGCTCAGCAGGGTTCCATTTAACTTGCTTTGGATGGAAAAATAGGGGCTCAAGAAATTTATTTTTATGAAAAGAATTATAATTTTAGAAATTGGGGTTTGAAAGTCTCTAGATGACACAAATTCTTGAAATTCTCTAGCAGGCAACTGTATAGTTTTTAACCAGGGAGAGAAATATTACAGTTTGAATACACAGCACTACAAACTTAACGGAGTCAAAACTCACTTGTTTCGTATACCTTTGAAACAGCATTAATTTCCTACTGGACCTTATATAGCATGATGCACTTAGCTAAAGCCTCTACTGTGGTGGATCACCAAGAAATTAATATTTCATCAGGACAGCTTTGATTTTTAAAATTATTTCAAAAAGCTTCAGTTTTATGTTGAGGCTATTTATTTTTTAATCATGCATTTGTTTGAATTAATAGCATTTCTAAACAAAATGATTTCAAATACATTGAAATGCTAGACAATTGATTTGATGAATGATAGGCAAATGATTTGAAAATTTCTGATTTTGTTATCTTCCTGTCGTCACTACTTCTCCTTCTTCCATCTGCCCCTATTCACAAAAATTTTTAGTTTCACCCCATCTGCCTTTTTTTAAGTTAAAAATAATTTGTGAAACAAGAATGCTTGTAAAGGCACACTAGCCATCAACTATGTTGTTAGTACACATTTATTAACATTTTTACTGGTACTTGCACACAGTCCACTGCCTGATTTGAAATGGTAGTGGACATTAGCTTCACAAAATATTCGCTCTTTCATTCTCAAGAGTGAGGTTTTTGTTTTCAGACTCTGCCTGCTATTAAATACATTTTGCAAGACTTCAAATTATTTCATAGAGATGTTATAATAAGTTTTGGTTCTGCATCTGAAATCCTTTCATTCATAGAACTTCTCTGAGTTTAATGGGAATTTTTCTACAAGAAAGATTCAAATCGTTAAGGACACATATAGAAAAAATAATTCTATTGCTGATGTTAAACTGAAGGCTATTGTCAAAATTACTCATGTTAACAGGCAAAACACAGACCCAACAAAACAAAAAGTTGAAAATACGAACTTATTTTTGGATAGAAAAATGAACTTAATAAGTGCAAGTAGACTTGCATAAACAAAACTGCTGTCCTTGTTTCGCTTTAGGTTTCTCAGTTGCTGTATCATCTCCCACTTATATTTCTAACAGCATATCAATTTGTCTGAATTACCATTGTACTCTCTGTAAGCTCTACTTGCAGATCCTCAGTAGGACAGAGACCTATGACTGTTCGCTTCATGTTTCCATTTAGGCACAATTATCCTGAGTTATTTCATTTCTACACGCTCTGTAGAGATTAATTTAAGTGGCAGTTGTGCAAGCCTGTGCAAGTTTCCTGACACTGGGGCATCCAGATTTTAGTTGAACTCCAGGACAGAAGATTGAGCCTGACTACCTTTGCTTTAATTCCCTGTGCTTCTCGTTATTCCTCCTTATAACTCAGAAATAAATTATTTCTCTGGGAAAAGAACACAAGCTTTTTGGCACTCAGGTTCTGACTCAAATACTAAATGTAGAGGTAGTTCATGCTTTTTAAGTAACCACATGGAAGAGTGCCTCAGACTCGTGTGGTTTGCTCAGAAATATGTAATTCTAAAAGCAGGTCTAGGCTTATATTCATATTGCCTAGCTAGCTTTATTTGAGTATTCACTTAATGAAAGTGATTAGATTAGGTGCTCTCTCATGGTGGGGGTCTCTGTAGTCCCTGGAGGGAGACAGACTTGGCTCTAGAAGTGTTGTTTGTCTGCTGTGATGCTGTGGAGTGGGAATAATCCAGCCGAGAGGCGGCCATTGACTCACCACCTCATGTGGCACCTGGCTGTCACCCTTGTCTTGGAGCTGGGCCGTCCTCAGGGTGCTTGGGCCAAACAATTCTTACTTCTGCTGATCACTGGACAAACTTAGTTTTAAACTGTTTGTAATTCACTTTGGAAATAAAAAAGGAAGTAGTGGTAAATATATAAGTTGTCTCAAAACTGATTTGATGTTATTTCTTTCCCAAGGAGTGAGGAAGGTGGAAAGCTGGGCATTTGACATTAAAAGCTTTGTGGAAGTTAAGGTCAAAGGAATGTGGGAGGAATTTTAGTTAACATGATAACTGCTGATCCATATAACATTCTTAGAAGTTCAGAGAGATTTTTTTTTTCTTCTGTTATTTTCTTTCGCCTATTGATTTCTTGTTCAAGCAATTGAAATACTGATTTAACTGATTTAATCCTGCTGTACTTGCAACATCTACGTGATGTCATAATATAGAGGGTATGGATTACATCTGTAAGTATAGATAATTCCATTTACTGCGGATTTTCATGACTATCCTTTGAGATAAAGAAGCAGCCTTCAGTTTCTAGGCAGGGATAGTGAAAGAGGAATGCTGAAGCTAGAAGGAAGAAATACAGAATCCTGAAATACCACAGTTTAGGTTTGAGACTGACCACGGCATATTTGTTCCTTCAAATTAGTTCTGCTGACTTACTGTAGCATGCACATGAATAACATGTCCAGTCCTCCATATGGTTGACTGTGCAGTTATTAGGCAAATGAATATTACATCAGCTGTCACTCAGCTGTCACAAAATTTGCCAACTCTCTACTAAGGCCTGGATCTTGGCTGGTTGTGCGTGTGGGTGCCTAGAGATATGCTGTTCTGCATCCACTGGGCAGCAGGTAGCCTGGCTTTTCCTCTAAATACTCAGCATTCCGTGACGCAAGCTCCCACACAGCACAATATTCAGTTCTCCTTGCTCCTTCCAGACCTTCCCCGTGAGTGCAACTCAGTAGAAGAACAGAGAGGGAAGCCATAAAATCACTTCTATTAAAAACATTCTCGTTACTTGTTCAGGTTACTTATACAGTGGGAGACAGGCAAAAAAAGAAAAAAAAGGAAAAAAATCAAGGAATGGGTAGACACTTGATTTTAATGAGCATTTAATGTAGCATACTTTTGACACAGGTTACGTCTTGTTCTCCTGTTGCAGTTCATGTCTTATAGCAAAGGAAGTGTAGGAACCCGTGGATATTCAGGTGTTGTCCCCTTACTCCTGAATAGTCTAGGTAAAAACATAGATGTTGTTTGCTGTTGTTTTGAGGGCAAGGTGTTATTACTTGGCTCTCAGTAGTCATAGTAACACTGCTTTCCCATGGCTATTGAATGCTTGATGCTGTAGATTTCTTTAGTTCTGGCAAACTGTTTTTCTCTTTGTTTATTTTTCTTGTCAGAATTTATTCCCCTCAGAATTTAAAACTAATTTGACAAGTTAGCCTATAATTTAACATGTCATAAACCAGAGGTGCTTCCAGAATTTTGGTGCAGAATCTGTGTTGGTGACTAATAGTTGTATTTGTTCTGCCAAATTGTTTCAATGCCCTAAATTTGGGACACGCTTTTCAGCTGGTGTTGATGGCCAAAGCCTCTGTTGGGCTCTTAAGGCATGTCTAAACAGATGGGCATGGACAGCTGTAAGCTTCCCTGTCCACTCTGTGAGCCAGCCAAAATCAAGCCAGATCTGCTCTGGAAGTTGTAGAGCTGCATTTGCGAGATGCTGTGCCCAAGAATTTATCTGCTGCCTCTTTGGCAGAGTGTCCAGGTCTGAGCTGGCTCTTGTCTGTCCATTCTGGAAAGGGAACAGGAATGTTCATGCCTGGCTCTGTTCTTGGTGTGTGTGTGCCTGAAGGAGTCAAACCCTGGCTCATGCGGGGTATGCGACTGACTTGACTCTGTCAGTGTGAGCAGAGGCTCAAGGGCTGCCCTTTCGTGTGATTCAAAGCAAAACCGAAGTAGTGAGTAGTTCTGGCTTTTGCTCTAAGCCGCTTGCCATGGTTGTCACCTTTAGGACTCCTCCCATGGAGGGGTGGTGTGGCAGTCTGTCTTTGAGCACCTCCTTGGGTGAATTTATTTGCTTTAAAATGCACCATCATTTCATAAACCTTTCCAGTGCCTGGCCTGAAACCACAAGTGCAGGAAGACATGCTAACTGCCATACTTGAAACAAACTCCTTCGAATGCCAAACACATTGTAAAGAGCTCGTGCTGTTGTGCACAAGACTTCTCTATTCAGTCTTTTCCCATTTTCCACATCTTTGTGTCCCTGCCATCTGCTGATGTGCCTTCTCTAATTTGGATTATAAGGTCCCTAGGATATCACTCTAACTTTTAATATCTTTCCTCTGAAACTTTGTTGGTAGTTATAATAATAATAGCTAATTAGGAGAAATAGAACATTGACAAAAGCTTTCTTCTCAATGATGTGATATTTCTAATTTGATTAGGTAGGCAGGCACAAAGCTTAGAGATGCTTTCTGCTTCAAGTGTAACTTGTGGTAGATAGTACTTCTGGGAACTTTCACAGAGGGCATGTCAACACACTCGCATGACTATAATACTCTCAGCAGCATTTAGTGCTGTATAGCACAAAATGCTGCTGAGAGAAAGAAAGCATTCATTGCTGATAAGCAGAATTTGGTAGTGGTGCGGCTGCTGTTTTTTTGCTTTTACTGTTCCAGATGTTCAAAATGAAGCTTTTGGCTGTCAGCTCTGGGGAAATATTCAAAGGAGCACAGAGCAACTAGCTCTGTAATTCCCACCAAGTGTGAGCATGTGTAGAGAATGTAGATAGGATTGAGTAGGGTAACAAAAAAAGTCCAAACTCTTTTCTGAGCTCCTGACTTGAATTTTTGCAGTGCGATGTAAAGGCCAGAATGACACAAATAAACTTCTGCTTAAAGGATAAGGATCAGTCTATAGGTGCTTTTCTCCATCTGGCTTCAGGAGAAATTGCATATGCCATGTATATAGGCAGACTGTGGACTATCTAATTAGGAAAGTGCAGAATTGGAGGATTCTGTATTATGTTTAATCTTGGATAATAAGAAGCAATACACCAAATTATCCTCTTGCAATTCAGCATCATGCTCATGAGTATGGAATTGATGCATATCTATATTATTTTTTTGGGAATCAGTGTTGGAAATTGATACCAGGCAGTAGAAACGTTTACTTTCCTCTGTTAACTGGTTTCTATTTGCCTCCATATGAGCTAGAGAACTTGTTTTTTCTTTGCATTGTTTATATGTTAATAAAAAGGAAGAAAAAGCTGTCATCGGTTTTGATTTACACAGAGAGCCTCCAGATGGGCATCAGATCTAGTGAAGCGTGTCCCATGTCGCATAACCATCCATCTCCTTTCTTTAGTGAGTTGGGTTTCTGCTTCCTTGGGATCTTAGATTTAAATCAGCAGGTGATACAGGCACTGTTCATTTTGACTGTGGTTTTCTCCCTCCTGTATGATGGTGTCCATATCAGCTTTTCATGGGCATTGCAGCAGCATATCAGCACGGGAGGCAAAACACTCAGGTCTGCTTTTAGTCTCAGTAGGTCTATTAGAGATAGAGAACAGAAGTGTCAGAGAAGTTGGATTGATATCATAGCCTAAAAAGAAAGGAATCCTTTTATGTCAGTTGGCACAGCTTTATAAACCTTGCAGTGTTTTATGAGAATGTTGTTTAGTTGTCTTTTTGCCATGCAGATTCTTAACCTGTCTGAAGTTATCTATATTCCCTAGTCCTTGCTCTCGACACATCTGTTGAAGTTTTTTGCATGTATCCTCTACTAGTTTCCTTCAACAATTGTCTATGGGCTTTTTGTTTTCCTTCAGCCAGTTTGTTGCAGTTTTTCAGGCTGACAGGCTTTGTGCACATTCGGAAAGATTTGCTTTCAAATATCAAGTAGCCAAGTCTTTACTTACTGAACTTGAACATGAAAAAATAGTTCACTTACCCATACAAAATTGCAAGCAAGCATTTGCTTTCAAAGCAGTGTCCTTTTGTGGCTTTTTCTCGTATGCTCATTAAGCGCTATGAAGTAAATAGGAATAGAAAAAGGGATTTAAGATGCTTTAAGAAAAGACAGTGTTCTTGTTCTCTTGTTATTCGTTTGTACTTCTTAGTGTGTAGAGATCCCTTTCAGCCCCACTGGAATTGCTACTATCCAAGTATGTCATAATAGACAACCCTTGTCCCAGAGATTTGCCAGGCTAAGAAATCATGGGCAGTGGTCCAGAGAAAGGGACAGCAGAGAAATAGAATTACTTGGCTGAGGGCACCCAGGATTTACTGTGATCTGGAGAAGAGGGAAATGTGTGCCTCTGCCTGTGCCAGGGCTCTGTATAATACTGTAAGCCTGTTCCATTATTTTAGTGCAGAGCTGAACCCCCCTGCCCTCATTAAGCAGCCACTCATGGGGGATGTTAGTTGCAGAAATTAATATGAGTTTTTTCTTAATTTTATTATTTTAATGTTGAATTTCCTCCCGAAACGATATTTTAAAAATTAATTGTTAAATTCTAGGCTACCTGGTTCACCTTGAGGAACCGAGTTCTTTGCAAAAGATTTTTGGATAAGTAGATTTTTGTGACTGAATCAAATTAGGGTACATATTCCAGTGTCCTAGGATTAGCCACTGTTTATAAAGTTACATGCTTTGTCAGACAGAACTGGGCCAGTGGGCAGAAAATGCCTTTCAGCACTGGGGAGGGTGATTCTCCTCCCTATGCCAGGCTGTAGAAAGTTGCTATCTTTACTGCAACCTGCCAACACACGAAATTTTGTTGCTGAATGAGTAATGAAAAAGAAAACCAAACAATTTTCCACTTATTTCTTGTTATTGCAGGAGCATTTTGTCCTCTGAATCTCTTTACAGAGAGTGTAGGAATTACAAGGGTAAACATTTTGTGGATGGCTATACGAAACATATTTATTTGAGAGAGGTGTGTGTGTGTTTATGGGTGTGCATTTGAATACCAGTTAGAAATGGCAGTAAGAAGAAAATTCCCTATCCTTTCTCTAAGATTATTGAACATACAAGCAGGACAAGATATTTCCATGCTAACTTTCATGAAATTCATGTGTTAAGGTTTATCCTGAAAAAAACAGAACTAAAACCACCAGGCTTTTCTTAGTGGAAAACTGATACTTATTTTGTATAGAAATAAAATACTTGAGCACCATGAAAGCCTGAAATTCAGAAGCACAAAGTAATCAAATTCTCTTTGCTATCGAAAGAAGGCTGATACACAAATAATTTTAAGTGCTAATCTGCTAAGGATGCTGAGTTTCCTGTTCATATTATTCTTCAGTCTACAAATAGGGTGTGAAAGGCAACACGGCTGCTGGAGATACCATTGCCTATCACTCGGCAAACACGTGATTATTGAACAAACACAGATATCCCCCCAAAACATAGGCTCTCTGTGTGCTCAGACATTGGAGCAGAGGAAGATGGGTGAATTACAGGGCTCTCTGGGAGCTGTAGATAACAGAAATGCTAATGCTACATCAGCACTGCTGAGCACCCAACAGGTCTGCTCTTACTCTCATGCTGCTCCGTACCATGCACCGAGTCTATTAGAGGTCACTGTCACGACCTCTCGAAAAAGACAGCAGAACAAGAATTTTTTGTTAGCACATTTCTACATACATGGTTGTATTTATGCTCAAATGCAGTGGCAAGCAGTGGCATGTCCCATTCTCTTTGAAGTTACAAAGAAATGAAACACAGATGTGAGAAGGTGATTGCACTCACTCATGTGCCTTGTCTGTAACAGTTACGATCGGGATGACTAGAAAATAGAACTTGCTCAGGTGCCCTTATTCCTGGAGGAACATGGGAATTGCCACATCTAAATGTGCTTAGTGTAATACTGCCCTGATCAGTACCAATTCTTCAAAGTGAAATAGTATCAAAGTTAACTTTACTTAAGTAACTGATTTCTGATTGCCTTAAAAATCTAAAAAAATAGAATTAATTTTTCGGTTGAGCTCCAAAACCAGATCAAATTCAGAGAAAAGATGGTGGGGTTTTATGACTTTCAAACAAAGGGGCATTTTGAAAATACAAGGTAAAAATGTTTTAACCTTTTTAAAATGCAATTATATAACCACTCTATATTTCACCCAGGTAAACTTGAATTTGTGAATATCTATTTAAATCGACTGCTCAGGTCAGATCAGGTAAGCTATGTGCTGTATGGCTAAGTTATTTGGACGAAAAATTTCACTAAACCTTGAAGAAAACAAATTAAACCCCAAGAATATCACCCCTAACCTTCTGCTTCTAGCTACTACTTTCATTTGAGCCATGACAATAGTTTATTCAGCTTTTCTATCACTTGTCTCTAGGCAATAAATTTTTTCATTTTTTCTAAATAAATGTGGAGATAGTAATTTTATTATGCAGGTTGAATGCTTCATATAGCTCTCCTAGACTTGCTGACATAATGATGTCTTGTGGCAATACTTTTCCAAGATTAGTATTGTAGCATGTAAAAAATTATGTCCTTTCTATAGATTTTCTTGTTTCTGTGAGCAGTGCTTTAGAGATTTAAAAAATGTTATTGGATTTGCCTATAGAGATAACGAGTTTTGTTCCTGTGGCACCAAGTATGAGAGTATATTCATTGTTTATACACAGACAGTAGAGCTAGAAATGACAACTTTGAAGTGTTGAAAAAAGCAAGGTATTTGTACTTTACCTGGCAAATGAGAGCATACTAATAAGTTTTGACTTAATCTCACAGTATTATATGTTCATATAAGTATTTTCTGAGCCTTGCAGAGGAGCTGTTGTGTCAATCATTACAACGAATTCCTTTGCTTTGATAAATTAATTTATACCATATTTTGGTGCTATTGCAGGACCATTCTACACAGGAGAGTAGTTACTTCAGGTCAAGTTAGCAGCATTTTAATTCTGAAGGCAAAATTACGTTCCCTTGCATTTGTCTAAAAGCATTACCCAGAACCAGGAAAACTTTGACTTTCCTGCTTGCTGGTCTTTCAGACCCAGTGCATGTCTGTTGTCACATCTGTGTCAGGTGAGCCTCTCCACAGCTTTTGTCCTGGAGCACCTGGCCACGGTGGGCACTGTTTGAAGTTAAATAGAGTGAATGCAGCTCCAGACTTTCTCTACCAGTCCATGGGCAGGGCACAGCTAAAAGAGCACACAACTTGAGTGCAGCAGGGCCAATCAAGGGACTGGCTGCTGAGATAAACTTAGGATCAGGAATTAAGCTTGACAGAAGATTAATAATTTGCCCTGGACACAGCAGAGAGGGTAAAAATGGCATCAGAGATTTTGCTTGGTAATTTTGGCATCTGGGAGTAGAAATCTGAAAAAATCTTCATGTGTTGGGCATTATGCATCAAGAAGAGCAATATTAGCTGTCTGATACAACCCCTGAGGTTGGTATTGTGGTAGATATCGTGTGGGGATGGCTGGTTTCCTTGGGATCTGCAGGAGCTGATTGATGGAGCTGTCACAGCCCCTTATGTGTCAGAGCCCGGGAAGGCCTGTGAGGGAAAATTTTAATGGTGCTTGTCGTCAAAGAAAAATTTTGTGCTTCTCACTTCAGTGGTCCTGCTGACACCATCAACGTAGGACCATGGCAGGCTTTCTCTTGTTGGCCTGATCTTTACTGGGGCTTCTCATAGATCCTTTTCACTTGATGTCTCTCTTCTGCATCATTAGAGGCGGTGACAGGACCCCAGCTGCTCAGAAAGATGAAGTCTAACAGCTCTAGAATATTCTAGCTAGATACAAAAGTCATGAATATGTAAGATTTAAATAAATGTCATCTTGCTTGCAGGATGAGAGGAATAAGGAATGAAGTATTTACGTAGGGGTTTTGTTGGTTTGTTTTGTTCTGTTTAATTTTTTTGGTAATGTACATTTTCATAATTTATAATTTTTCTACATCCACAAAGAAGCTCAGTGCTGGTTCATGTTCATAGGCTGGATGTTGGAGGGTATGTGCTGGCAGAAAGGCTGGTGAGACACAGGTTTGTGCTGAAGAAGAGCAGTGCTTGTCCCTGAGGAAAGAGGGCAGAGCAGGGCAGGCAGAGTCCAGCTGGTGAAGGAGTTTACAGGAGCTGCAGCAGTGGTAACTCTTGCACAGGGAGAGGAGGTGATGGCGGGAACTGCAAATGCAATGTGTCATGGGTTCTGATTCCTTCTTGTGACCTTGGAAATTGAAGGAATAAGGAGAGATAGTAGTACATGTGTTGGAGGTGCTGTGCAAGGCATAACAGAAAAGATGGGAATTTTTTTTATCCAAAATCCCTTACTTCTAAGAAAAAAAACCCCTGACTGTGACTTCCATGGTCTCAGAAAACACAGGAAATGTGGATGAGCAAAGCTGTTTTTTTTATAATTTTGCGATGCTGTCTGCAAATGCTTGAAATCAGAGATGTTCTGTTCCCAGCTGCCATGAACCTGGGCACTGCAGAGGTGCTGTGTGCCGTGGAGGCTTTTGTGGGTAGTGGGAGCATCAGCCCCTCTGATGCCAGGATCATGGCTGATTTCCCCTGGCACAGAGCACACTGATGGGGTCTGCTGCCCACTGTTCTGGAATGTCTGGGGAAGCCCTAACATGTCTGCCCAGCACTTTTGGTGGCAGCCTGAAGCATTTTAGATATAAGTGTTGCTCCAGTTTGAATCTGGTGTAATAAATACTCAAACGCCTCATGCAGAATGAGCCCAAAAATAGGAAAAGGGCAATGGGTCATCTTAGAGAGCTTTTCAGAAACAGAGCAGAGTCTTTCTTTTTGCAGTGAAGTAAGACTGTAGGGAAATATCAAGATGAAAGGAAAAAGACAGTTTCATACTGTGCGGACACAGGTGGAGGAAGCCACATCCAGGCCTGCATTTCATCTTCTGAGAGATGTCACTGACATCTCAGTGGTTGTGGTTCTGTGTTCAACCTTCCTGCACTACAGGAGGAAGCAGTTACAGTCCTACTAAAAACAAGCCAAGTAGCAGCAGCAAGAAAGTTTAGCAGTAGGAAATTAACCAATTGTACCTCTTTACACACCATGACAAGGGGATAGTTATAGCCCCTGTGAAAAAACTGTGCCTTCATAAAAGCAAAAGTAGTTGTGATTACTTCACTTAATCTTTGCTTCTTCTTGACAGTGACACTTATGAAACATTTGAATGCTCTATCAGCTTGTAATTGTCAATAAATTAACGTAGTTGCAGAATTTCCTTTCATATTGCCAAAGGTTCTATGAAAATAATATAGTTTTGTAATATGTAAGCATGTGGCAAAATAGTGGTAAATAGACTTCAAATGTGAAGATTTTTTTTCTTCTATGGCTTTATGCTGCTATTTAAAAAGTTGCTTCTATATTTATTGCCTTTCCCTTTAGAGTGAATTCCTTGAGATGCTGCAGTGTGATAGGATGTTTCCTTCAACTTTTAAAAAAAGTTTCCACTTTAAAACTTAGCACAAGTGTATCAGGGGATCTGTCTTGCTGTCAGTTTTTCAAAACAACTACTTTTTGAAGTCAGTGGGGATATCTGTTGAACAAGGTGTGGCATAATATGGCCTAGGGCTACTAAGTTGCTTGCTTGATAAATGTTACAGGAAATGTGTTCTGATTATTGCACTCTTGCTCTTTTTGCTAAGTGCCTTACTACCAGCTTCTTCTAGTTAATGGTTTCCCCATGAACATGGTCTTTCTGCCAGACTGGCATCAGTTGAGAAGAGCGAGGAGAATTTAGTCTGACAGCTGTCCCTCTTGTAGAGCAGCTGGTACATCTTCAGCAATTATGGAACACCAAAGAGAAGGGACAAGAGTCCATAAAGAGGTAGCTCATCACACTTGGCGTTTTGAGGCAGGTACTCAAGGGCGTGTATTAGCACTGCTTGGCTGACTTTGAAATAAATCAGACGGCTTTACTGTGTCTAAGGCCTTTCATCCTTTTAGATACTTCCAATCTGGACATAGTTTGTGACGTTTTGTGCGTTAGGGTTGGTAATAAATCAATAAGAATTCTTCTAGTCCTGGAAACTTCCAAGGAAGAATTGGAAGACTGAAGTTGTTTCTATAACATAATTACTTTTAGCCTCTGTAGAATGGCCCGTGTGAGCATCTACATGTTGGTAGAGCTGGCAAGCAGATTTAGCAAACACATTACTGATTTTTAAATTGCAGCTTGAGCAGGACAAAGATGAAGATAGCCCTTAATATTTTGGTCAACTTCAGGAACAGGGTGTAGCTTTAATACCCAATTCCTGCTTATTGTGACACTTAGCAGAAAGAGCACATATTTCCAAGTGAAGGTCAGATATGGAAGAGGTTTCACTGAAGTTATTTGGTAAATTCTAGACCAGTAAGTTCCTGAGGTGAAAATAGCTGGACCCCAGGAATGTATTCAAGGAAAGCAATTTAGTGCACATTTCCTCTGTTTTTCTTCTTTCCAAAGTATCTGCTTATAGCCAACTGCTGTTGGAGAATGGCAAATTCATTCTTAGAGTTTTAAGACATCTACTCCTTCTACTGCAATCATTAGTCTTTCCCCTTTTTGGCTTTGAATATCACAACTGAATAGTGGGATATCTAAGACAAAGTTGCTTTTGCCCAGGTCCCTGGTTTGTGCAGGTAGTAGAAGTTATTTTTCAAGTGTAATGAATTAGAGAAAAGGAACTATGCCCTATCTCTGTAGAGGAAACTGGTACACATAACCTCACTTATGCACAGCTACATCAGAAACCTGATGTAAAGATAAGGTTCTGTAATGAGAAAAGGAAAGAGAAGAATCAAACTTTAAAGTATATGTGGTTCTTCTGATGCAACACTATAGGAAACAACCCCCAAAACACGTGCATATGCTCACCTTGCTGGGGCTTGTGGGTATTGGTGGTTCTTGGACCTTGAAAAATGTGGTCTGTGGAGCAAGTCTCACTGAGCTAGTTGGAAAAACTGAAAATATTTTTTCTTCTTTTTTTTTTTCTTTTTTTAAAACAGCATAATTTTTGAGAATGTCTTTGTTATAAGGTGCTTTCAGGTCCAAGAGAGATTTCTGATCACATATGTGAATAGAAAAGCTTAAAATGACTTTGTGTCTCCAGTCATTACTCGAGATGCAGATAGTTTAAGTTCAAGTCAGTGCTGTTATTGATGTGAAGTAGGGATGTTGTCCACATGTCTTTCACCTAGTAGGGAGGTCTCACACTTTGCTGTAAAAACTAATACTTTCTTCAAAAGAAAATGCATTTTGCATTTCCCACTGAATCAAGACACACAGCCTGCAACAGGCTGACTTGTTGACTTCTCTGTCTGCTTCTGCTCTTCTCATTTTTAGTGAAATGTCTTACTTGCTTTCTGAGCATTTGTAACCACAGCTGTAGCCATGACATTTGCTAGAGACTAGTAAAGCTGGCAAGGAACTGATATCAGCTTATGCTATGTGAAAACAAGGCTGATAGGCTCCATAACTTCTCCCTGACACCTGAATGACTTCTCTGATTTTTTCCACAAAGTTATCAGCATGGCAAGACACCATCTTTGATGTGTGTGTTCATTCCTGTGTTCACCAGTGCAGCCTCGTGTCTGTTTCCTCACTTATCTGTTAAGTTCACATTCAGTTGTTTCAGCTCCTTTCCACAAGAATATCTTCTCAGTAACTTTTTCAGTGCCAATAACAATGGGATTTTCATCTTTCACTAAATTTTCACATGCTACTGTATTCAAGTAATAAAGAGAATCTGTTCTCTTTGCCCTTGACACTTGTTTTATAAAGGGGATACACAAGAGGTAACCAGAGCCAGCTGTTCTTCAGATGAAAATACAGAGCTTTATTGCCACTGGAAGAGTTATGTCCACTTTTACAATCTCATGGCATGCCGTAAATGTTTTTGCCCTCTGAACTAATATATGTGAAAACGTTTTCCTGCATTCTAATCCTTGCTGTAGAAAGATAATGTTTCCAAGTTTTGCACTCTAAGCAGCTAATCACTTGCTCAGCTTCCCACTTTAGCTTTAACCTCTCTTTTCTGACTGATGAAGATAGTTTAAGTCTGGAAGATAAGGTTTTTCTACTATACTATATATAGGGAAAGCAGCTTTTTAAAAACCCAAGCAGACTGGGACCTGCAAATGTTTCACTTCATAAAAGTATCAGATGAGGAAGGATAATTGCCTGAGTGCAAACTTGAGTAACTCATTAAATGCACCAAAAATATGAAAGTAGTTTCTTGATTTGACATTAAGTTGAGATTAGTTAAAAAAAAAGCAGCTGCTTTGCCAACAGAAACAAAGATTTCAACACTTTCTCTTATCCTCTTGCCAAGCTGCTGCTTAGTCTTATCTTTTAATTAAACCTGAACTTTAAAATACATGTGTCTAGCATGCCAGTTTATTAAATGAAATATCAATAAGAAAACAGTATTCTTGTCAATTAGCATTTAGTATAGAGGTTTCTGGTTGTTATTTTTTTTCTCCTTACAGGATGGACATATTAAAGGTCCCAGTTTTGTTGCAATTCAGTTTAAAGTCACCAATTAAGAAACAGAAATTACAGTCTCGTGCTGAAAATGTTTTTAGTTTCCACTAGAATTATCTTCTACTACAAAACCACACTCAATTACTTTAATTTTGTGTTAAATAGAGGTGCTACTGCCAAGAAATGAAAACTAGAATAGCGATCTCTACTTCTTATCAGTCCTTGATAAGGAACTCATAACATCTTCATTCAAAAGGGGAAACTTGATTTGATACATTTTCTCCAATTCCCAAATAATTTTTCTATTTTTTTTCTATTTTTTTTCTATTTTTTTAAAAAAATTTTAAAGTTATTTTTAAAACTTTTTTGAGGAATTGAGTCTCTCTGGGGAGTTGGAGATAAAACCCTAACTACAGTGAAGCCAACTTTACCATTTATTGAAGGCCAGCTTTCATAAGGTTCCTCAGATGACGCTGAATGAAATCACACATGACCCCCTTAATTGCTATGCAAGCTCACAGTTTTGACATAGGAATAGTTATTCCTTCAAGGAATGGAAGTAAAAACTCATGACTTAGATAACCAAGCTCACAGCACTATAACACAATTCAACGTACTGAATGTCAAAGAATGCAATTTCTGGCTACAATGGCTAAAATCCACATCATTTTAGGCATGTCCCAGCCCAGCAAAGGACCTAATTCTGTCCTAAAATAAGAAAGGTTGGTGGGATCAGTGATATTCTTGAAGTTAAATATATACTTTTCTTGGTTAAGCTTCAAGTGCTTATAAATAACAGAGAAATTACAAAGCAATCAAGATTAGTCCTAAATTACCGGATGGTCAAAAAAAGAGTTGAGTTATAAAAAAATTGGTGTTCAAACACATGTATGCCCAGTGGAAATAAAGCACATATTTAGAACTCTGATGATCTAAAGTACTTCCACCACCATGAAAATATTAACAATCAAGGCCACCCTTTTCCTCAAATATAGAGGATGACTGCACTTTCATTTCTGTTCAATACAGCATTACATTGCAGTTTTGTGCACATTAATAATGCAGCCTGGGGGTAATGTTATAGTGACTTATAACCTAGGATAAACATACTATATTGATCTAATGCAAAATTATGTCATAAGCAATGAAGCTAAGATAAGCATCTGAGAAAGAGTTCATGATGGAAGAAAACAAGACTGTTTCTAGTAACTCTATGCAAACATTAGGAAGGTGGTTAATTGATAAAATGAATTGGAATTAATTATGCATGAATCCTGTGACAAGTACAGCAGCACTCACCTCATTAAGAAGTCATAGTTTGGAATGCAGGATGCCGTTCTGATTGCATTATATCCTCGATGTGCTTATGGACACTTTTCAGAGGATTGCAAGGTAGCTTTATAGAATGCACTGTCATTAGGAGAAATACCTGGGATTTCTGAAGCAGAACTCAAGAACCGTTTGAACCTGGGAATTCCCTGACAGATGAGTGAAGACAATACGCTATCTTTAAAAATACAAAAGGGATAACAATCAAAAAATGAGGTCCCTGGGAAAATTTAGAAACAAATATCTAATCAATTTGCATTTAAAAAAATCAGGAGATAATAAAATGATAAAAAGTGCCATTATAGGTTTTTCAAAAAAAGATTCTGTCAAACCAATTTAATTTCCCTCCTTGACAAGGTAAGGAAACATAATATCTAGAAGAACAGAAAACAATAAAAATAAGAAATCTATATTTTAGTATTGCTTTTTTGACACTGTTCAATGTGACATTCTCATGAGCATGGTAAAAAATTATGGTCCAGCTCTAATCACTCTAAAGTGGATGTACAACATGGATCAAAATTTCCTCACTTTAATTAATGTGGAGTACCGGGCTTTACCTGGGACATGTCTTTTAAGGGAAGGAGCAGATAAAGAGCACATCAGACCATCAAAAATGATACAAAATTTACAAAGGAAATCTAGAAATTTAACTATGCAAGGGAATATTCCACTATGGAAGTTAAAGAGTTTTCTGCATTGCTAATTAATGACAGAAAAAAAAATTAATTTTCATCAAATCAGATTTACTTTGCATAATAAGAAAATCTTCTAAAATATTATGGAGGATGAAGTATTGGGATGATATATGTGGTGTGTTCAGAGATTCATGGAGTCACAGAAAAATTCAGGTGGGAAGAGTCCTTAAGAGGATATTTGTTCTGACTCCTCATTTAACTCAGATCCAACAAGAACAGGTTGCCCAAGATGATGTCCAGTGAAGTTCTGATTATTGATTTTTGGTTCCAGAGGCTTATACTGAATTAAATACAAGGTGTAGACAGATAGAGTCACTTTATTTTTCGTGAATTACAAAGCCTGGTTGGTATTACAGGAAGGGTTAAGGAAAGGAGGAAATAGAATAGAAGACTATTTTAGAAATGCTCATTATTTTTTTAAGCAGGATTTCTCAGACATGAACCGTGTGATAAAGCTTTGGAGATATAGAAGGAAATTAAAATTATCAGGACATTGTTTAAAAACCACACAGTTCAAGGAAAGCTTAATAGAAGAAGCTGAATCTTCTGATCTTGTGGGTTTGGAAGACATTTGAAATGAAAATTTAAGCTATCAAGTATTTAAAACAGAGGAAAGAAGAAAACTGAAAGGTGATCTGTGTGCTCTGTAGAAGCTTGCAGAAAAAAATAAAAGTAATAGAAAAAATACATGCAGTCTAAAATGAGAAGGAAAAGTGACAAAGAAAAAGAAATCGAAAATTCGAAATGGTGGAAGAAGTCCTAATCAGCTGCATGTGTTCATTTTCAATAAAGTTGTCTAATGAGGGCATAGAAATTAAATCAGAGGATTTGTGCTGGAAGCAAAAAATAACTAGCAACAAGAATTAAATGAGAAAGAACATAGAGTAAACAAGGTGATGTTTGATGAGAATGTTACAAAACAAATAACAAATATGCAGATTCATACAATACTCATAGAGAATATGAAAATAGTGAGGAGAAGAAATGTGAAATTTCAGAAATTATATTTTTCAGATTCATGGGAGTCAAAAAAGGTTGCTTATCACTTTTGGAAAAGTAGATTTGATAGCTATATAAAAGAGGAGCCGGAAAACTAGTGCATAACTATGGTAACGGTCAATTATTCAAGAAAATATTCAAACAGAGAAAAAGGGAGAGTTAAAAATATTATGTACTATTTTCTTCCCTTATCTGGATCAAAATCCAGCTTTTCACTAAACATAGGCTGATTTGTGGTGGTCCTCCTCTGGTGCTCACACCCCCACACCTGGGCCATGATCTTGCACATCATCAGCAAAGCACCCACTGCTTTTGCAAATGGCCAATTGTTTGAGTCATTATCCATTAACATTCCAGTCTCTTACATATGGTTAACTGAAGTAATAATGGTACTTTTCTGTCACACTGAAGGCAAGATGAAAAGCAAATGTTGCTTTTGAATTTTGGTTGACCAGATATCACGATGGACCTTTAATGATGCAAAAGTACTTTCCCCTCAGACTAGAGAATGAAGGTTTTGTGAAACATTGAGGAAAGAAGGAAAAAGTCTTGTAGATACAATTAGGATATTACACAGTGTTTAGAATATAATTTTCTAGATGGGATTTTCTACTCAGACTGCCCTGCTCAATCTTTTGTAATAAAATGTGCTCAATCCCATTTTCAAGATAACATTTTGGAACACATCAATTACCATGATTATCTGAAATGTATTTGTAGTTCAAGAAAATGTATTATCTCTCTTTTCCAGGGCTGGATTACCTTTCCTGGGAAAAGAACAAATGGCTGCAAATAGAATGTCTGTTAATCACGATAATACATAAATTGAACAGCTTGGCAGGATTACATTTATTATTTTGCTCTGCAGCCATAGTAGGTATTTCCTTCAGCTTTCCTTCACAGATGTATATTTCTGCAGCCAGCTTTGAAACAAGAAATATTACCTTTTTCTGTAAACAGTGACGTGTTTGCAGTCTTGACAAAACATTCATAATTTGTAGTATGAGAAATGAGGAAATAGAAAATCTTTAACCATGTTTTACACCGTCCGACCATTATGTCTCTGGAAGCATTTGAGTCCTCTGCTCAGCAGGACAGGCACGTCACATCAATTTTTTAATATCTCTGACCCTATGGTCACCTTCCTATTGAGCTTCATCAATAGTTTTTGGAGAAGACTTGACCAAAAATGTACAGTGTTTTAAATCCTTCTTGTAATCCTTGTCTTTCTAAACATGCTTATAGGAGAAGGTGGTAATAGCAGAAGATATTTACTCTCTAACTGTAATGCTCAGCCTGCATCAAATCTAATTTTGGTTGCACCCTTTGCCTGATGTCTTTATTTTTTGCAAGGAAGAGGAGGAAATTCACCTTCCCTCTCGCTGAAATCATTCTAATTAAATAGTAATTCATCCAGAGAGTGTGCCCACAGGCAATCAAAATTAACGGTTAAAGCACTTACAAGCGAAAATTTCAGTTTGGGTCATGCTGATTATTTGGAAATATTTGATGGAATTAAAACTGGAGCGGAAATCACTAATTCATTCTTTCTTTCTTGTGCTTATTTTGCAGTCTATATCCTCTGTCTGTGTATGGTTATTGACAAAGGGCATAAAAGCAAGAAGGGCTTCAACCTGAGCTTCAGGGGAACTTGTGCCTCTACAGCTTGCCACCTAGTTGTCATTAGGTCAAAACCAGTGGATTTCTTCTTCTCATAAAACTATTTGCCTTTGGAGCCCCTGTGCAGTCCTCACATCCCCAACAAACCAGTTATACTGGAAGTGGATGAAGAGCACGACTCAGAATAATCTGTGAACAGCTTGAAAAAAAGGAGGGCATCAACAAACACATAATTAATTAGATCCTTGTCAAAAATTAATACAAAGCATTAGACCTGGAATTCAGTACTGTCATCCAATAGACGGAGAAGAAAAAAGCATTAATTAAAAAGAAAAATATTCTGCCTGTAAAAGCGACTTTTAAAACCTTCTCCCTTGCCTGGAGGAAACATTTGGAAAAACCATGGGTGCTACATGTTAGGTATAGTATCCGTGTGGCAGATAGAGCTTCTTCACCAAAACAGGTTTCCTATCCTAGGCCAAGGAAAAAAAACCCAAGCCTGTAGAAAGCTCACAGAGCTGGGTGCCCCAAAGCAAAGCTGAGTAAATGCAAACCAATCTTGTTGGAAGGCCGTATAGAAGTTTTCTAGGCTTGAAATCCTGAAGTACTAAATGAGCTTTAAAGTGGATTTAGTGGGTCTCAAAAGTTTCTAATAAATTCAGATATGAAATAGACTGAAGAATTATTCCTCAAATAGAAGGGTAAAAGCACTATAATCTTGATGGTATCTGAGAAATAATCTCTTATCATAAAAGTCACTCTTACCAGATGTCACCTGTCTGTAAGATTTAATTATTTACGAAATTTGTTTTTTGAATACTTTGTTTCCAAACTGTTTTCTGTATCACTTGCGGTTATTCAGTTTCTTAGCTACTTCTGTACTCTTTGAAATCTTCTATAAAATCCTGTTAGTGTTTTGCTCTTGCAACTGCTGGATGTCTTCCTTTTGATGTCACTATAACCTACTGTTCAGCTTCTGGGTAAGTGGCTTGAGACTAAATGGGAGAGAGTTCTAAGTGTGGGTTTAAGAATTTGCATTCCAATGGAGATGCAAATTGTCTGTGATTGTAGTTGAGATGAATGTCAAGGAAAGAAGCACTGGTACAATCTTGGGTTAATGTGGTGTGTCCAAGTGTGTTAGCAGCAGTGGGCTGATATGAATATTCCCGTAGTAGGATGACCCTGGTTTTCTTGGGAAAAATGAATATAATAATTGATCCTCTAGGATCAAGACCTGTAGACTCATCACTGATCTTTTTATTTCAGTCAGAAAAGAAAAGAAACAATCCGTCCTTTGATCATGAAACAAATTTTTTTGTGGAGATTTACTGTGCTGTTTTCTAAGAAGAAAACAAAAAAGTGTCCTAGCATCACAGGAACAAAAATAATTAATTGCTATGCCATGTGTGAGTGGCTTGCCCAGCAGACTGGCTCTCTCCTTCTGTGCCATTGCAAGTGGCATCCACCTGGGGCCATGTAGACCATTCAGGCAAAATGGAATTACAGGGATCTGGTGCTGTATCTCAGTCTGCCTTGAAGTCCATTGAATCTAATGGGAGGCTTTCTGAAGGCTTCAGTGGTATTTTGAACACATTTTTCCACATGCTTTTGAGTGTAATGGGTGTATGTAGGTGCTCTTGAATATCCGTTCCCTGAAGACATTCTGGCAGAAATTTCCTTCAGGCTCTATACTAGAGAATCTTGGATGTGATTTTAGGTTCTTTACTCAGCCAAATGCAGAAAATCCATTGAGGTCTCAGGGGTTTGTTCCTCCAATTTTCACAAATATTGGTAGTTCTATCATGGTCTGCATACTGCAATTTAGTGATTATATCAAAGGAACTGAAGTGCTAATCCCAGCTGAGCCGCTGACTGTGTAATGAGAGGCTTCTAAAGTCGTTCAAAGTTACTGAAGCAGGTGTTGTGAGGGATAAGAACATCAGACCAAAGCAAGTAAAAATCATATCACAGAAGCTCTGCTTCCACAGAAGCAGATTTCCTTATGCCATCCAAGTTAGCATGTGGTTTCACAACCTTTCGTTGTTTTTAAAATCAGTCTCCTGCTCCAACAAAGTTCCAGACTAGCAAAGCCAGAAAGTGAAACTACACAGGCCAAAAATGTACAATAGCAGTGGCAAGAGCTGTTATCAACCTCTTTTGAAACTACTAACTGGAGCACTAACCTTTGTGTTTGTTTTTGCGAGACAGACAAGTATCTACTGGGAACTAGATGGAGGTCATCCACACATTTCGTATGGGTCACGGAATAACGATCACAGGGTAGCAACTTGCATCTAGAATCAGTAATGCAGAGGTGAAAAGCACCATATTTCATTATTAATGCCACAGGCGTTCCAGGTCTCTGCCTTCATTTCTTTATCCTACCAGTTCTATGAACCCTTAAGAACCTGGTTACTTTTAGGGCTGAGCAGGCTGCTTTTTCTGACATTGAAGAGGGATTTTGAGGCTTAAATGTTGTCTGTTCACAGTTGCAAAAGATGCATCTGTAAGAGAAACGTAGTATGTATGAAAAATACTTTTCAGGGAACAAAGGAAAGGAATAAATAAGAAGAAAGAGAATAAGCTATATTCTTTTTATATAAGAAAACTATAAAGTAGTGAAACAAAGTAAATAAAAATCACAGTGAAAACCAGAAAAGTAATAGTAAAGTTTCCTTCAAACAGATGGTTTGTTTTTATTCCAAGAGATACATAAAATGTTTTATTATTACCTAAATTCACCTTTCTTCATTTTATGACATGAGAGAGAGGAAGAAAGACAGGAAAAGGGAAACTAATAGCTATTTGAAACACAGTGATGGATTATGCCATTTCAAAGAATCAACAAAATGCCCCGGATTGGATATTGTTGTGCAATAGGCATTCCAGAGTACTCAGTTTTCAGCAGGCTTAATTCTCAAGTGACAATCCAGTGGACCAAGAAATCAGGCTCTGATAACTGAATTCTCATATAACCCCCTATGGGCTTTTAAACACTGACTGTGAGACAAAAATATGAGCATCTAATTATAACTGTAAAACAACTAGAGTTTATTGTTACCATTTTGTTATTAGGATGAATTAGTTTTCAGTTCAGGCAACCCCAGCTATCCTTATGTTGCCTTCAAATGACAACATATGCTTGCACTGGTGATGCTATAAAGTGAGGCAGTGTGTTTACTGTAAGTCATGGGATTTTTTCAGAGAGAATGTCTATCCACATTTTAAGTTTCCCAGAACGAAAACTGCAACAAAGAGAGCAACTCCTGGGGTATTATTTCTTCAAACTGAAAACCATCTGCCTGTTGGCTGAAACAACTTACCAAAATTCTCACATCTTTAACTGTTTCTTTTAAGGTAACGACCTTCCACACTGGTGTTTGAGAGCCGTGTTTGGACCTTTGTGTTTGACAGTTAAATAAACTGTGAGACTAATACGTCTTAATTAAATCTGATTTTTTAGTGTCTTCCTGCCTGTTAGCTAGATGTGCTTCATCGTCATATTTACTAACTGATTTTGTAAAGACAGTGGAAGAAAGAATCTATTCATGCTGTGAAAAATACTTTTGGTCTTGCTTTATTGCCTCTCATGTTGCGAGGTGCTCCAGGTGTTTAGAAGCCTTGCGAGCTGAGCCTCTAATGATTTTCAAGGCACCCCTAAAATTCACCTAGCTGAAGTTTTCTATGTACATCAAGTCATCAAACAAAATCGCTCTTGCTGCTTCCCAGTGGCAATAGAGCTGCGAAGCTTCAAAACTGGGTCTGGCAGGAGGAACTGAGTGCCTGGTCATTTGGGTGATGGTGAGGCAAAGGTCAGTCTGCACCCGGTGGACTGGGCTTGCCTCAGAGTTTTGAGCTGACCTCAGTGTGCTGCCAGAGTTCAGCGCAGGCTTTTCAATGCTGGTCAATGACATTTTGAGCTGCCCACCCTCTGCACAGAGGTCAGGGTGCAGACAGCAGTCCCTGGAGCATCACAACATGGTAATCTACTGCTCTAACAATCTTTTGGGGTGTGAAAAATCTTTATATTTAAAAAAATTTTTTCAAGTGACTTTCAGCCAGAAGATAACCAGAAGCAAACAGGCCTTTTCTAGTCTCTCCTCAAAAGAGTATGTCCTTTTTTATTTTGTTAAGTAAGAATATATCATATTTGACTAGAACAAATGAATGAATTTTATAGGATTTAATAACTGAGCCAGTGACTCAAATACAAAATTCCTTTGACCCAAGGAGAAAAGAAGCTCCAGAGGAGCAATAACAATAAAACCAAAACAGCAGTAACACCACCTCTACCAATAACAACAGAAAATAAATAGGTAATAACTTTTACCTAAACCATATTAAAGATCATAAATATATTTTTAACATTTTGTGCTCAATTTAATATTTAGTCTTACACAAAAACATAAATTTCAATTGCTGGAATACACACCTTAGCAATATACTTTACCAGGGGCATATGTTTGTTTTTCCACTCTGACATTTTTATTGGAAAGGTGGATTTCTACTATTAGTCTGTAAACACAGGCGAGCAATTTGTCTACCTCATACACCTCAGTAATCGGTCAGTGTGGGACCAGCACAGGATTTTCTGGTTTGCAGAATCACCTTGAGGTATTATCAATCAAGCATAATCAATCAATCATCAGGCAATACTTTCAATTTTTTACACAACCTCACTTTGTTCCTGTCTTCCTCCTGTCCTCACAGCAAACAAAACACTGTCAACAAGGGTCTTTTTGCAGAATAAACTGAGAGCTGAAAACTTTGTTTCTTCTAGCCTTTCTAATCAGGGCACTACAGCGTGTTTATTAATAGCTGTTCACTTTTGAAGATAAGAAGCATAGAACATTTTTCTGTGTGTCAATCTTGAATTGTCATTAAACCTTCAAAAATTTCTGAAAAGAAATATAGCTTTCAAGTGTTCTCTTTTAAAATCTAAAAGAGAAGATTGCTTAACTTGGAAAAACACCCAGTAAATCCAGTCTGGTTCCCCATTGTTCCTTGGCTTTATCTTTCCTGCTCTTTTAGATTTTGCAGCAGAATGACTAAAATTCTGCTCTTTCCAGGATTCTCATTAATTTTAGCTGCAACTAGGGTCCATTCTCCAATTCCCTGCTTTTTGGAGAGAGGTAGCTTATGGGCCAGCCTATGCTCTGTGCTAGACAGGATGTGTTCATGACCACTCATGAGGTTTGTCTTCTCCTCTCCAGGAACCTGATACAAGCCTGAGTCTCATCACGACAGTGTCTGTACACATAGGAAAGAGTAAGTGGTTCCAGCTCTAAATAGGTGTATTTTTAGATGTCAAGTAAACGGCACACCTGGTAGAAGGCAATAATCAGCTTTTCTTGGAATCTCGCTGTCTCCATTCGCTACTCTGATATTTTTCCACAGACCTTCATTTTACTTAAAGACCTTTATCTCTTTACTGTGCGCATAACTTGAAAATTGTATAGTCATTTGTCAGGTCATGTCCACTGGTTTTCTCAAAAGCGGAAAAAAATATTCACTAGGCACTCAAGCGTGCTTCATACAGGTTTCTCATGGGGCATTGTTGGCTGTGGTGGATGTCTGCAAGTGAGGAGTACATGGTAGGTAATGTGCTGTCCCCTCCTCAAATTTTGTCTCCTGTTCTTTGATGCTGCTGCCATTGAGAGAAAGCGGGGACCACAGTCTGCCTGTAAGCCTGCCCTGTGCCAGTGAGCCTCTCTTCATCTCACAGGGAATTGCAGGCTCCAGACACAGGGACAGCATTTTTCTTGGTCTGTTTTGATGCTTGGGGACACTGTCAAATCCAGACATGGGGAGAGGATGACGTGAGGCAAACTGAATGTAGCTTAATGATTAGGGTGTTTTCCCGGGAGGAAAGTGACCTGAAGTTCCCATTTCTGTGTTTTATTTTTAGCTCAGTATTGGACTCATGTTAAATGTATGCAAATCTCAGAGAGCGGGGTCTGAGACCCCAGCTTCATCCCCTGTAATTGCTGTCCATCTCACGGCATGATTTCTGCTCTCTTTGGATGCACAAGAGCCTGTCAACAGCACAAAGAGCTGAGAACAACCATTCTCTTCCCTTTTCCCTATTTCCTCTTCGTTCTTCTACTTATACTTGCTGAGGTACTGTTTAGAGTGCTTTTCTAGAAGCAGGGGACAGGAGAGGAGATGAGCATAGTGCCATACCCCTCAGAGACACAGCTCTCATTTCCTTGCCAGGAGTTATGATAGATATGTGTATTGTAATGTACAAGTACACCTATGTGCACATGAGGAGAGGACGGAGGGAAAAGATGGCCTGCTGCTGTTGTCCTCCCTTTTAATGATTTTTTTTTTTTAAGCAAATCCAGCATTCCTTCATTTAGTGCCTAAAGGCTTTGAGCAGACCCTATACCAAGCACATTATTTTAGAGGACTGTCCCTCATATCTCTCATTTGTAAGTCATCACTTATTTAAAGGGTTTTCATTTATTTCATTCACATGAATAAGTGGAAAACTTAATTAAGACCTTTGTAGAGCAATGCAAAGAAATGCTACTGCTAATTAAGCTTACACCAGAATTCAGGCTGGGGACACTTAACCACAAAGCCGAAGAAAGACACATCACATGCTACACATCACACACGAAACAGAATTTTTGTCTGTGTCTGCAAGGTTATGCCTACGCTTATTAAAACCTGATGTTATACCACATTTCTACTTTTTGTTCTTTTAACACAGGTGAGGAAATGGCACTTGAGGAAGAGTTTGAAAGGTCTCTTATTTAAACAGCAAGTCACAGAATCATGGAATGGTTTGCGTTGAAAGGGAGTTTTAAAGATCACATAGTACCAGCCACCCTGCCACCAGCAGCAACACCTTCCACTGCACCAGGTTGTTCAAAGCCCTATCCAGCTTGACCTTGAACATTTCCAGGGATGGGACATCCATCACTTCTCTGGGAAACCTGCTCCAGTGCCTCACCACACTCATGGTAAAAAATTTCTTTCTTATGTCCAGTCTAAATGTATGCTCTTTCAGTTTAGAAATGCTTCCAGTACATAGGCACAAAGTATTTTTCTTGCAAAGGCTGAGTGAGTACTGTCCTCATGGTAAGGCTTAAAGCATGGTAGGAAGCCAGCTCCTCCTGGCTGGACTGAGACATTTGTTCTGAGGTGACTTATACACTCTGGAAATTTCATCAACATTCTATAAGTAGTGAGGCATGTTGGTGGTGAGGAAGACCTGGTGTGCCATGAGCTCTTGACTGCTGAGCAGATGGTAGGAGGGAAGCTTAGGCATGTGTGATGGTCATAGAAGAAGTAAGACAGGTTTTCAGTTAGGTAATAAAAGGGCTGGGTGAGGGTTTCAGAGAAGTTATGAGGTGGGAATATATCTAAAAACAAGGAAATAAAAGGTGAAGATTTCATCTGTCTTACTCAGAAAGATCTCTGCACCAGTGCATGCAGACAGAAAAACACGGCTTAAAGCAAGATGTAGGGGATAGTCTTGAGTTGATTCACCTTCCAAGGAGAGACTTCTGAGTAATGAAGTTGGAAATACTTTCATAGAAATCTGTTTAAGTTTTTCATCAGCTTTCTGTCCAAAATTGAGTGTTGTGCACAAGTAAGTGTGATACACTTATGCAGTGCCTTCTAAAGCAAAGGAACCGACATATAGAATTACTTTTAACTACCACTTTAAAAGGCACAAACTGTATCTGAAGTGTATTTTCAGTGAAGCTTTTCTGTATCTAAAAGAAATGCAGCAAGTATTGCCATATAAACTTAATGATCTGTGTATTTAATGATGATAATACCCTGTAAATTTATAGTTGGCTGCACAAATTTATAGTTGGCTGCACATTGATTGTGTTCTGTTTGATATCTAGAATTTATTGGCTAGCAGCAGAGGCTGTGAAACAGAGTTATCATGGTCTCAAGTTGAGTCTAACTATTAATGTCTTCTTAGTGTCTCAGGTTACATCCCTGCAGGAGCTAAGAGCACGACAGTGACTGTGATGGTCACATTCTATCAACAAGTTAGGTACATGCCCTCAAGAGAAGAAAAGCTTTGCATTTTCTGTCATGGGTGGAAAAATGATTTTACATGGACCAGTAAAGGTAGCAACAGTTGCCATAGGGTTTAAGCAATTTATGCACAGGTTTTTCAGTTGTTTATGTTGGACTGTCAGGTGGAAGTCAATGTGTAAAAATAATTCTAGCTCAGCTCCTAAGAACAAAACTCTTGAAACACTTTAGTCAATAACAAATGCCCAAATACAGGAAATGACAAGGTGACTGTTGCAGGAGCATCAACAATGCAGTAAAAGTGCTCGCTGAATTAGACAACTAGACTTTATCAGGCGTAGTCAGTGGAACAGACCACTTGATTTTATCAGCAAACTGAATAACAATTTGTTCCAAGTTTTACCATTAAGTAAAATAATGTATCCCAGTAGTTCAGAAGTTTCATATATTGTCAAAAATATATTGTCTAATGTACTAGCAAGGAAAAAAGTTACAGCTTTGGTTTTCCAATGATCTATGGCATTTATACATTGCATGATATCTTGTTGGAGGTAATTTTTAAGTTCTTGAAAGATGATAAAGATAGGGATGATGAAGAGTCACTTTCAGTGTCTGAAGACCAGTAATATTTCTTTCATAATCTGCTTTGTGGTACAGACTTGAAATTAAAATAGTCTGTTTTTCTATGACCTGAAATTTATTACATAATACATTAATTGAAGGGTCAGTTACAATAAAAAATTGATGAAAAATCCATAAAATTTAATCCTTATCTACGTAAAAAGACATCATGAAAATACAGAAAAGGTACAATTATGTTTCTCAGTGGTATACATCAGCTTCAATGACCTGACTTCATGGTTTTGCGTTAACTGAAGAAGATTAGCTTTACTTGATTCAGACACTTTCTTTGAAAAATGTTGACTTTTCAGGAAATTGCAAGCATTTTCAATGATCAGCAAGCTGGATATGATGCTCTTTGGTAAGAATTATTGTTTACTGAGAGACTCAGGACAGAGTCTGCACTTGCTTCAGAAGTATAAGTAGTCTAATGGTTTATCTTCAAATCTTAGTTCTTACAGTTCTTTTAAAACTCACAGAATTTATTAAGTCCTTTCTTACCTTGTAATGAGCACTGTGAAAGATTTCTTCCTTGTCTAAACATAGGACAATTTGCCAAGCTTTCCAAGTATTGATTTTGTTGAAGATAAGCTTCAAATTAAAGTTTTTCAATTGTACACGTTAAGAGTTTCAAAACAGATTTCAAAAGGAAGACTGCCTCCTTCATCCTGTTATGTTCCTGCAGTCTTCACTTTCAGAGGTTTTTCAACTCCCTTTCAGTGAATAAGTGTTGACAGTGTCAAAATCTTTACAAAACTCAGTCCTGAATGGGCTTTGAGCACTCTTTTTTTTTTTTGTCAGGTCCTAGATTTGCAGAGTCTGTGGCATAGTGGATGCAGAATGACTGCTGGTGCTCTCTCTAAGGTGAAAAGAGCTTTGCACCTCAGAATAATACTTTATAAGCTCAATTGAAGTGACAGTGTTTGAGATACCTCTAAACTACTCAGAAGAGTTAACTTACCTCCAAACCTTATTCTGACCCCAAGTGCCTGGAAGAGGTCACTAAGGACTTTTCCATCTTTGCAGTGCACAGTGAAAAGCAGTTTTCTTCTACACAGGTGTTTCTGTGTGCATCCCAGACTCACAGTGTGCAGGAGCTGGTCTACAGCTTCTCCCAGCACAGCATTGCATTACAAAGGTAAAAAAATCTTAATTGTAAGTTTTAGCCTTTTTGGTTTTCTACTGGTTATTGTATATGTGACAATTATTCCTTATACTCTTCTTGTCTCAATTGTTCTTATGCCCTGAAGATTCATGTTAGATTTACTGCAGCCAAAGTATCAGATGCAGCTGAACTCTTATGAAAAAGGTTTGCTCTTTAAAAACCATTTCTTTTCAGACCATAGAGTACCAGAATTTGCCCTCCACCACATTTTTCAAAATACTTGTGTTTCTTTTCTCTGGTTTTGTTTGGAGTAGTGTTTTGGTAAAGGATTTTAAAACAGATTTAAAATTCCCAGACAAGAAAAACTTTGACTCCTTTGGACCCCCTTCAGCAAACAGAACAAATCCTGGTATTTACTGAACAGCTCTGCTTTGTACCTCTCTGGTGTACACGCTTTGCATTGCCAGAGAAACGTGTTGCATATTTATTTAAATAATGTTTTATTCTCTTTGCAACTAGGCAATAAATGTTATCTAAGACATTGCCATACACCTCCTGTCTTCTCTGTTTCTCTCAGCCTACTATACCAGCTAAAGCAAGTATTTGATAAGTTTTTCGGAGGGTCACAGAAATGCCTCTCTTTGTGTTTCTATCCCTGATTACCATTAACTGAAATAAAATTCTGGCCCCACTGGCTACATCTGTGCTGCTAAGTAACATTAGGTCAGGGACCATCTCTTGGCTGTTAGGCCAAATGACACAAGCTACATCCAAACTCTAAGGCACTTGACCTTCTGCCTCCACTGGGCCCCATGTGGCTGTAAGGCAAAATTGTTATTTTGTTTGTGTTTCCTTTCAGTTTAAAGGATTTGAAATAGCGTGGGGATTATGTAGCGGACTTTGAGAATGGTGTTTTTATAGCAGGAACCTGTAATTATGCTGCATGCCTCTGGGTGTTGCGTGAAGGCAAGCAGAGAGTGTGAAGGTACAAAGCCAAAAAGAAGAATGTTGGAATAGTGCTAGGCTGGGATTTCACCCTGGTTCATGCCAGGAGTATTCTAAGGGAAACTGGAGCTGGACAAGAGTCTTGGAGATATTTTCAAAAAATGTCTACCAGTTTAGCAGAAGCAAAAAAGACAGTCATTATGTACTGAGCAAAGACTGGCAAATACACTGAAATGCCATGATTTCAATTCCTAATTAAGGATTAAAGGGATGACAAACAGCAATGAGGAAAAAATTGGAAGAAGTTTTCTGGATGTATTTCTGCTTTGGTTTGTTTGTTTGTTTATTTGTGTTTGTTCGTTTTTGTTTGGTTTTGGTTTTTTTCTGCAGCCTAATTAGAAAGCTCTGCTCTCACAAATTTCCAGGGACTTAGAGACAAGTTTGTCTATTCAACAATCAACATTAATAGGTATAGTTGGCCTTTATTCATTTATTCCTTCGGCCTTAGGCGAGGGATAGCCTTTCTTAACAGGTTGGTGTCTTTAATCTTCACCTGTAGACTGCCTCCAGCCTGAGCTCTGAGGCCATAATTCTTACGATCCTTCACAAGTATTGGTTACATTCGATTTTGGTATGAGATGTGAACCTTAAACAGAAGTAGGGAGAAATCTAAAACATTTGGATTGCCTCTCTACAACAAGTCAAAAATTCTTTTTTTTGTCTGCATGAAGTTGAAAGCTTTATGTCCTTGTATTTTTCCAGTCTCCTGAAAGTAAATTCTAACCTTCCTCGCATCTGTGCAGCTCAGTGGAGTTGTAGGGTGTTTTTTTACAGTTAGTTTTGCTTGCTTTCCTCTCTTTGGCTGTTTAGTAGTACAAAACAATCTAATCCATAACCCTCAGCTATAGGCTGATCTGAAACAAAAAAATGGAGAACAGAACAAAAGAGAATGTCAGCCTGGAATGACACTAATTACATTCTTTTCACTGGACTTGCAGTTCTTTTACACAACAACAAAAGTTTCTGCATTCAACATACTGAGCCTGATCCCTGTCTCTTACAGTACACTAATGAAAATCAAGAGGAATTCCATTGATTCCAGTGCAGTTAAATCAATGTAAGAGAAATTTAAATTAGGTCCATTGTAAGCAAGATATAAGGCTGCAACCTGTCAAACATTTTTGTGTCCAGCAGCTCTCTGTGTAGTACAGAATCAACAAATGCAGAAGATTCCCTATCACAACCTGTCAAGGCAACTGCTCAGAAATTAGCATTCAAGGAGTTCCTCATAGCATGAAATCATTCAGAAACTATACTGGGGTGAGGAAAAGACTGTATGTATTGTTAACTCGGAGTACATTATATCCCATGTGGAAAGTCAAGACTATTTGTTATATTAGTCCAGAAAAATGTGGTTTAAAATGAGCAATGACATGCATAAGAAGAAATATAGTTGAGATGAAACAGCGACTATGGCTTTTATCTTTTTCTCTTGTAACTACTCACTCTTTCAGGTCAGTGAGTTCTCATCATCCCTTGCTAGCAGGTGGAAATTAGATTAACATCCGGAAGGAAGAAAATCTTGAAGGTGTTCCTTCTGTCTGATACTGCTAATGAGACACCTGGAGTCAGCCACAGTGCTAGGGACTGTGTGTATGTGGTAGAAGATGGTCTCAGTAAGGGTTTTTATATCATCTTGTGATGTCCAGACTGTAGTATGCTCTATGCAGGAACAGGAATTTTGTATGCCACGAAATGGCCTCCTAAGGCACCTGGCAAGGGTTTGTAAATAGAGGATCAGTTTGTACAAGAAATGCCTTTTTTTCGGGATAAAGAATCAGGAAAAAGGAAAGGAACCAGAAATAAATATGTGCCATTGAATACAGAATGGTGAGAAATTCCATCTAATTTGACAAAAGAAATGTAGCTTTTGTGACATTGGAGTATGTTTGAAATTCTTCTTTTTTAACAACTCTGTCACATCAGTAAAAATGTGGTCCCCTTTCCCTGGAAGATCTGAAGCCTGATGGAGTGATTTTGTCCCAATAAAGGCTCAACTTTTCCAAATATACCAGATGTTATATCAAGAAACACAAATATTTTCCTACTAAAATGATCTCTTAAAAAAACCCAAACAAACAAACAGCACCCTCCCCTTCTTTTTATTTCCTCCATTTGCAGTGAATGTTTTTCTTACTAAAATGAGTTTTCATTTTGAAATTTAACTCAGGTTTTAAAAGACTCAGAAACATTTTAAATGGATGAAATTATAGATAAAAAATCATCTTGAAATGAAAAATTTACTTTTTATCACATAAATAATATATATTTGCTTGCCAACTCACCTGCAGTTTCAAAAACCTCAATTTTTGCCTCACAGTTCATTTTATTCTTAATTTCCAATAAACAGAAAAATCTATAATTTCCACAAGAATTATTTTTATCATACTTTCCTATGTCTCTCTGTAGCTCTTCTTCTGTGTTCAGAGGCTAGGAATTAATGCTGTTTTCTGCAGGCTGTTTTCAAATCTCTGTGTAACATGTAGTCTGCCAGTGAAATCTGCAGCATTCAGTCACTGACACATGCAGAAGAGCTTTTTTGTGAGATGTTTCTTTTTAAAAAAATTTTACTATATCTCTGCTGTGTTCACCTTTTCCATTAACTCACCCTGATGGCCCCACTAAATTCAATGCTAAAGCTACCTTTGATTTCAAAAGGATCGGGTTCTGGGTAGTGATTGACACGATCTGATCACCTTGGTACTGTGGAGCAATATGGTGCTAAATGTGCAGGCTGCAAATAAACTGCTTTTTGGTAGGATGACACTGTACACTGTCTCTTCCACATCATCAAAGAAAACTCATCAAGAAGGGCGTGACTATGTCAGCTTTTCCTCTTTGTTGCCGCTGCACTATTTTGATGTTAGTAGTGGCCTGTAAACCAGCTGAATAAATGCTGAAAAATGAAATCCAGTGAAATTGTGGAGTCAAATGCAGATTTTCGGCCACACCAGTTTTATTAATATCGGTGGGGACTGCATAGTTGAATACTCATTATACCAGGCTGTAATGTAGGGCCTACTGTATTCCTTTTGCTACGGCCATCAAAATTATAAAAGGAATCCCAGGATTCTTTTGGTCAGGCTGTAGCAGTTTGTGCAATAACTGAAACAACGGAGACCTGCCACATCAACAGGAGGCTGAGAATGAAGGAACAGAGATTTTACACGCAGCTCAGCAATGGGTCCTTGTGAGATCTTAGACAACACTTTCAAATCTCTGTGCATGCCAGATTTTATATCTAAACACATGCTTCTATCTGCAATACATTTTGAAATATGTGAGGCTACATGGAGTAAGGTATATGGAAAGCACAAGATGTCCCACTGTCATTAATTACCAAAATATAATTTGAAAATTGGTGGTAGACCATATTCAGAAACAGAGGCATGAAGAAAGTAATGGGAAAAGAGAAAGAGATGGACAAAACAGTTGGGGATAAAAAATTCCATATGTTTCTGGGAACAGCATAAGTCTTGCCGACTCTCATTTTACTCATTTCAACTATCTTCAAAGAGAAACTTTCCACCTTAGAAGCACCTCTTTTTTAGTTCAAAGTATTTATAGTCACTAGTTTTTTAGTAAAACATGTCTTAGATTGTCTAGTAAGTGCAATTTCTCTTTGTTCTGAGTAGGCTTATATTTCAAGACATCCTTAGATCTTGAGGAAATGAGTGATGTTAACTCCATTTGTAAGTAATAAGGATCTAGTTCCTTTTTTTTACAAATGATCTTCCAACATCACCATTGCAACTTACAAGTGCTAGTGACACCATCATAGCAGAAAAATAATACATGTTATTTATTCCTAACTTCAAAAATGTTACTTAATATGGAAAATACATTCCTCTGTGAATAATTTTTTTTTGCTTTGTAGTATGGTTTTGCAAGTGTGTATCATTTGTGAAAATATTATTAAAATATTAGGAAGTAATTTTTTTAATCCTTATCAAAATCTTGACATCTTAAGTGAAGCTTTTGTCTATTTCAGTAAAATAAGAGCATTTGTATTAAACTTTAAGGGTTTAAGATGATCTAATCAATGCCATCTAGAGAAAGTCAGTCAGTAGTTTTGCTTTTGGAAATGAGACTCATGTATCCTTACTTTTACCCTGGATGGAAGATACATGAAGTTAAATGGATAAAAGCCAGAAAAGAAAATAAACTACCAGGTCTGTAGGTTTAAAAGATTCTTGGTAGAGTCACTGAACTCAGAAAGAAAATTTTGTTAATGGTTCACAAAGTGTGTTAAGAAATTACTTAAAATTACATTAATGTGGTAGTGGTAACATCACCTATCATAGAAACACTCCAAGAAATTTCTGCTTCTGTGGATCTTTTTTTTTCACTGGACTCCAAACCCAAGGTAACATGTAATGATTAATATAGTTTTCTTGCTGTTGGCAACATTATTTTGTATTATCCTCCAAATAGTAGGAAATTGTTGCATAGTGGGATAGCTTCTAGGGAGTTGCTTAACTTGTCAGAAGAGTGTACTCACCTAGGACCAGCCTCCCAGCTTATACCTAGTGAGGCACAGACATGAGGAAATGGACTTGCTGGCTTAACAGTATTTACTCTGAATCTGGTGTTTAAGTTTGCAGACAGGGTAGGTTGTCTGGTGCTTCTCCAAGATCAAATCTTGAGAAATGAGCTGAGAGAGCTTAAAAAGGGAAAGGAACCAAAAATACATCAGATGCAGATGCTTTTATGGAGCAGACACTAAAATCTTCTGCTTGTGAACAGTCTAAAAGTACTTACCTAAGAAGAGAAATGCTTCTCTATCTCTGCGTGACTGAACTGCAATAGTCTGATTTGGAAGTGGCAAAGGCATTTCCTTCCATTACATGAAACAACCCCCGTGATATATCTGTACCCCCTGCAAATGATTCTAGTATTCGTTGGAGTTATCCATAATGAGTGACTCTCATTCAAGTCTTTTTTTTCAGGCAAACTCCAGAGCAAAAGGAGTGCACAGAAAGAACAGACGTTCAGATGAAATCTTAGTGGGATCTTTTCATTTTAGGCATGGTGAGACCAGAGGAGCAGCAAAAGAGAAACTATTAGCCTACTCAACGTTGTTATATCTAGGTCCTATAAGATGGTAATGCCTAGTGCTCGTTAGCTCTGAGTTTTATTTTGGGGAAATGCTCCAAAACATTACTGAATTCTGATGACAGAAGACTTGGTGTTGGACGCCAAATCTCACTTAAAAAAAAAAAAAAACAAACAAAAACCGAAAAGGAATCTGGAGAACTTTAAATAGTTGACAGGAGTCAGAACAATAATTCTATTGTTTCTATTTTTATCATTTGTATTATTATGATGACTAAGAATATTTAAAATCTGCAGTTATATTGGTTTATGATTTAGATAAACCGTAATTGTCAAAAATATCACTTCATTGGTTTTTAAAATAAAACTTGTATCAATATTGTATCACCACCTTCCAGCTCTTTAATCAGTTGACTCTTAGAACTGCTTTGAAATTTGTCTTCTGAAAGAGATTTTTCTGCTTTTCTAATTTATTTAATATCTCTTTGGCGTATCTTCTTCTACCCTCTGAAGTTGTGTCCAGCAGCTTCATCTGTGCTAATGTCATACTTTCCTGGAATTCTTTGGAATCTTTCCATCTTGAATTAGGTAAGATAGTAATTCATGGTGATACATATTTTTGCCACGTCAATATGAGTAGCAGCTTCTTAGTTCCATTTATGATCAAAGGATTTATTTATAATAGTATAATATATTCCTGCAGAAGTGGAAAACTATTTTGAAAACATCACAAATATTTAACTTTGACAACAAGTCTTATAATGAAAAATCAGGGCAGTACTGTATCAACATAAACTTTTACAGAGCAATCATTTGCTGTTCGATAAATTAAACATTAATTTAGTTTAACTAATTGTCAAACAGCTTAAGTGTTTCTAAATATACATAGCATGGGCTTCTATTAATAGATTGAAATTTAGCAGATCACACAGATTCTGACCTTGCGGTTTTCAGCAAAAAGTGGATGTATCAAATTCCTGAATGAAGAAGATAATCGCAGGAGTAGCGTGTGAACCCGCAACAATGGTATGCAGGATGAAACTTTTATTCATCTATATTTCATGCCCAAAGGCAAAAGTGGCATTTCAGATCCATACCATCTCTTAAACTACTACAGAATTTTTGCTCATTGCAGATTAAAGATTTCAGTCAAACCATCTTGTTTTGCAGTACTTTTGGGACAGCTTACCAAATATAATCAACTCAACCTTTATCTCAGTTCAGTGAAAAAACCCGCTGTTGTTTTCTCATTCCCTTGTCAAAAAGATTTCTTTATGTGATTGATTTAGATGCCATTTCTTTTTATCCATCCACTTAATTTTTAAAGTGGTTCATCTGATAGGCATGACTGTAGGGGACTGGATGCTTCCAGCTGAATTACCTTCTTCAGGGAAGAAATGATGGATGAATTCCATGTCCACTCTGTCTGTAGTAGTTGATCTTGTCTCACATTCTGTTTTTCACTGCAAAATTTATTCCCTTTAAGTGTGAATAACCCATTCTAATTTTATGAACTACTACTTTTCTCTTTCCCCTCTTGATCTCCTTGAAAACATGCTTATCCATATGTTGTTTAAGAGCAACTGTGGTTATAATTTTGAAGGTCTTTAGTGGTAATTAATAATTTTCTAATTAGATGTCTAGAAGAACCATATAAAAATAAATTACTTTTATTTTTAAGTTTATCTTCTCATTTGGGAAAAATTCTTAAACTTATCACTATGTGTCAGAATTTAACAAGAGAATTTCACCCAGCCATCTAAATAGTAAACCAATTAACTAGTAAAGGACTGTGCAAAAATGAACTGCAAAACTGAGGCACCTTTTCTAAGAAACCTGTTTTGCATTTTTGCTAGTGATAGCTTTGTAATTTTTCAGTCTGCAATTAAAATAAGCATTGATAGAAGAAACTTCCCACCTTGGTTAACCCCAAATTACCCAACTGACCTCATCACGGGATAATGAAATCAGTTTTCTATGTGTTGATAGAAAGACTTTAGTATTTGCATAATTAAAAAAAAGTTTTTATCCTTTAGCTTGGTTTCAGCTGTAGATGAAAATGTTGAAGGCATAACATTTACAATGCCCTTTTATAGTCATACATTGTCTGTAAAGGTCAATGGAACTGTCACATTGTCACTGTCCTCTCTGCCATTAGCAGCATTATCGTTTTTGTCATAATCCAGTAGTTCTAGACAAAATACTTGAGTTAAAATCCCATTATAACCAGCAATGTGCAGGCTTACTCTAACATGAAATCTTTGCTTCCACAACTTACGTAATATTGCATTATGATATCATGGCTTAGATGGTGTTGTAAAAACAAGACAGAAACAGTATGAAAAGACATTCTGCTAGAAAGATCAACCTTCCTTGTAATTTGGGCCCCTGCCAAGATCCTCAAATCAGCACTTACTTTCAAGAGAACTTCTCAAGACATTGAAATTAAGCACACCCAAACACCTCTGAATCAGGACTTTGAGGGTGGGTGAAACAAAGAAAAGGGAGGGAGTCATGCAGTGAGCCAGTTCTTGCAAGAACAATTATTTGCAAATTTCATATTTATAATTTTACGTGTATTATCTTCATATTCATGTATGTAGATTAACAATCAATTGTATACTTGTCATTGGAGTTTGCTTGTAATCTGTTTATTTTCTGTGGAAGAGTGACATTACAGTTCTGCTAACCTTAATTGCAACACACAAAAATATTGACAGGCAGGGTTTTATCAAGTGTATAAAATACCTTCAGGGTATCCTGGGGGAATTGCTTACTTAGGTATAGAGATCAGACAAAGTCTTTCTGGTCTAATTTCCTCTTCTTCTGTGATCCACCGCTGCAGTTACGTGAATTTTGTGAATTTCATAGAATTTTCTGGATTTCTCCTGGTGCATATATTTTTTATTTATATTTTTTAGTTAGAACAGAGTAGAATAGCCTTAATTCATTGAGGTACTTATATATGCTCATATCCTTGCTGGGTTCCTTTGATGGCAAGTGTCAGAGACTGGCAAGACATAGTGGGAATACTCCAGAAATTACTGAAGTAGCAGAAGCAGCAGAAAAATAAGCATGTAAACGCTGATGGAAATGATGAAGAGGGAAGGTTACCAATTGGCTGGAAACAGAATTTCCTCCTCAGTTATAGTTTAAACATTTTTTCCAGGAGGGCTTAAAAACAGGGATAGTAAGTGACAACCACTGGGCAGTCTGAATGTCTTCTGAGGAGACTGGTGGAGTGAGGGAATGGGATTAAGTTCTTGACTTTTCTGGACTGAAAGCTAGTAAGACATCTGGCACTTGTCTGGTAGCTCAGCTCTGCCAGTGTCCTTTACTAGCCTAGATATTCTGTAAGGGAAAACCTTTACTGTGTACTTTAACTGATGTTGTGCCAATTTTCCTGCAGTGTCATGTTTGCCTATTCTTATTATATTAATAATACATAGTTCCAGAACAGTAAACGTTATACTGTAAATAAGAGGAATTTCCTGGCCTTTCAAATTACAGTGTCTATGTAACTATAATAAAAAGCTTTCAGCCAAAAGAATAGTGCTTCAAAATTGGACCAACAGAGAAATTTAGGCAGGAGAGTAGAAGGGGAAAAAAAGGATTTTTTGATAAATATGTTTAGTAAAGTAAATTTTAATGGTGTTTTTCACTAAAAATTACAGATGATCAAAACTAGCCAGGAAAGATTGTAGAAAGATGAAACAGTAGGATCTGCATTGTCAGCTTGAAGTTCGTTGAGCTCAAAGCCTGTGTGCATTCAGCAGTGTAGAAGTTGTCCTTATGTGTTAAAGTAAGAAGATGAATTCAGTGTGCCTGGCTTACCCCTGGAAGCGGATGTGTGAACCACAGTGCCCAGCAATGTCTCATTGTCAACAAAGGCATCAAAGTTTACATCACTGATGAAAGCTCTTAGGATCCTTGATGATAGCAAATATCCTAAACTTGTACTGTCTCCAAGCATCTCCTTTTGGCAAGTCATGCAAGCTGCTTACACACCTCTACGCAGTGGGACAGAACAGACCTGGCCTCTCCACTACCCAGTCCCTGTGAATATTTGGTATAGAAGTTCCAAGTGAGATGGCTGATAGGACCATGCATCTCATAGCAATATTAACCTGGAATTTCCCACCAGTGCAGCTTAATGGCTGTTTGAAACACAGTCTTGCAGGACACAAGTATCAGTGAGCCTGGTGGCGGCTTGCCAGCAGTTAGAAGCTGCCTGTGGCATTGTTTAAAGTTGTTCCTTTTACTTAATTTTGGCTTATATTTTCAGAAATGCGTTCATACATATGCAGCATAGGAGCTGCTACTGAGAGCAACAGACCTCAGATCAGAAATGGATACACAGCCATTCTGTATGCCTCATTCACTAGAGTTTGCTTTTTTTGTCACTGTACTTGCTTTCAGTTCCTTAGTGCCGAGTGCCTGTGATTTCCCACTCTAGCAGGAGTAAATAATGTCTCCAGTTCGCTAAGTGCCTGTGAGAAATTCAGGTTGATGTTTGCCTTTTCACTACAGTCTGTGGTTGGCAGTTGTGCAGTAATGTTAAGGGCTTGAGGAGAGGCACCTCAACAGGCACAGGATAAAGTAATGTTTGCTATGTGCTCTCAGTCATGTACTCTGTATGAGCTAGTACCTCTCAGGAAGGAGGGATGCTGGTGTTTCTTGTATTCTTATGTAAATATTGGTGCAATTAAAATATTTATGCAGACAGCAACTATAATGTGAAAATGTAAAGCCCACCATAGCCACCACTGGTGTAAATGTCACTTAAATATCATCCACTGAGTTTATTCTGCTGTTTCATGAGAACAAGAAAGTGCAAAAAGATGTTTGTGTCAGAAAAAGTTTTTGTAAGAAAGCTGATGGGGAGGCTGATGATTCTCTTTCCAAAAAAGATATTCCACTGATAATGGTCTTATGAGCTTAATGCAAAGATTAATCGTATTGCCATGACAAACACATCAGAGTTTGGGAATGTTAGGTCATGTGATTAAATCATGGAGAATACAAAGACTCCGTGAGAATTAGAGAGCTCTGATAGACAGAGAAAGCAAGTAGCCTAATGAAGGGAAATGGGATACCTCCAAATGCAGCACTGGCTTTAGTTCTGCATGCACAGTGTTTCCTTTTGGGGCAAGAAGGAAGTGAACTAGAGACTTTCAAACTATATTTACGAAGGCAGCATATTCATCCTCTAGGACAAAGCATTACACATCAACTATTAGAAAGAAAAAGCCTTGGAAATGGTTGTCCTACTTTCTAGGTTAATAAGACATTGATCCTGTGGAGTCCTGGAAAACTCCAGGTGTGAGTTTGTCAGATTTCCAGTTTTTGGCTTTGTATACATGCTTTGAGCAGAGATATTTCTTTCATCCTTTACCTTCTTGGTTGGTACTGGAGTAAGCTCGTACAAACAAATTTTCTCAGGAGCGTGAGGTTTTCTCTGCACATAATTTTTATAGCACTGATCCAAAAGATTCTCTGAATACTCTGTGAGTCCACAGTGCTTACCATATCTCCCTGCATAATAGGCTTTGAAGTTCACATATTTCCAAGAGCTCACATCTGTTACATTGCACACAGCCTTTTTTTCCTCATCTCCTGCATGACCAAAGTAAAGACTTTTAATCACTTTCGGCACATTTGGGTCTGGCAACCAAACTTCAGCATCACAAGTGTGATATCTGTAACCACCAGATGGCAAAATCTTTGAACATTTAATTTTATTTCCTGACCATTTGGGAGCATTAAGAACTCTCCTGAGGAAAGAAACTGTTGTACACTAAAAGCAACATATAAAATAAGGGCAAATGTGTAAATGATTTTTAATTAAATCAAAACAAACATTTTCCTTCTGCATGCCATGAGGAAAACACTTTCCAATGTAGATGACCTTTTAATATATACTGTGACATGTTAAACTCAAAGCAGTAATGTATGTTTTATTTTTGAGAATGATCACTTTTATAAAAAGAGTGCACATAAAAAAGGTGGCTTGCCCATATTTGGAGGGAATATGAAGCCACGCAGGCTTGCTGGCATAACACGTTAACCAGCACAATTTATATCATTATGACTGGGTTGCTTTTACACGTCTGTGTAAAGGAGAGGAAGGAAAGGGGGGAGGGAACAAATGGAGATAGGTCGAGCAAAGGTAAAAGGTGAACCAGTACATCAAACTCAAACAACAGGGAGATAATGTTGTAACTCCAAGACAGCACAAAATCTCTTGCCTAGAACTGGTCTTTTTGTGCATGCCATTATCTGATATTTTTTATTTTGGAGAGAGAGTATATATGCTTTTTGGTGCTTTTAAATGATGAAAAGCAGTAACTAGCACTGAGAACAGATTCTGCTTTGATTCCAGATTCATGTTGCATTTACCTGCACAAAGAATACTTTAAAACTGAACTGAGGCAGCTGTGAGCATTTTTGGCATAAGTCATATGAAAGATAATGGATAAAGATGAAGGAGACTATGGTTTTGGGTCTTCAGAAGTCCAGGAAAGGTTTTAATCCTTGAAAATTTAGGTGAAACCCAAAGATTTTGTATGAAGTTCTGGCCTTCAGAGAAATCAGTGGATTTTTTTCTGGTTACTCTGGTGGGGCTTAGAATTTTATTTTCCTGGGGGCTTAATGCATAGGCTCCAATATATGAAACAAGCAGATGTTTCCTGTTTACTTTGAAAAAGTAAAATAAAGTGGAAGTGATTACAGAACTAAACATGACCAGCAGACATTGCAAAAATGATTCATGAGACATGTTATTGATGTGTTGAGGAGGGAAGGATTTTATGGTTTTGATCTTATGCTGGTTATTTCTGTGTAAAGAGAGAGGGTGAATGAAAAACTACCCGCCTCCATATCCCAACACCATTATTTTGTGCTCTGTTCCTTTGAAATTACTATAATACTGTTCAATGATCCTTCCAATTATTGAAACAGAGTCTTTCCATAATGTTTTTCAATGTCACAGATTTTTGTGAGCCTCTAACAAACATATGAATTGAAGATAATTAGACAATCCGCTACTTTTGGAGCACTGCAGGCATTATGTCCTTAGTGGGGAGTAGTTCTGAATACAGGAGTGAAAAAATAAAGGTATCTCAAAGTATGTTTATGTTGAATATGTGGTGATATACCTGTCAAAAAAAATATTTCCATTTTCAAAATTGATTTATTTAGCAGGGGCCTATAGGTTGACCTGAAAGGGCTGTTTCTGTGTTTTCTGCTTTGCCATTTCTTTGTTTTCACTGCAGTCCCAGAAGGGTTGTTTGATTTTGGTGACTAGTCTGCCTTTTTTTTCAGCCAGAGCCAGCAGACTGCCTTTTAGTAAAAATTCAGATTGATCCTCTCTGTGCTCGTAAGGGCTGCACATATTTGGGGTGTGGTGAAGGCATCTGTATTTGTCTTATTCTATTGGATACTGGAGAGCACTGAAGTAGCTCTTCTGAGCCAACACTATGGGTTTTTTTTCTTGTAGAATACTAGTGTCCAGAAAGGCTGATAACCCAAGTAATCGGAGGAAGGAAGCATCCTCAAATACATGTATTTCACAGAGATACTCAAACTCACATGTCTTATGACCCTTGTTGCTGTGGAAATCATAGTCAAGAACAAAATTTACAGTTTGGGGACAAACAGAGCTTGCCACACAACAGGGGTTGTTTTATTACCAGTTTTATAGCAACTCTGTAAATTATTGTGGCGTGATGAATGTCCAGGTCCTGAACTTTTATCCATGTGATTTTCAGTAATACTTTTCTCCCACGATGGGCTGTGTCCTACAGGACAACAGGATTAGGAGTGCCCACTACTGTCCCACGAATTCCTGAAAATCTGCTGAAAGGGTGAGGCAGCTGTTGAAGAAAGATGTCGAAGAAGGATGACTGATCATTGTACCTGCAAGAAACACAGTTAATGGTTTAGCAAGGGATCTTCTGAGTCTGTCATTGCAGCAGCTCCGCATAACTCAACGTGCAGCAATGCACTAGTGGCATCCCTCTCGAACAGATCTAAAATTTCCTCTTGCAGACTAAGCAAGGCAGGGACAGCTGTCACTATTTTTTTTTCCATTCTGCCCCCTCTGGATACCTGCTTGGGACCTAGAGGCTAGAGGCACGTGCCTGCTGAGTTGCCTGATTCTTAGTTGTGTTGACATAGAGGCCTGTAAACAACAGAAGAATTTCAAATTATAGTGAAAATCTACTTCATCTGCAACCTTTGTATCAGGTCAGATCAGTACTGTCTTTATAAATAAATCAACATCACAGTCTGACATTCATCTGCATGTAAGTGTCTGCCTACATTGGCTGCCATCAGCTCTCTTCAAGCATTGTGGAAAGAAATAGATAATTTTAGGATAAGATTAATCTGACTTATTTTGGACATCCTTTTCAGGATGAAATAGAATTCAAAAGTGCTTGTTTCACTCCAGTGATTATAAGGGGAAGTGAGGTCACTACTTTATAAATTGGTATCTCTGTCTCAGCAGATGTGTTCCACCCAGTGTTAGGTTTATGCTGTCTGACAGCATAAAGATCAATGAGATTCTAGTGGGAAGACTGGATTAGAGGTTTTCCTTATGACTTGTTAGGATTGATAGAAATGATCAGGAGAAATATTTGGATTCCCATTTCTCTCTTGTTCAGACCTCCAAACACCATTTATTCTTATGCAGAAACCTGTTTTTTTGCCTTCCCATTATCCTTGGACTCAGTGGAGGGTGGTACAGGATGCTAATAAAAAAGCAGAAGAGGAAATGAATACGTCACAAACAAGGAGTGGCACAACAAGAAGTGGTGCTAAATAAAAGCAGGAGAGCATTTCTCATTTATGCCAGCATCTTTTGAGGCACTCCCCATATTTTCTCCCCCTAGAACAGGACCCCCGAGGACTTTATTTTCACAGAGTCACTGCTGGTATCAGACCGGCTTGCTGGACTTTCCTCTGCATTTCTCTGTGTGACTGTTCTGAAAGATCGCTTTTGTCTTTGCAGTCCATCGACAGTCCTTTGACCATGGACAGAAGTGGGGGTTTCAGAGGTATCAGTCCTATCATTCCTCAAATGACCATATGCAACATCAATTTTGACCCCAGAGATGAGCAGATTAAGAGCTAAATGGTTTTAATCACATTGTCACAGAATCATAGAACCATAGAATATTAAGGGGTTGGAATGGACTTTAAAGACCATTTAGTCCCAACACCCCCTGCCATGGGCAGGGACACCTCCCACTAGACCAAGGCTGCTCAAGGCCTTATCCAGCCTGGCCTTGAACACTGCCTGGGCTGGGGCATCCACAACCTTCCTGGGCAACCTGTTCCAGTGTCTAACCACCCTCACAGTGAAAAATTTCTTCCTAATATCTAACCTAAATTTCCCTTCTTTCAATTTGGACCTGTTACTCCTTGTTCTATTGCCACAATTCCTGCTGAAGGGTCGCTCTCCAGCTTCCCTGAAACTCCCTTCAAATACTGGAAAGTTGCTACGAGGTGTCCACACAACCTTCTCTTCTCCAGGATGAACAACCCCAACTTTCTCAGCACATCTTCACGGGGAAGGTGCTCTAGACCCCTTTTTGACTTTGTGACCCTCCTCTGGACTTGCCCCAGCAGTTCCATGTCCTTCTTATGTTGGGGGCCCCAGAGCTGGGTGCAGCACTCCAGGAGGGGTCTCAGCGGAGCAGAGTAGCAGGGCAGGATGTCAGGGCTTCAGTGGAAGCACAGTGGGACTGAGTCAGTACGAAACAGCCGTATGACTAGCAGATGTCCCAAGTGTTGTCACTGGCATTGCTCAAAAGGTCTTCAGTGTGAGGAAACTGTATGCAACTGGTGCATTCAGTGCTTTACAAGTGTTGTCTTAAAAATATTAGAGATCTGTAAGTGCTCATATGAATATGCCTTAGCTTGAAATTCAGAATATCCACAATAATACACCCCTATTGATCATGTCCAGTAGAACTATATCTGGGTGCTTTGCTGTTAAACAAGTCCTCAGGACATCAGCCTAGGTTGTAGCAAGCATCATTTATTTGAACTTGGTGTGAAATGCTTGGAGAGATTTTAAGACTGGAAAGTAAGTGTGGGTTAAAAGCCTGACCATTTCGCTCTTTACGATCACTTTTTACCTGCCCAATACACAGCAAACTGCTGCTGCCGCTGGCTATGGCATTCTGATGATGCCCTTTTTGTCCATGAAATGACTAGGGAGGAAGGAAAATAAAGAAACTTGCAGTGTCTGCTGCATCTGTGACCTCTGTCACTTTACCCATGGACCTCTGCTGACATTTCTAATGACTTTAGTGCTTGAAAGAAGTGATCCTTCTTTGGATACTCAGATTTGTTTAGGCAAAAAACCACATTTGGCTTCCTTATTTTTCAGATAGACTGGGCTTCTCCCTTTTTTAAAATTTATATTAGAAGGTATATATATATTCTGATACACTTGTGGAGCGGACACTGGTTTATGTCACCTACAACTTGTTAGCTCTCCTGATAATATATTACTGTAAAGAAGGGTGCAATGGCAGCATTTTATATGTTGTAAATATTGTATAGGAGTACTATTATGTACAAGAGTACTTCATAACCCTTGTAGAAGTTTTAAAATACATGAATTTAGTAGTTTCTGTATGGCACTATTAGAGTACTATTAAAATGCTATGTGGGCACTTCACCAAAAAGTCTGTTTCCTTGATGTTTTTAACAGCTTGTTCTTTATAGACAACTTTGGACACTGCTTGCTAATTAGAGAGCAACATTCAGACGGTCATCAGCGATGAGATTATTTGTGGCTAACACACTTCTGTTATTACGTAAGGCTGTCATATGAATGTAAATTATTTTGTATTCTGTGTCTCAGATGCCACTTTTTGCCATTTGCCAAAAATTTATACTAAAATGGTTTGCAGTCTTTTTGTATAAGCTTATAGGTATCCTGAACTCCAGCATCTGTTTGTTCTAAAGGCAAGTGACCCAAAAAGTTCTTTACTATTCTTTCTGTTTTGGTACTTTTAATGATATTCATATTACCTACTTAGAAGTGGGCCTAAAGCATCCTGAGTGTTTGGATCTGCTTCTATCAGGTATTAGTGAATGATCTATTGAAATCCATTTGGACTACTATTTTAAAAATCTCATTCAAAATTTCAGAAGGCAAACCCTGTCTATTAGATCTTCCTAAAAATTGCTTATAAGAAAGTAATGTCATTGTTTGTCCTTTATCAGCTGACTCAGGGAATAAAAAACTTGATGTTTCAGTAGACAGATGTCTTGACCTATGAAATCATAATTAGATTTTGAGGTTATTGGTCTCTCCTGCACAGACTTGGCAAATTCATCTTAGGCAAGGGAGATGAAAAAGAGGCAGAAAATGCAAAATATGTTTTAAACTTACAAACATTTGTGCCTGTGTGACTTTTTCTATGTCAGTAGCAATTCAGTTGCTCAAAATCTCACAGTATGCCTTGCAATCATTTGCTTTTAAGTAAATATCTGTAACATCTAATCATATATAAAGGTAAATATTGGACTCAGGATGCAGTAAAATGAAAAATAGTAACTGGAGTCAACATAAATGCATAATAGTAATTTCCCTTCAGGGTCATTCAGATTTGACTTTCTACTTTCATCTCAATGTTTCTGAACTTATATAAAAGAAATTTGAACTGGTCAAGGATTTACTTTATCTGATAGATTTCGTATAGGTTGGAACTGGGGACATTCTCGTGGAAAGCTGTGTCCTTTGTGACAGAACAGTTTTTCAGATTTCTTAGCAAATCATTAAGTTACTGCAGTTTTTTTTCTGCCTTAGGAGGTACGTTTTTAGCGCTTTGGATGTATCTACATCTTTTTTGAGCAAGGCGTTTTTTTTCACAGTGTTATTAAGTCTAGCCTCTGAGAAGAGCATACTTCTGTTTGCAGAACAGCATAATCCATTTTTCATCCTTCTTTAACATTTCCTATCTAGAATTGAAAAAATTTCAGTTTTATTACCAGTTGGCAAAGTGGAGCTTGCTTTAAAACAGATAACTATTGCTATGCAGCCCATAGAGAGGCCCTTTCATGTGGTGGGAAGTACAAAACCGGACTCACAACTCCAGATTTTTCTCATCAGGGATGACTAGAGAGGAAAGACCACCTCCCTTGAAGGAAAGACCACCTCCCTCAGCTTGTTGGCAATTCTCATCCTAATGCAGTCTAGGATGCAGCTGGCCTCCTTTGCTGCAAGGACACGTTACTGGCACACGGTCAGCTTGTTTTCTACCGGGACCCTCAGGTCTTTTTCTGAAAAGCTGCTTTCAGGGAGGATTAACTTTATAGTGCCAAATTTGCTTGAAAACTGTGATTTTAACTCTAAAGCTGAGATCTGAAGAAGGGCTTAAATGTATCAACGATGAATGTCAGAGAACAAAGTCTTCAGTCACTGAGCTGCAGAATCTGGAATACCTTGCAGGGAGGCCTACAGGGGCACACAGAAAGCTAAAAGCCTTTGCATACCACCAGCGTGTATAGCTGGGATCTCGTCCATATTAGATGTTTGAGCAGGAAGGTGCCTACTCCATCAGACAGTGAAATACTGAAATAGCATATGTCCTAAATCCCATTCTCCATCTACTCAAATTCCTGCCCCAGATCCTGCCAAGGAGGCAGGTGCCTCCAGCAATTTTCTGTAAAACTTGAGTGATGACCACTTTCTCCTTTTTTTTTTCCTTTAGCAATTGTTAGGGCCCTTATTCAGTGTTTTGAAGTATCAGCTTTAGGTTTTCAGTTGTTTGAGGGGGATCACTTCTCAGGAGAGTCTCTGAAGTCAAGTTATAAAATGAAGTCCTTGCACTTCACATAACAGAATTAAATATTCTCTGAGTATGAGAGAAGAGAGGATTCTTCAGCTTTTTGAGTCACCTGGGAGGCCGAGGTCTGAACCTCACTTATGAAATTCCTCTCTCCCTTCTCATTCCCTCATCTTTAATTGTTTTATACCAAGTGTGAAAACTTCAGCAGAAAAAGTAGAAAAAAACCCTTTCATCTTTCAAAATTATGATACTTTACTCAACTAATGGATGTAGGTCACAGATACTCTGCAAATTTCATCCATAAATCTGTTTGAAGAAACAACTTTTTACCACATTTGTACAGTACATTCGTACAGTACATAGATATTTGAGTCTGGATTACTTTAATTAGGAGCCCAAACTCTTCAGATTGCTGCCATGGTCCAAGTAGTGACTACTGCTTATGAAACATCTTTATTATTTTTACTTAAGTTGTAATGGTGCATTTCTTCCTGCTGAATGGCAAAGTGGGCCACTTGTCTCATGGTCAGGAGAAGAGAAACAGCTCAGGAGAACAGTCTTCTTTTAGAAATATAATCATGCAAAAAGAAAGATTGTCTGTAAAAGATCAGAAATAACAACAACAACGACAATAGTAGTAATAGAGTTAGGTGTACCATAGTTTAGATATAGATAGTTAACAAATGTCCTTTAAAAGCAATCACCTGAACCCCAAATGATTGCTTAGCAAATTACCCTTAATGGTGTTTTGACATTAGACTGGTATAAAATATTAATTTTTGATGAGTTTGCTGCTAAAGTATTTTTCTGTGTGACTTCATCCTTTTTTTTATAGCTGTTATGGGTAAAATTCCATGTTAAATCCCATTTTGCCTGCTCTAAGCCATCCATCACCTCCTAAATGCTTTTAATTATCCTGGAATGAAATTGTATTTTCCATGTCCAGCACCAACATGATTTCCTGAGGTCAGAGCAAAGCCTGTGCTGTGCAGAATGGAAGGGGCGTGTACCACTTCACAGGTCTCTACTGACTGTCAGTGCCTGGGCCAGTGCTACAACACCTTGGAGTTCTTTCTTGAAGAACTTCTGAGGTAACATAGGTGTTGTGTTTACTGTGACTAAGGTTTAACAGCCTACAACAGCTGTGTCATTCTTGTTTCGTCTTTCCTTATGTATTGTTTTTTCTGTGTCTTTTCACCTGTTGTGTTTCAGATGAATTATTTCTTTTTTTTTGCCCATCATATCAGCAAATGAAACTCTCACTGGCCTTCATTATTCTTCACTGAATTAATTTTCCTTCAGTTTTATGTGTGCAAATCCATTGTCTTCAAAATATAGCTGCGGTGACATCTGAGTAAACCCCTCAGGAACGTAAATATGGTAATTACAGTCAATTAAGAGACTAAAAATTGATGTGAAATCTGCTTGTGAAGAATACTGTGGCCCTATTTTAAAAAAAGTTGGTGTTGTGGCTTTACATAGGTTGTTCACTTAAAACATGGTAACTACTTTCTTGAAGACTCTGGTCACATGTCTTTTGAGGTTCAATCACAGATTTGTGTGGTTCCCATCTGTGGACATACTGTGTGTTAACTTGGCATTACTTCTTGTTTGTTTATTCTATTTATTTGTGAGTTCTCTATCACTGTGCCCACACAGATTTCTGCAGGAGCAAGTCACAGTTTAAGCTTCTGTGGTTCGCATGTGCCCTGGAGACACTCTTTTCATGTATGTTGTGCCCATCTAATGCAAGGACTCTTGAATCTTTAACTCCAAGCCAACTCTTTAGGTTTATCATGAATCTCTATATGTCCCAGTGTTCTTCAATTGCAGTTCACTGTTCTAGGCCTTGACAAAGCTATGAAACAGTAAAAATTAGAAGATTTAAAAATGTCTGTCATTTTGGTGACTACTTCTGAGCGTAGACTGCAAGAAACCCCACAAGTATTTGGGCCAGTCTGACAATAATTAAAGGTGATCTTTTTATATCTTAAGAATTATGACAAGAATGTCAATCAGTGTTCTCAGTGCAAAGTCTGTTACAAAAGTATTGGCTGATGCAGGATTGAAATGACTGTAAGCTGAAGGGGGACAGATGAGATCATCATAACTATTCTTTTTGATCTTTGGATCTCTCAATATATTAACTAAGTTCTATATAATAGACTAGGTTTGAATGAAATCTTTAAATTTATGCGAACACACATTACTGTGTGTTTAGCATCCAGATGCCTTGGCCATGGAGTAGACCTCTATTGTACAGGCTTTACAAAATTAGAATAAATAGACAAGCCCAACCCACACAGGCAGAATTTTCAGGAAGTATGAACCAGAGTAGTCCCACTGTTTTTTATGGATATGTGTCAATTTATGGTGAAAGAGAACCACAATCACAATGGATATAAAGAAAAAGAAGTAAAAAATAAGTGCTTATGCCAACCAGGTCTCTGGATGAAGCCCTCCAGTGCAGAGCTGCTTTGTACCATCACCTTGAATGTAGCCTGAACAGCCTGGAGAGAACCTTCTTCCAGATCTCCCCTCTCTGTTGGTGACAGCCTAGGCAGGGAGGAATGCAGGGAAGGCCAGGGCTGTTGTTTCTCTTTTATATTGTTGGCCTGTTGTGTCTGTTACTGTCCTGTAGAAAGTAAAGAGGTCCTTGTACTACTCTAATATGACATGAGAAGAACATTCCTGAAGGAAGCTGTTGCACCAGGATGAGAGCTGGGCAAGTGAATCCCTTGGGCCACCTTTGCAGTCTGGTCACTGAGTGTTGAGCGTCACCACTTCTAAGTTCATTGATATACCCAGTTGTCCCAGCTAGAGGTGGATCCTCAGAAAAAGGTAAGAGATATCTCATTCTGTGAGGTATTTATATAGTTTATTTTTATACAATAATATATAAATTATATATATATGTGTATAATGAAAGTATTTATGTAATGTAGGTCATCAGTAACACTTGAGAGAAAGTATGACTAAAATTATTCACTTTGAAAACATATCTTTAAAAATATTATCAAGGAAAATATGATCCCCAATGACCAAAGCTGCAAGCCAAATACCAGACTGTTGATCGTATCTATTCTCATTCTTATGAATGCTGTACCACACTAACAATATCCTGTTTAAAGCGAGGATTAGAGCTTGAGGTCAGTTTAATAAAAGGACTTTTTGAGTAAGTCCTTAAGTGAAAACATTTTGGAAATTAGCTGTTCCATGAAGAGATTAACTGGGAGACTGAACTGCTTGGGTGGGCATGAGTCTTGAGGCATTAAAATCTGCTGTCGTGGAAATACAGGTACATTTCATTTTATTATTATCTGCATGGATTACACAGCCTCAGCCATAGCTGTCTTTTGTTGTGCAGAGGACTAACGAAAGCCTGGGATGCTTTCCACTGAGACAAAGACACTAAATGAATGGGAGTTATGCTGGAGATCTGGTCCTTAGCTAATAAGGGTGGCACGAACATGTCAGTTCTAGCTTTTGCAGTCTTTAGGTTTGTTTTGTGCATAATTAATTATTGAATTTTGCATGTCCAGGTTCTTTGAGTTTTCATACCTGCGGAACTCCAAATAAACTTGAATTGTAGTTAAGTCCCACATCAGGCCCTATTGAACTATTTGCAGTGCAGATCCAGAAGTGAGCCTTGGTTATTTCTGAAAATTTAGGCCAGACGTTATTTGACCTCTAAGACAATTTTAAACCTTGGGGTTGAAGGGAGTGTATGGACTGCAATGTGATTATAGATCTACTGAGACTTTAACCTTGTTTATTGTGTTCTACTTTTTCAGGCAGAAAATACTTTGAAAAAGACGCCTTAGCACTGAAACTCCTTCAGACACAGCTCAAGTGCACAAGGGAAACTTCTCAAGCATTCCTGCTCTATTAACTGGTTAGGACCTTGTGCTTTCTATACAACTTCCCTTATTATAGCAAATTCAAAGTGCAGCTCATCTATGATTCTTCTTTCTCTAGGCAAGAACCGATAGTATACATTTAGCTACTCATACATATCCATCCTACTCAGTCCCAACTCTTCCTTGCTGTGAACTTCCATATTGATTTTTTTTTTCTTTCTCTGTGCTTCTTAAGGCATGAATTGCTTATGATTCACTGTCTCTGGAGCTGATCTTTGCAGTTGCACGGTTTTTCATGAGCATGTAAGCTATCACCTGTGAGGTACGTGCTAATTGCAAGGAGCTGCACACTGAAGTGGGTGGGAGGATTTTTAACTTATTTTTCCACTGATTTGTGGAACTCCTGAGTTTCTTTTTGAACTACCTGATCTTTCACAACTCTTCAATCAAACCATGAAGAATATTTGCACCTCTTTTTGCTTTTACACATTTTAAACACATGCTGATAAATACATTTATGTCTACCTAGAAGGTTCCTCAGCACTGCATTAAGAACAAAGTATTAATATAATTTTCTGCTATTTTTGACATAAACATAAAGTTTTGAACTCAAAGACAATTTTCTCACAGAACATTCCTTTGTCAAAAATGGTGTTTTGATGAATTGAAACCTTTTGCAAAGGCTTGTCATTTCCTTCAACCCTCAGATGAGATGCTGTCAATAATGATGCTTCCTAGGGTTTTTGTTGTTTTGTTTTCCATTTTCCTGCTCTTTCTCTAGCCATCTTTGCTCGTTGCCTGACACGGATATTGGACAACTATATCCAATCTTTCTGGCTTACCGTGTCCATACTCTGGATTTCTCTGCTCCTTGGGATGTCCTTATGACCAAATGGCTCATTAGATAGCCTGTCTAATTGCCCTGGTCCTTCAGACTTGTGAACCAGGCCCTGTCTCTTTACTCAGGCTGGCTCCTCTGTCGTCAAATTGACTGTGCTGGGGCTGGCTGGCCTGGCTGATGAGTTTACCTGTTGGTAGGACTTGGGGTTTCCATCTGCTGATGCAGCTTGTGAATAGGATGCCTGGATATTCAGTTAATAGAAGGCAGGGGAGCTGGCTGACCCCAAAGATGTCTGTGATTATGGGGGGAAGAGAAGAACAACAGTTTTCTTCTGTGGGATATCTTAGAGTTGTTTATTTGTTTTTCAAATCTTAGGGTTATTTGTTTGTTTTTAAAATTAAGCAACAAGATTTATAAGTACACGGTGTCAGACTTCTCTACAGATGATTCTAGTAAGCTGTCTTGTTGGATTCTACCCTGGTGGTGTTGGTCCTACCAGCTTCCTATGCTACCAGCTAAAAAGTGGGAAAAGAATTTCTTTTGAAGATCTGCAGGAATCTCTGTGCAAATGATAAATGCTTATAGGAGCTTGCTGTGAAAATCACCCCAAAAATATGAATCACATCTTAATTTTGTTCCTTGAAGACATGCAGAATATAGTCATTATGTCAAGCTGAAAACTGTATTTCTATAGTATAGAAATATAGTATATTAATATAAAATCAATGCTCCAGATTGAAGACCAGTTTAAATTAGCACAGCTACACTGACCTAATTCAAGCCATATTGATTTACACTAGATATGAATCAGTCCTGCAGAACAGAGATTTAGTAGAAAATGTGTAATACCTAAAGCTGAGTGAATATGTGAAAAAAAAAGATATGTACCCATCTAAGTGCTTTGTCATTGACCATGGTTGTGTGAATGTCGAAGTGTTGGCCAGCAGGCTTACATCAGGAACTCTTCTTCATTAATTTGCAAACAGATCTCTAGTAAAACACCTTCCTGTTTGATCCAATGTTTTTGTAAGGGTTGGACTGGCAACATGAGAAAATCTATTTCTTGATGTACTGTTCTCATATTTTATCTTAACAGTAAAATACTTTCCTGTTCCTCTGAACTACGTGAACTTGTCATCAACAATGACAAGATACAGGGCTACTCCAACATGGTATTTCTTGCCTTGCTGAGTGCATGTAGCAATGGCCTTTGCCATAATAATTGAAACTTACCTGATCTGAGAGTCTAAAAGGTTCTCCTCATTCATTGGAGAAGAGATAATTTGGAAAACCTTTACATCTGAGCCAAGACTCATGGTAAATAAGGGATATTAGTTAGGAAAATATAAAGGATTTGATATACTGCTTTTTGTTCCTATCACTGGATTTGAAAAAATACAATGGACACTTATATCAAAGGTGGTCAACAGAAACAGCAGTGAATGAATAATAAAACTTCATTGTGAAGATGCTCATCCCTGAGATAGGTTAACTTGTTTGCCTAGCAGGTGGGTTATGTGCAGAAGAAGTGGTAGATTATATTCACATCATTGCAAGTTGCTTTCATTCCTCACAACCTGGTGGCCTTTAAGTTCAGGTTGTAGAGGTCTCTTGTAATGATAATTATTTTGCTTTGGGCATACTGGATGCATTTTTGGCTACATAACAACTACTCATTTCCGTTAATTTCTCTTCGGACTCCATGCTGTCAGCGTAATGGAGAATGGGAAACTCATCTTGAAGATCCTATTTATTTCGACTCTTATAAGAAAAAAATGGACAGATCTGACTTGCATTATATTAACATTGATGTGTAGTAGAGGAAGGGTCAAATTTCAATTATTCCATTGCCAGCATTCAAGTGAGCAATCTCAAATGCTTAGTTTTGTTTGCAAGGTGCTTGGATGTTTGGGATTTTTTGAATAAAAGGATTTTTTTTTCAAGCATGAACATTTCTCAAGTGAAATTGCAGTTAATTGGAGCTGTAATTACTTTAGATAAACATCATTACAATGTTTAGAAAGTAGTTTTGAGGTTTTTTTTAATGGCTTTTGAAAGAAAACCTACAGTATTTTTTATGCTATATTTTAAAGAGGTTCAAGACGGTAGATTTAATTCAGATTTAATAATTTAAAAGGATTCTAAGACTTTACCTTATTAAAACATTGAAGTCTTGAATGAAAGGAGGAAAGTTAGGGAGGTTACCAACAGTGTGAATACTATACAAGCATGTTATAATTAAATATATCAATAATATAGTGTCTTGATGCCTTTTTTTTAGCGGTGAAAAAGGTTTTTACCCACCCTGTACTTGGAATCTAACATGCTGCTAATGATATTGTGTCATCTGCAGATGTAATTAAGAATTTCCATAAGACTTTTTTAATTTTTAAAAGGAGCTATTTGCACAGATCTGCTTCAGCTTCCACATACCCATGAAGTGCTCAGTGTTCTACTGACAGCTCAAAAGGAAATCGAATACATATACATGGGTCTGAGGTTTGTGCTTCTTAAGTGGCTGTCAAGAAAATCAGTGGAGTTGTGAAAGCGGAGGAACAGCGTGTTCTTGGTAAATTACAAAAATACAAGTTACGGTCACACTACTAAAGCCTGTTCTTTGAGCTTTGTATCACGGAAGAGCTTCGTGTCTGTTCATGTATCACTGTCTGTTGCTTTAGCTCTTTTTCAAGGTGCAACAGTGGTCTGCAGTAAACAGAATGGGTCTCTGTTGAAGAAGCAGTGGTGACTGCTCGATCCAACTGACTTCTGGAAGAACGTCTGTCCCAGAAGCACAGCCAGGGCACCAGAATGTCATCTCTGTGACTGCTGGTCCAGCTGCTGGCCGAAACGAGGCTGCCATGGTCTGTGCACATGGGCTGACACACAGCCCTCTCCAGGGTTTTAACCCGCGCTGGTCTGGAGTCCAGGTAAGCCCAGCACCTCCATGGCAGCATGGGGGTATCCTCAAATTATGAGCAGGAGCTTGGTGTGAACTACTGGCTGATAGTGCAATTCTTTATTTTGAGTAAATGCCTGAGTGACTTGGAGTAAACTGGGGGCTGTCGATATCACCATGTCAGGATATCACTGCTAGCTCCTTCTCCATCTCTTTCTCTGGCAGAATTTGGCCACTCCCTCTCCCCCCTTCCCTACACATGGTGTTTAAGTGCTACCAGCCAAAATCAACCATATTTTTTGTTGGTGTATGATGTGCCAGCAGTCAGATTCAAACAATCAGTCTGAAGCATCTTGACGTCAAAATGTACTTGGTAATCACAGCAAAATACATCCTTTCATACCATTTCCCTTACTTCTGTGGAAAAGAAAAAGCAGTCTTGGAATTGTATTATGTTTACTTTCGGTATGAGCTCAAAATCTGAAATGCAGAGAGTTGTTCATTAAAGAAAAAAAAAGAGAAATAATAGCCTCACCAGTGTTCTTCCTATGTCCTTAACATGATCAAATCTCAGTGCTCCAATGCTAAAAGAGGTAAATATACACCACCAAGAGTGAAGCAGCAAATTCATACTTTGTCTAAGATTGGCACAACTGTCTGTAATTTTTACATTGGGAAAGTCTCCTGTAAGAGATGCAAAACATGTCAAAGAGGGATTTTTCTAGTATAAACCATAATCATTCTGTGAATGAAAGGTATATTATTTTCCAGTACTAATGAATTTGCATTTCTAATGTAGAAATGTAGATAAATTCTGCTTTTTGTCAACTTTGGTGGCAGAATTTCCAAGTATTGATCTGAGTTGGGGCACCAGCCACTTTTCTTATCAGTTCTTAGCTCAGATACTGATAGAGAAGCTGTTCAAAATACAGCTGTAAAAATAAAGGTCTAAATAACACAATTTTTGGTATTACTTGGGGGAAGATGACAATGAAAAGTAAACAAGCTCCATAGTAAATCTCTGCTGTAGAAACATCAGAAGGACATTCTGGTCAAAAAAATGCAGCACAGGCTTTTCTGAAGTACTGACCTTATAGTTACAAACTCTTAGGCGCAGCTGCTCTTGGCATATGTTATGTTGAGTAGAGCTGAAGAAAAAAGAGTAGCCCTTTAGTAGACACTCAGGTGTATAATATCTTTATTATATATTAGTTTATTGCAGGGCAGTGTCTTTTAGTTAAGCGGTATATGAGCTACTTGTAGTGTGTTCTGGAGAAAATCAGGTTCATAAATACAAGGAGTAGTCCCCATGAAGTCAGTCTCCCTGAAAAATGTTGATAGAGTCATAAATTAAGAATATTGAACCCCCTTCTCTCCAGGAAAGTCCTTTGGCTTCTATACTCTGAGTTATGTTTTTTTCTCAGTAAGGGAACAGGCTACAAACCTATTTATGAAGATCCTTCTAGAGAGTTTTTAAAATAAACATTCCCTCTAGAGGAAATCTGGTGAGATACGAAAGAAATGTGTGTCCAAAGTCCTCGTAGGCTGCTGCAAAGACTGACAAATTTGACCTCTTTGTGCTCCTCTTGATGTCTCAGTCTCTCAGTGTCTTGGATTCGATTCTTTCTCCTTGCCTCATTTCTCTCAGGGTGGATGGGACTTGGAAGCTGCTTCAGAGGCTGAACTAATTTCCTTGTGTGTAACCTGCTGGGCTGCTCCACAGGTCATGAGAATTCCTGCTGCAAAAGTTGGCTACTTCCCATATTCACCTAACTTGATACTGATAGGATTTCTTGTTGTTTAAATAATTTTCTTACTATGCTACTTTGCAGTAATACCTCACAATTACTCTCATTTTCTTAACCACAGAGGTGATCAGAGACAATAAACATTTGTTATGGTTCAACCTGGCAGACAGCTGAACAGCACACAGATGCTAAATCGCCATCCCACCCCAATGGGATTGAGAGGGAAATGGAAGAAAAAAACCCAGCAACAATCGTGGGTTGAAATAAAGTCAGTTTAATTGTGCTAAAAAGGAAGGGATAATAATAATAACAATGATAAAAGAATTAGAACATACAAAACAAGTGTTGTGCAAAGCAATCACTCACTACCTGCCAAACCATGCCCAGCCAGTTTCCAAGAAGCGACCCTGAGCAGCTTTTTCCCACTTTGTGTACTGAGCATCTTGACGTATGGTATGGAATATCCTTTGGGTCAGTTGTCCTGGCTGTGTCCCCTTCCAGCTTCTTGTACACCACCAGCACACTCACTGGTGGCGTGGAGTGAGAAACAGGAAAGGTCCTGACTCTGTGTAAGTGCTGTTCAGGGCTGACTGAAACAATCCTGTGTTATTAACGTTATCCTGTGTTATTGTCATCTTAATTCTGAAGCACAGCACTGTGTGAGATACTAGGAAGAAAGTTAGTTCTATCCCAGCTGAAAGCAGGACATGTAAACCATTTTGTTTGCTAGCTTTCAGAGCTGTAGTTTATTGCTCTGCCAGCTACAGCAAATGGAAACTATAATAAAAAAGAGGTTACTATTAGTCTCAAATAAGTATTTAACTTAATGAGCTAGTTACTATATATTAATTAAATCTAAATATCTTATTGAGAGGCTCTTTCTGAGATTTTTCCATGCCATTTGGTTAGCTTGTTTTAAGTGACAAAGGAAATAAGTAATTACATTTCTATTAAGTATATTTTAATGGGCATTTCTCAAGGTGTAGTGAAAGAATAGAGATTTTACCATCTAAGAATAATTACTTGCATTAAGAGCTTGTCTACAGACTGCTGTAGTAACCTGTCTTTGGAACTGCATCATGCAGACAAGAACAAAATGTCAGCATCTTACTTGGGTCATGACAGCCTTAGAATGACAACCAGACACCCAACACATATCTTCTAAAGCAGATTTCGCATTTCTTCCTCCTGTTGCTTCTGCTCAGTAAAAATAAGTCTGCCTTGCAAAGTTACAGCCTGTGAATTTCTCATCAAGAAATCTACCGTAGTGGAATATTAGAATAGGATAATTCTGGAGGCAGAGTAGACTAACTGGTCATTTCAACATTGCCGTCTCCTAGCGTTCCTGCTACAATTCATCTACACATTGCCACTGCTGCCACCTCTCTCTAGACACTGGACATCTATGTCTCCTGAGATGTAATAAAACCAGGGCCCCATGAAAGAAGGAAAACTATTTTCTTTTAAAATTAGGTTGTATAAGGTGCAGCTGAGAAGCAATTAACTGAAATGATGACAGTATTTAGTAAAACGTTCTCTGCTGTGTGTTTAGTGCTCTATGAAGTCTAGTGAAAAAGGAAATATTTTCTATATACGTGGAAAGGGAAAAGTCTTCTTGAAGTCATACTGCTGCTTTTGTCACAACATGGATTTGTTTGCCATTAGATATGGATAAGAGTAATTTCCACAAAAATCATCTTTTCAGCTTGGATTTAAACACAATTTAGTCACATCCATTCTCATGCAGTGATGTGATGAGTGACTGAAAGAAAATTAATGACAGTTGTACCTGGTAATTAAGAGATGCCATTACCTGCCTTTCAGGGCAATCTTGGTCTGCAGCCACAGATATTATGGTCAAGCTTTACAGGGAACAAATGACAAAAGATAGATGCCGTCCCCAGAGGAAGTTTTATTCCCTGCTCAAGCCATGAGGTTGCCATAGGCAATGCTCAGAGCTGATGTGCAATCTGCTGCTTTCTGTGGCCAAGTGGGAGTTGAGCAGTTTCTGTGACAGCTGCCACTTTTCACTAGTGGAGAGATAATGGCAACACAGCACCTAAAGGAATTTGCCTTTCATACTGTTCAGAAAGAAGACTAGCAAGAAGAGGTGAGAGAATTTTATAGAGACTTCAGTACCATGACTGGCCAAAGAGAAGGGTGGTCCAATCGCAAGGAACACTGGGGTGTTGTGTTAGGTTTGGTTCACAGTGGATCTAGTTTGTTATTTACCTGTGCTGCTTATAAGACTTGGATTTGGAGAGTTGTAGTTTCAGTGCCTTTTAGTGAAAGTCAAAACCTCACAAAAGTCAACAGGCAGCTCCATAATATGTTTAGATATTTTATCTGGCAGGAAGCAAGTTCAGATAAGAGTAGGCAGAAAAGAATGAAAGCCCTCAAAATCCACATTGTTTAGCAACTGGATAATGATATAATTACAGGTTTGATGGCAGAGTGCTTAACAGCCAGCATGAGTGTCTCATAAAGTCTCCACGCAGGGGGCTCTGCTGAACAGAATGTACCTTCTCAAACCCATTTGAATACTCTTTGCTTTTCTTTCTTCTATGTGCAGGGAGTACAACCATTTTGGTAGAAATGAAAGACCTTAGCACCAGTTTCTTAAGGCACAATTGGAATAATTGTGAATTAATACTAGATTCATAAGCTGTAGTTTCAATATAATTGTAAAGAAATAACAGTTCTCTAAGCAATATATTAACCACAAAAGTGCCAGAACACATAACACAGAAATAAACTTTGTAATGAAAAAAAAGTACATAATGTGAACCACAAAACTAATTTTTGTTTTTTCTTTTTTTGCCCCATTCTTTGTCATTTCTCCCCTTGAACACTCCTTATTTTATCTTGCAGCCTCATGATCCCTATTTTCAGAACACTAAAGGCAGAAGAACCATTGCAGTTACAGCACAGTAGCAAATCATCTATCAAATAATCTTATCCAGGGATCTTAAAATTTATTTTTCTGCGTGACCTCCCACTCTTCCTCCTTTTAAGAGGAGAACAGAAAGCCCCAGAGCTCTCACTTCAATTACACCAGTTCCCTCTACTCTGCTTATTAGTTTCAGGAGGCTCTAAATTTCCACCAATGAATCAGACTTGCTGGCTTTTCTTTCACCTCAGCTATGCAGCTGTCATACTGTAATTGCAAAGACTTCAAACTGAAGAGAAGACAGTGAAGCAACTGCAAAGATGATTCTTTACAGGGCAAGAAAAAAGTGTGTTCTTTCTTTAAATTAAACTAACCAGGTAAAGGTAAAATAGTATGAAAATGCTGGGTCAGGTTAAGGGAAAAGCCTGAGCCTCTCTAACTCCTGTAAATTAGCCGCAAAACCAGCTAGATTGCCTATTTGAGTACTCAATTTACTGATAAATTTGGAGGTTGGTTATATAGGCAGAGACAAGAAAGGAGGTTAGGAAATATTCCCATAGGAACTTGCTTAGAGACCGAGCCTCTGAGGACTAGTACCAAGAAAAGTGATATTTGTTTCTATTTAAGAACAACTAATTTGTATCCTGATTCATCAGTTTTCAAGGGCTAAGGTTACTTATTGTGTCCTGTTCTTGGACCTGTGTTTTTCTCAGTTTGGTATGACTGCAGCTGGGAATTGGGACCAATATTTTTAGGTCACAGTAGCCCAGTAAGTTCTTTTTTAATCATTGTTATTAGTACAGATTATTATTTTATTTTTATTTCAGATGCTGTTAGTTCCTATTAAACTGCAGCTCAGAAGCCTATGTTTTTCCACAGCAGCTATAATCCCTAGAGAGCATGTAGAGCTCAGAGCAGCAGCCAGCAGTGTTTGTTTCTTGTGCATCACCCTCAGGGAAGGCAATGCTGGTACACCTCCTGTCTTCCTAGGAAATGATTTCTCCTGCAGCAGAAAGGAGCTGTGCTCGAGATGGGAAGTGTAATTTGTAGCATGCTGAGCCATCTTCATTCAATATTGCCCTAGATATGGAGTTGTTTCTGCAAGTTCACATCTTTTTGAAATGGGAATTTATGTAAGTGCCTAGTCCTTAGAAGAACTCAGCAGATATGTGCCATATATGTCTATGTGGAGGGAAATGTGACAGAACTAGAAAGAGTGTAAGAAGGACAATTAGCACCAGCAAGCAAAGCAACTCCTACAATCAGGCTCTTTGATTACTTTAGAAACACTTCAGTGGCAATTCTGTAGTTCAAGAAATACTGGGTGTGCAGCAACGACACCCTAACATAGGGAATTTAAGTGGTTGTACAAACCCCAGAACACTAATATTAGATAGCTCACCAAAGTGCTTGACTTAAGAACTTCCAAAGTCTTGACTTAGGAAAGCCATGTTACGAAGCATGGCCTGCAAAGGAGTCTTCTTGAGGTAGTAATAATATAAGAAAAAACAAATGACAGATAGTTAAACCAGAATGGTCTGAAAAACTTTACGTGTTAATCAAAGACTGTCATATCCAAAGGAGTCAAAAATACTTAGGGAGAAGCCTAAGACTAAGGAAAAGGAGTCTTGTGTGAGCAAATAGCTTCTTGTAGGCTCTGGTTTCCCCTCTCTCCACCACAGGTTGTGGGTGGCTGTGCTTTGAAGTTCTGTGATCACCTCAGTAGGCTGAGAAAATGTGCCAGGCACCTGTGGTGTGCTTCGGAACAGCCAGAGTCAGATCAGCCTGAACTATCTCAAGGAACAAGAATCATGGGACTTGAAGGATAAATGCTCAAAATACAGCTATGGAGGAATGGACTCAGAAGGCAGAAGGTGACATGAGCATAAAAGAATCTTTAAAAATTCCACATGGAAAAAAAGTAGAGATAAGAAATCCTGCCACACATTATCCATTTTTAATGAGGGAATCTTTAGCTGAGGTCTGAGGTATCCTGAAAGGAAGCACTAAGATAATTATTTTAGGTGACTTTTAGCAGTTGTAATCAATAATTCCTTTATATAACACTTGTGAAACTCACAGTGAAATACTGAACTACTCATGCCGTCAGGATTAATGAAAAACCCACTTACAATGGACCTTCCTGGCTGGAGTACCTTAATTGAAGTCCGTTTAAAAGTCTATCTAGGAGTCCTTAGTTCTAAATTAAAGAGTTTCTTTGCTGGTCTGGGTACTTCTTGCTGCCACATGCCAGAGGCATTTTTCATTTGCCTAGGTGATATTATGCTCATTGTAATAAATATTCAATCATACAGTGAATCACTTGGCACTTGAATTTTTTTTCTAGATTACTGCCAAGTCAGTCAGTTTGAAGGGCCAACAGGTTATTTTCAGCAACTGGCAAGTTCTGGCAATAAATAAATAGTCCTGTTTTATTTACATATTTTCCTGATTTATTTACATATTTTCATTTTCTTATCCTTTTACTGACTTACACATGATCGATTTTATTTAAAGCCTCTAGAGGTAATAATGCCAAATAAAAAGAATGTACCTCTATAAAGAGATAGAAGAGCTATATTACAATACCTTGAAACGTGCTGTATTCTACTGAGCTTATATGAATGAGAATTGAATATGAGGAGAGGGGGAGAGTGAGGCATCTCTCTTTCTGTCTGTCCTTGTATAAAGAGCCACAGACAAGTGTTGCTCTACATATGAAAATGTGATAGCAACAAAAGTAAGGCTTTGATGTACCATATATTTTTTATTGAAATAGAAGAAAAACAAGACCACATTTTTCAATGGGAATATTTCAAAAAGGAGGTGGAAAAACCTTGGAAGAGAATATCTGAGTGGTGGATAAACAAGAAGACGTAGCAGTGGGTAGAATAAAGCTGGTCACCCCTAGATGCTAGACATGGTATTTTATGATGTATGGTTTTGTTCAGGACACAGGTGATTTGCCATGGGTAGCCATTTCTAAAATATTGACCTCAAGAACTTGAGTTCTGCTCACCAAATCCACTGAAATAATTCTACTCCAAAACAAGATCTCTTGCAGTCTGACTTGGCCCTTGAAATGCTGGACATATTTTTTTCTGCATTTGAAAGTAGAATTGCAAATATTGCAGTCACAAAGCTGGCAATAAGAACAATTATCGTTTCCTTCTTATCATCAGCAATTGCGTATGGATTGTTTGCAATTAAAACAGACTTGCAAATACAATTACAAATTCTGGCTTAGAGAAGAAGCCAGTGTGTGCCAGGGACTTGCAATGATGCTATTTGATTATAAAGATGCAGCCAGCAAGTACAGGACTGAGGCGTTGGGGTGGGATGCGCAGGCAGTGAGCTGGGCAGGCAGGAACTGGGGAAAGGAGCACAGCACTACTGCTGGGAAGATGATTTTAAAAAAGTTCTCTGAGGGAAAGGTGCACAATGCCATCATTCTTGGGGCTGTCCTCCACAGCCCCTGTCAAGGAACTCTTCCTGAGCCAATGGACAAGGTTATTTTGTCTGCCCTCCATCTTCATGTTAAACCCAATATACAGGAAGAAAATGTGGCCTCCCCTTTCTTCTCCCTCTTCACAGAGGACTAATGACTGGTTTCCTGCGGCTGCCAACTGTTGCTGTGCTGACTGGCTCATCCCCATCTCCTCCTATTGCACAGGATAGCCTTGAAGTCTTCCCACAAAGAGGGATTTTCAGATGATATGTGGTCATCTCTTTCAAGGACTGAAAGCAGAGAGTGGTTATGATTAATGAGATACTTCAAGCTGAATGTAGGAGCCAGAGGTTGCTGGATCAGGAAGGATGGTGTTAGAAAACAACCCAAAATCAGGACCATGTTTTCTGCTGTGCTGTATGTGAATATATGGAGCAGAAAAGCCATTTTCACCTTCCTACTCTGGAAGCCAGATGAATGCTAGTTCTACATGTGACATAATTGGAAGTATCCTGGGATCCTGAAAATACAGCATCTAGAGCTAGATGTGCATACTGTGTGTGCACCAGCCAGCTGGTAGTTCCCAGTGTGCTGCTGGAAACAGCACGTCTTCCCCCAGCACACGCCTTGCCCCAGCACTAAAAACATGCTGCATAACAGCTAGGTAGCCTTACTTTAGCCTGCTCACAAGCTCTATTGGACTTCCCTGCAGGGATGCACCACAGGAACAGCTCAGTTGTTGTCCAAAGGAAGTTGTTGTCCAAGCTTCTGGCTTTCTGTGCCATAGGACAACAGAGGCAGAGTGAGCAGAAACTTGAAATGCAGCCATTCAAAGGAGAAGTTGCCAAATGTCCACCTGTGCTTCTAGTGAGGAAAAAGGAGACTTTTAGAAGGGGAAAACGTTTGGTATTCAAAGATCAACGGCCCACTAAGCAAGTATCTCTGTACTTTTCATTTGGCTTAATGACAACCACGAAAGGCTGGCAAGCTTCTTTCTTCAACTTACTGAAGCATTACGCTGGTACGTGGGAGTATTGGCTCTGGCAGGCATTGTGTGCTGTTTCATTTGTGAGTGAAAGAGGCTGTCTGCATTTTGAAGAATCACAGTGAAAACTATACTCAGTTTGTGGCAGAATAATTAGGTGATCTATTGTACTGCTTATGGAAGTAGAAAATGAGCTCTGCTCTAGGTATATAATTTTCTACCACAGAAAAAACAGAAATATCAGTAACATACAGATGCTCACACATGCTGTGCCCCACGCAAAGGATGTTTGCTTGCTCATATAGGAGCACATGTGTATACCTGTACTGGGAGGGGAAGTATTAATCTCTGGCATCATGGCCTTTAGCTGTGCAGGTCTTCAGCCTCTGGAGCAGAGGTTCTTGTGAGGTGTCAAAGGTCATGGTGGAGAGTTTATTTTGAAAGCTTGATGAATATTACTCCACCCAATTTTCAGTTATGGGGACCAGAAAAACCTACATTTTTTTTCATGGAAATAAACAAGAGGTCTGGGTAGTCACATTAAAACAGCTGGATGTTTTAACATCTGTAATATAGTCCTCTGAGCTTTTGCTCTACCTATATTCCTCTAAAGAGTAGGAAGTGCTACTGATCAGGCTGTGATCTTAGCAGTCAGCCAGTGCTGAGCAGAAAAATGTAGAAATATTTTTGCTATAACAGGTTATGGAAAAGAATATGAGAAGATACTCCTTTAAACAATAAAAAGTAACACAAATTTTCTGTAACAAAGGGAGGAAAATATGTTTTAGAGGTGAAGAAAAAAGGTGTGTAGCTGGCAACATTTAAATGTTTTTTCTTCAAATACACCCATCCAAGTTTGACTAATGACTCTCTTTGATCTGTAGAAACAGCTGCAGGTCTGAGCGCAAAAATGGCTGTCTTTTTTCTCTGCCACTGTGATAACGTGGTTTTGGGCAAAGTGATGCTCAGTTTAGAAAAATGCAAGAGAGAGATGAGGAAAGAAATGAACAAAGAGCTAGTGTAAAAACTGTGTGAAAGTAATGCTTATGTCTTCTCTGTCACATAAGGTAATGGCTCTGCCTGATGTAATGGGGTAGAAGTTGTCATCTTGAATTTAAAGGATCAGAGAAGTGAAGGTTAAAAACAAAACCAAACTGCGGTATCAATAACTAGCAAACTCTTCCTAAATTTCTGCAGGTAGTTAGCAGTATTTTCAAGACTGAATAAAGTTAATCCTGAGACAAAAAGAGATAACTCTGGGCAGTAATATAAAATCATACTGGTAAATATTTGATGAAACAGGTGTATAAATTACTGAGAACCAGAACTCTCCAACCCAGTATTCAGAAGCCCAAAATAATTAAATAATTAAATTTTCTGGTTTCCATCAAACAAGACTTTCACCACAATCTTTCACAGCCACTGCTGACTCAGAAGGGTCAAACTCTTTTAAGTTGGTAGTGCTTTCTCAGTGCAAATAAAACAAAACATGCTGGTCCGTGTAAGGAAAAGCGTGGCCGGGAGACCCAGAGAAGTTACTGTTTGCTTTTCTCTTACTGTTGAGGCTGTACTTGAAGACTGCGCAAATCTGGGTTTCCAATTAAAAAGGGACGTTGAGAAATGTTACAAGTTCTGGATAGGTTATCTAGAGAGGTACCAGGATGTCAGGGACCTCAAGCTCATGACCTCTGAGGAGACAAAAGGGAGCTGCATGTGAAGAAAAGGAAGCTAAGAAGCTATATGCATGTGTCTGAATGCCAAATATGGCAAAGCTGAACTTTTCTCTGTAGGAGCAGATTACACAAAAACAATCCACAGACTGAGGATTTAGAGTTTCAATGATTGGGTCATAAAAAAAACCTTTTACACAAGTAGGGGGTGGTGGAGGATTTCAAAAGTCAGCTACATCAAGCCTTGGCTGACCTGATTTCATACTGGTGATAGCCTGAGTCTTTTTCAGGTTATATCTGTAATGAATGTGAGATGAGAAATCCCTGTGACACGGGTTCTGCTGCACACTGAGAACGCCTGAGGCTGACATTTGTGCCAGGTATCCTCACGGAGAAAGGAAAGCAGGCACACATTTTCCATTATAAGTTCATTATAATATGTAAGCCTATTAAAGCCATCAGGACATGGATTTCTGATTTAAGGTCTGAAATCCCAGCAATAAAGAATCCTATCAGAGGACATGTATTCACTTTACTTTGCTAGCCTTCTTTCTTGCTTCATATACATGGGACATTTCCCAAAATACCATTAATGGGCATTTTTTCTTTTAAAGAGTCAAATTTTAATACAAAGCAATTCCCTTGGATTTCAGCAAAAGTGTGGGAAGCGTCTAGTGAGAAACCCTAATAATTCTGTTTCTGAGGTGCTGATATCGGAAGATATCTTGCTTCACTCTCACTGACAATAATAAACTTTCAGATTTTTAAATAATTTATTTGATGCGGTTCTATGCTATCATGCTACATGGTAAGAATTGTTTGTAATTGCTTGCAAGCTGACTGAGCAGCTGAATTTGCAATGAGCACCCATTCATAATTTACAACACTGAAAAAGAAAAAAGACTAACTTTGCATTAATTTTCCCTATTTCTATTACATAGGTTCACTGAGACCTAATTAAAACTATTAGATTAGAAAGCAAGAAACTGAACACGAGTTTGGAAGATTTTGGTGGATATAGTCCAATATTTCTTAAACAGCTGCATTATGGATTTCAATAGGACATTAATTATGTAGGGAAATTAACTTCCAGAAGTAATTAACATAATCAGTCTTTGAAAAATTTTACCAGAAGTCTAATCATTAAATTATTTCATACAAATACTCAGCATTTGATGAAGACCAGGGAATTGAATGACTTGAGGGGTCCTCTCCCTGAGAGCTGACATTGAAACCAGCGAAGGATATGAAGGAACACTTTCTGCCTCCTTTTCGTAAGTGTTCTGTCTCCTTTTCTGTACTGACTTAGACACCCTCAGTGGGTACAGTCCCGTTAACAGGAAGCTGAAACTTGCCAACAAGTAAACTACGTAGCAGGCTGTCTTAATGTGATTCATTATGGTTATCTGAATCTCAGCTTTATTTACATAATTTTTAATCTGGCTACTTTCTTTGTAGGACACAAAGACATACCTAATCATCTGAGTTTTAAAAAACAAGACACACAGTATCTTGCCCTCATCTTGTACCTTTGCATTTTCTGACGTGAAATGGAGGTCTGCTGTGGGAGGAATTGCAGCAGTGGCGAACTGTTAGATTCATCCTCTCTACTTTGCTCCTATCACCATGGGACTAAAGGAGTGAAGGAATAGATGGTGGTGTCAGACTTGCAGCAGCTCCTGTGTCGTCTCATATTCCTCTAGTATGGAAAGGAACTAATAAAAGCAAAGGAGGGTCACAGGATAGCTGCTTTTTATTTATTAAGACTCCTTTCTAGAAGCTCTCAGGGATGCAGGAGTGCTCTATGTAATAATTTTATTTATAAACCATGTCATGCACAGTGGCTGTATATCTCTGCTGTCTTGTTTAAATTCACTTGCTGAGTTGAATATCTGCTGCTGGGGAGAAAAAACCCCAGCACACATGCAGGATAGCAAGGCAATAGTTTCAGGTGAGCCATCTCTCAATAACCATGTAGGTGAAGTAGCAAAATACTGGGGCCGCTGAGGAGCCCTTGCTGGTTACAGTGGTTTTCTGAATAAGACTTGAAAGCCTGAAAGTGCAGATCCTGGGTGTAGGTAGCTCTGGGATGAGGACATGATGTGAGTTGGCGGGAAATTGCTTATGATGGGTTCAAACAAAAATGAATTGGAGAGGTGCACCTGAGGCAGCTGGCTCAATTCTGCTTTGAGAGGAGACCGAACCATGAGAAAAGCAGGTTTCTGTGGAGATGTAGTTAAAGTCACCTCTCAAAAACTGTGGGGAATGATCAGATGGCTTTCTGGCTATACCTGGAGCCAAAAGTGTGTTATGGAGGACAGGGATTGTATTATAGGGACTACATTAAATAACTCACAGACTTGAACATTCACCTTCCATGTGACCCTTTAAACCTAAACCTGTGTTAGTAAGGTAGAAAAGCTTGACTATGCAGGTTTCCTATTTTGTGTATTTTGTCAGCAAAAAAAAAAAGAGTAAAAAAACATAAATTAAACACGCAAACTAAATGAATTAATATTATAACACAATAAGAAACTAATAAGCAAACTGCTTAAGCTGACCTGATTAAACTAATGCTTTTTAATGTTTCATACCATGAGCTGGAAAAACAGAGGTCATGTTTACTTATCAGCCTGTCAGATCCAGCATTAACTTAACTTACTCACAATGATGGTATCAGAATATTTGTATTCTGGCAGGTATTTTGTGTGCGTATGTGTATATATAAATATATATACACAGAGTAATCTCTTGTGGAATAAATATAAAGATTACAGTGTTGATGGTGTATCATGCAGAGTGCTCATGCCGTAAATTGTCAAAAAAAAAGTTGGTGTTTCATGACTGGCATAAATAAGGATACATGAAATATTCTGATGTAGTTCAAGGTAACAAAGCAGAGAAGGCTCACCAGCAAAGAAGACACAAGCAGCAATTTCACAACCACAACACTATCTGTTGTAGCCTGCAAGATTTATCTACCTGTGAAGTTTTAGACAATGAAATTATGATAGCTAGGGTTGAATTCCCAGGACTGTCCTAGAATTTAGGATTACTGAGTTTTCGAAATAATATTGTGGCATACTGGATATGAAAGGCAGTTGACTGCTTTGCTTCTGGGCATACAGTGTTTTGCTCAGTGCAGGCTTTTTAATTGTGTCAGTCATTATAAGGTGTTGGAAAAACCATCCACTTTGATGTGGCTTTGGAGTACAAAATGGACCTTTGAAGAAGCACAGTTTTTTTCAATGACATACAGAAAAGACTAAGGAATTTGAGGGTCAAAACTATAATATCCAGTGGAAATATCTGGATCCTCTAATGCCATTGAACTGTGTAGTTTGGGTTTTTTTCTTGCTCTTATTCTCTTCAGTAATCCAGAGTTGTATTTCATCTGCTGTTGGCTCAGTGACCAAGGGAGTGCCAAGATGTACTGTCTCTCTTCACTAAAGAGGAAGGTGCAATGCCTCTGGCAGAAGTATGCAACCTAAGTGACCGTACAGAATGAATGTTGTCCAGTGCAACTCCCATCACTCAACATGGCAACAGATCTAATCGGAAATATTTTTGACGGGAAAAAAAAAAAGAAATTCTGAAAGTAGATATTATTCAGTGGAAAATTTCAGTTATCTGAAACACTGTTTTCTCTTGATATCTATCTGACCTTAACTGGGGTAAAACTTCCTTGAGGGAAAAGACTAGAAAGGCACTACTTCAGGGTTCCCACAATCCAGTCACAGGTCTGAGGTAAGGTAACCAGTGGTGCCTGGAATACCACAGGAGCCCACTGTTATGCTATGCAGCCGTCACCTCTGTGACTGCAATGTGTACATGTGCTAAACCTAGTATTATGCAAAAATAGACATAGCTCTACGTAGTTTTTAGAGATATATTTTGATCTATATAATTTCCATTACAAGACCATTTAGTGTTTTAGGGGCCTATTATGCAAATTACTATTCATACCATGAATTACCATATAATATAATACAGTTTTTACTCTGTTTCGATGAATGGGTAATTATCTAGGAGCAGGGCAGGAAATTCAAAGCCACTGAAAGAATAGATCAAATGGAATTTGTAGCAACAAGATGCAGTAACTTTCCTCCAGGCTCTTCTCCAGTGGGATTGTTCTAGCTCAGTATATTTTGTATTTCTAGATATGTCTCAAATCTAGCTAGGTGAGGGTAGCAATGTTTGTCTTTATTTGGGTTTGCATTTGGTAGGAGGCTGATTGCTCTCTGCTGTTGGATTTTGCTGCATAAGGACATCTTGCTTTCTATTTGAATTATTTTTTTCTTCTGCACACATTCTGTTAGGTATTGTGCCAATATGTATTATGAGTTACAGTTATTTTCCATTATTCTTTTTAGATGGTCTTTGGCCTTTAACAATACAAGCTGCATAGGTTTTCCCAAGCTGTTATTACTTAATGGAGTGTTTGGGTAAAGAATGGTCAGACAGTAAGCAGATGATCGTAACAAAGATTTCCGGGGCAGAAGTCAATGTAAAAATTCAATGGGCTATGTCTATTTTAATAGACAGTAGACACAGAAGTCTACTCATTTTATTTGTTTTGGATTTACCCAAAGGAAGGAGGAAGATGTAGCCCCTTATAATGCATTAAGCAAAGAAGTGAGTTGTGTGTTACTGGCTGTTAATTCAGTCCCTTATGGAAAATTTCTGCCAGAACAGGAACCTGTAGAATATGTAGGGCATTGCTGCATGTTCCTAAAACGTGCAGTAGATTTTAACTGCCAACTTCCATAAATTACATAAATCTAAATGGAGTTATAAATAAATATAGAAGGGGGACAGAGTCACCAGTTTTTTCCATTCAAAATTAATAGTGGACTCATAAAGCCCCAGGCACTATCTTTATGGTGATTAGTTAGGATTTCAGTGGTGGTGGGCGCAAGTAATTGTGTGGTGTTTTGATGTTGGCTGGATGCCAGGTGTCCACCAATGCTGCTCTATCACTGCCTTTTTCAAGTGGACAAGGGAGAGAAAATATCACAAAAGGCTCTTGGGTTGAGATAAGAGTGGGGAGAGAGCACTCACCAGTTACCATCATGAGCAAAACAGACTGATCTTGGGGAAATTAATTGAATTTATTACCAATTAAATCAGAGTAGGAAAATGAGAAGTAAAAACGAATCTTTAAAACACCTTCCCTCCCACCCCACCCTCCTTTCTGGGGTTAACTCTCTTCCTGATCCCCTACCTTCTTCCCCTGAGCAACCTTGTTCCAGAATGGGATCCTCTCTTCACGGGTGTCCTTCCAGGATTCTGCTCCAGCATGGGCTTCCCATGGGGTCACAGCCTCCTTTGGGGTTCCATCTGCTCCTGTGTGGGGCCCTCCATGGGCTGCAGGTGGATGTCTCCACTGTGGCCCTCCATGGGCTGCAAGGGACAACCTGCCTCACCTTGGGCTGCACCACAGGCTGCTGGGGAATCTCTGCTCCAGTGCCAGAAGCACCTTCTCCCCCTCCTTCTGCACTGACCTTGGTGTCTGCAGAGCTGTTTCTCTCATGTATTTTCACTACTCTCTTCTCTGGCCACAATTTGCTTCTGCACAAAACATTTCTTTCCCTTCTCAAATCTGTTATCCCGGAGAAACTACCACCATTGCTGATGGGCTCAGACTTAGTCAGGGACAGGTCCATCTTGGAGCCAGCTGGCATTGGCTCCTTCAGACGTGGGGGAAGTTTCTAGCAGCATCTCAGAAAAACCACTCCTGTAGTCCCCTCTGCCACCGAAACCTTGCCACACAAACTGAATACAAAGTGCTTGCCATACAATTAATGTTTCAGACTTGTCCTTTTATCAAGCCCTCTTAAGCATTTCTCTCAAGTCATTGGTCCATATATCTGCACTAACAGTAGTGTTTGCCTTTTCCTTGTGAATGGAGATTGTGAAGTGCAAGACTGTGGCAGAAAATTCCTTTCAGTTAAGACATTAAACAGACCTGACACCTTTCTGGCAGTATTTGTTGTATTAGCTATACTTAGAAAGGGAAGAAGTGCAAATGTAGAAGTAAATTTATCTACTGCAGTTGGTACATATCCAGTGTCTCATAGGGCCCCTGTAGATTTGTGAACTGTTATTAATTTTTGAAATTTCATATAATTTTTTCATTGCCCTGTAGCTCTGAGACTATGATATTAAAATAACAATAGTAATTTACATTAAAATGAAATAAAACCTTATTTATTTTCCCTCAGGACCTCTGATCATGTCCTGCAAAATCTGAGTCTTTTGTATGGACTCTTTTTCTGGAGACAATTTTATCAAATCAGATTTTTTGAATGGTCACAGCTATTATCCTCCCCCAAAGAATTTATATTACCTTTGCCTTTGCCTTTTGTTTATATTTCAATCTTGCTGGATTATAAAGACTGAGATTTTGTTCCACCACCTACTTCGTTAGGCAGGTATCACACAGCTCCCCAAAACTTCTATCTCCATGAGCATCTGCTCTGTCAGGTCTTTTATTAGAATTAAAAGATTTAGAAGAATCTTGCATAAGAAGATGATTTGCAGCTATCTGCTTCAGTCTTCTTTAAAAGGAATCAGGTCCTCATTGAATAAGGACTGTCATACTCCCATTTGTGTGCAGAGACTAGAGAAAGTATGTACATCTTACCTTTGAAGTTAGGACTCCTGTTAATTTGTGTTTTTCCTGCAGGGGTTGACGTGATTAGCCAAAAATCTTTGGTGCAGTTCATTACAAAATAAAATGTAGCTTCTGAATCACCAGGGAAGTCTCTGTGAGGCTTAGGATCTGGGTAAGACATATGAGCATTTAAATGAATATCTCTCATTTTACACTCAGAAAAAAAACCCTTTGCTGGCATTTGAAGTGATGAAACAAGTCTCTTTGATAAAAGAAAGGTAGCTACTCCTATTATTTCTTTAACTTCTCCTTATCAAAGACTTTTTTTGTTTTGCTTTGGTTTTTTATTAAACAAAAACTCTGCTTCAAGATCTCAATATTCATTGTTTTCTCACTGAACTGAAAATAGCTCAGTGGTGATAATAATTTGTTCAAATCTCCCTGAATTTGCATGACAAAGAAAGTTGTTTCTTCCTATCTATATGGGCTCTGAGTTAAGATTTAAGAGAAAAAATATTTCATTTATTCTGATAAAGTGTGATGTTGTTGCAGAATAAATGGTAAAGCAGGTAGATTTAAGCGAGATCTCTCTTCATAGGATATTCTCTGAAAAAAGCTAAAAAAGCTCAGAAAGATACTGCTTAGGGAAAATATGGTGGAAACATTTGTGCAATGGTCACAATGAATACCTTTGTACCATGTCTAAACCGGTACAAATCTGAAATCCAATGAGTTTACAATACCTTTGCCTGTAAAAACAGTTAAAGATAATGCAGACGAGATTGTGTGAAAACCGTGGTGTATTTCATTTTATTTCATTTGAAAGGCTGTTGAAAAACCAATAAAAATATCTACTCTTTTTATGTTACCTGCTAAGATAAGGAATATCAGGAACAGAGCAGGAATACTCGCAAAGTGTAAGTGTGGACAGGTGTAAAGTAGCTTCAGCTCCATTTGCTCCTGAATATCTATACTCCTACAGTGAAAGATGCCAAAAAACCACAGTCCCTTTACCTCAGCTGCTCTGTGCCCTTTCTGATGTGTGAAGCCTGTTGAAATTAAGCAGATTGACTGTTTTCAGGGCAAATTTTGCTATCTGAAATACTGAATATTCAAATCTTAAATGATCCATGAGAAAATAACAGTTAAGAAGCAATAATTTTAAAATGCAATAAATTTAAATATTATACAATATGGTATTGTATTGGATATAGTTCACTGACTAGATCATCGGTTACTAAATGTATTTGTTACCAAAATAATTAAAATGTTAATTACCAAATTGTCAGTCAGTTTTCAGCTAGAATGCCAACTCCTAAACCAGGAGCAAATATCAGCCTTCATGTAGGCTTTGTCAATACTAAATCTTGGTTGGCAAAAAAAATACCAAACATCAAAATTGAAATATAACTTTTCAATAGGAAAATCCAAACCCAATACATTTGCATTACTAAAATCCAAAAAAATATTTCCTTTTTTCCAGAGGTGACTGCATTACTGAATTTCTGTTTGTTGTTTTGAAATTTTGATTTCTCATTATTAAAACTGAACACGTTCTTTTATAATGTCTGTTCCCAAAGTGTGGGCAGATATTTTTACTCAGCACATGTGGATATGCAAACAGGACAAATTTTCTACATCTGTATCTTTGGAGGGCATCAGGAATTACACACCTGGCAGAGGCTTCTTAAGAATTTTGGTGGAAGCACCATCTCCAGCACCCTGTCCCCTGACCAATATCCAACAAGGACCCACAGCTCATTGATCCTCCCAGTTCGGTCCTGGAAAGACCTTTTGGTGCTGTCCAGAGAAAAACACCGTCTGCTCTCAGTTTTTACCCCCTCATCTCTTTCTATCCCTTGAGCTCCTCATCCTGTCCATGGAAGAGGTACTTATGCTGCTGCTTTCTCCCCTCCTCGCTTGCAATGTCAGCTTGTCTGCCCAAACATCCTCATTTTGTGCCCTTTGTTATTCTATTCTTCAGGCCTAGCTCCAATTCCTTTGAAATTTTTGCCAGTACAAAAAGTCTTCATCTTTTCAATTTCCTTGGCTCTGAGCTTCCTTACTACCCACAAGCTCTTGGGTATTTCCAACTTTCTTAGTTATGTCACACCCTCAGTTCCTTCTGCTTTTGTGTCTATGGCTTGAGTGAGGGTGCAGTTGACAGTGCTAGGACTCAGGGGTGGCAGGGGACTTGGAATGAGCTCCTGAGGCAGCAAGAGGCTGTAGGGACTTTAAGTTTTGATGTGTAAAGGATTGCCTGTAGATATAATTGCTGTTGTCTCCCATCTGACTTCCTTCATATCTGTTGTGTGCTGCTGTCCAAGATTCTTCCTCTTCCCAGGTGATCAGTGAAAATGACTTGTTAACCTCCCACCTCTCTCTCTCTACCTTGTTAATGGCTGTAGATCCAGTTGTGCCTCCTGCAGAGCCTTCAAAGGCCAGTGTGCAAGGCTGCAGTTATTAAAAGGCCACTCAGGATGCTGGAAGCTAAAGAGTGTAATGTCTGGGAATGGTAGTTGCAATTACATGTACTACGAAATGGAGTCATTCCTCTTGCAAGCATCAACAGTGCCATCAACGTCTACAAAGAGCAGGTTGGTGACAAAGGATAACTTCCTTGCGCTGACAGGATGCCACTTGGGGTGCATGCCCCTCCATCATCCTGCATACATCAGTCCAGCCCCTCCATGCCCTAATCTAGAGCAGAGGACAGAAAAAGAGAAATCAAAAGTCCATCTCTTTGAGTGGGCAGGATTTTGTGTGGCGGTAAAGTACATGTGGAGCACAGAGGGCATTTTCTGCAATTGCTGTTTCTTTACAAACTTACTCAAGGCTATATTTGTATTTCTCAAGATCTATTTCAGACTGCTCAGCCCCAAACCCCACTCTTTATCCTTCATTTTAAAGCAAAACTTTTATATCTCTACTGAAGAAAAAAAAATAAAAGGCTTAAATGAATGGATACTTATTTGGAAAAAAAAAGGTGGTTCTGATCCGAATTACCCTGTTTTGGTACCAAAATGTGTCTCCATTACTGGGTCCATTATTAAAAAGCATCTTTCTTGGCGCTTGTCGCCACTTTCTCACCCTCCACTCTGCCCCCTGAGAGAGGCTGTGTGCATGCAGTCATGTTTAACTGCGTCTCTGTTTGAAAAGAGTGCTGGTCATGTGCAGGGTGTTACAAGAGGCAACTATGTGTTTGCCTTTCATTTAAAACAAATTGGAGGAAACTGCCCAGTTTCCATTTTTGCCACTAGAAACCTTCCTGTACTGCTTCTTTGAGGATATGCTTCCTTTCATGCCTCCTACCCTCACTTACAGTAGTGACGAATGCATGGAAACATGCCATTTTTCCTTACTTAAGAGCAGGAGTGGAGCCCTGCTGTGCTTATGCATCTTCATTCTACAGGGGCTTTGATGGAGCACAGAGTCACATTGCTGTGTAGGATCATAGAATAGGAGCATGAAATACCACCAGGACAGAGACAAGAGCAGTTCTTGAGGGAGTCAGTCTGGCTTTGGGGAATTTGGTTCTGAGAATCTTTGCAAATGAACACAGAGATCATAAAAATTATTATTGTTGTTACCACAGTTTTAGTGTTACCTGTTCTTGTTGCTGTGACTCTTCATAACCTCAGTCATTAATGGGGACTTCACTATGTAAGAAAAGGTTTGTTCCCCTGTAATTGGCAATCCGAGTTTGTGTTTGGCTGCCCTCTTTACTCCATATTAAAACCTTTGGTTTAAAGTTTGAACAAAACCTTTGAGCACCATTGGTACTACTTTTTGAAAAGCTTTTTTCGAATTAAAAAAATGAGCTGTGACTTTTCCATGCGCCCTACTTTACTGACAATTCAACTTTAGATTGAGTTAAAGTCGTGAAGATAGCTCCCAGGAGAGTATCAGCTGTGCTTTGACAATATCTCTGTCTCTGGCAGCAATATCAGCTTTAATACTTTCCAGACTTCTGATGTTGCTGTGTCCTGCTTCTTCACCCCTCCTCTGCCTCCTGGCTCATTGTACAATATATACTAGCGTAGCTGGTTTTTAGGGATAGTCTATATCTTTGGGGGGCTTTTTAAGCTGGATGACACATCTGATCTGATTTAGAGCACAGGCACCAGTTGTATTTTCCTTGATTTGGAAATTGCTGTGGTAAAGCAGTGGGGATAAGTGGCAGGAATCATAATATCATAAAAAAAACTTAGGTTGAGAGGGATCTCAGAAGGTACCAGCCTCTGGCTCAAGACCAGGCTACCATCAAAGATACAGCAGGTTGTTCCTGGCTTTGTCCAATCAGATTTTAGACATCTTTAAGTATACAAAATCTTTAACCTCAGCTCTACAATCTTAATTCTAATACAGGAGGAAAATACAAAGGTTGCATGCCAGCTGCATTATATTTTGATAGTTGTACAGGTCTGTGGGCTATCACCCCTTCTGTTCCGTCGTAGCCTTGGAAATAGTAGTTTATGTCTCAGAGGAATAATGGCAGCTCTGTAAGGTGGTTGCACTCTGGCTAATGAGCCTTTTTTCATAACGTGGCTGATCATCTCAGGAGGCATGAGCTGAAGGGTCTGCATTACTCCCAGTCTGAAACAAACCGAGGTAACTGTTCTGTATGTGTAGTGAGGTAGTGCATAGACACCCACGATTGCTCTTGGACAATGGGCACATGATAAAGAGGAGTGGATTTGGGAATGTGAGCCAGACTTCTCTGTTCATGTATTGGTGCTTGGATCTAATTCCTAATCTGATATCCAAAACAAAGAGAGCTGCAAAATCAGCTAAAGCTACTGCAGCGCTTGTATCAGTCCCTTCTTTAACCACATGTAAATGTCTGGTACACGAAGCATGAAGCAAGGGAAGGGTTTCTCTTTGTGCACCACTGCTGCTAACTATTGACTTTTTTTCAAGCTACTGGAAGCAGCTGAAAGGTAAGTATGCCAGGCAAACCAGACCTGACTGCAAAACAATAATTCATTCAGTCAATTTGTCACTTATCTGAAATTTGTGTTCCATTTAAAGAAAAATGGAAAGAAGAAACAATGAACTCAGTGCATTAGCTTCTGCTCATATAGTCTTGAAGTTAACTGGCTTCAGGTGAAGAAAAAGAAAAAAAGGAATGAAACAGTATTTATACGATCTTTATTTAAATGATAAGTTAAATATAGGTATAAGCTGCTGAAGAACTTTTTTGCAGGCTTCTGAAATCCTTAAACACACTCCGAGAGAAATTGATGTAAAATCTTACTTTTACCCATTGCTTGCAAAGGGAGCTAGAGAGTAACAGCTCTGCTTTCTGGTGCAAACTGGAATGAAGCTATGTTGATTCATACTAGATTTACAAAGGCATTTGGAACGCTGGAAGGTTGACTTCAGCAGGAGCTGAATATCCTCATTTCTGTTTCCTGCTAGGCACTAATATATCTGTGTTTGCCTTATCCTTACACCTTAGGAACAGAATTCTGGGGTCTGTGTTTTTTCTTGGGGATGTGCCTGTCCCAAGGGACTCAGGTGGAGAGCTGCCATTGCTGTCCAGGGACAAGACCAGCTGGAGGAAGACTAGAAGCAAATAGTGACAGCACAGCAGCAGATCAGAACTCAACTGGAAGGTACTGCCATGAATGCTTCTGCCTCAATCCCTCTGCCTGACTCCCTGTTGACTGCATATGGTTGCTTGTTATAGTCTGATAAAAAGTTATTTTTGGTCAAAATCCTCTTCCTTTCAGAATATAAATATTTCTTCCCTTCAATTCAGCATTAGAGCAAATATGACCTAATAATGGTTCACATTTTAGTGCAGACCACTTTCTAATTAAAAGAATTTCACCTGTATCTTTTGATTGAATATTTATCCAGATTTCCCAGGATTAGAAGGTGCACAGCATGGCACTCTGATCCCACCAAAGTGCAAGGCCTTTGCGGCACTGATATTAGCATTGCTGAGGCTCACCTCCAAAGAGAGAGGGTGACTGATTGCAAGGTGAGTGAGACACAGACAACTTCACCTCTGCTGCATCACAGCCTCACTTGGTGAAGTGATAATCCAGAAGCCTTCAGACTTGGAGAACACACTCTGTATCCAGGAATTTAGAAGTCAAACACTGACTTGGACTACAGACACATCATCTGCAAAAATCCTGTCTCAATTTTAATTGCCCTACATATTAGTTCTGTTTAACATCAACACCTTTCTTCGGCCCCTGTGTTGTTGCTCTTCCTAAACATTGTATTGTATACTAGATTTTAAAAATAATAGTTTTCAAATAGGTATTTTAGGCAATTTGGGAATAATATAACAACTGAAATAAAACTGTCCCATCTTATTTGCATAGGGGACATGTGAAAAAGGACACAAACCAAAAGACGGGGAAAAAAGAAAATTAAAAAAGTTGATAGGGAAGCAGACTATTCATCTGATATCAAAATGAATACATGTGAAATGGCTACTAAAACCAGCAATATGGATTGCAAATATGTATGCACCCGGGCAAATGTACATACTACAGATGAAAAGATCAGAGCCAGAGACACCGGAGAGAAGCAGCGAAGAGAAATGAAAGATGGTATCAGAGACTTCATAAATGGCTTTGAGAAAAAGAGATTCTCTATTTAGTAGACAACCTATGCTGTGGGAAACTTCCAGAGGAGTAGAAACTTCCACAGGCAATAATGAGTTTAATTTACAGCCCTGGAAAGAGCTTGGGTTGATGTGATGATAAAGGTGTACAGACCTTAAGCAGAACAATTATAAACCTATGTTTCTATAGTTATAAGTAAGAATATGTATTGGGTGATATGGTGAAGGGTTTTTAAGTATAGTAATGTGATTTTATAGTTTAAGTTAAGAATTTAGATGTTATAATAGAAGTGTATATGTGTATGTGAGCTGGCCAGTAATTGGTTGAGAAACAGACGCAATGCAGTAAAAAATACCAAAGGTGATAGGTTATAAAGTCAAAACAAAGCTTCATGTTAATTGCTTATTGGACCAAAAAGTTATAAATTGCCATGTAACTTTGGAACTCGTGACTGTCTTCAGTTATGGCGACTTGTTACTAAATCTACAGCCTCTGAGACTGATGCCTTGTTTGATTTTTCAGGTAATAAATCGTGAATAGCCATGATGGTCCCATCTCTTTGGATCAGGCTCTGACACTATGCAATTTCTTTAACATGAAAGAACTATAATAGTATTTTTCAGGATCTAAATTCCACAAAGTAGATTTGAAATTCTGGTAACCTTAAATTGCGGTTACGTGTGAAATGAAGAGCAAGGATGTTTATCAAAGTAACTTTGTGGGTTTGGTTTGTGCAGTGACAAGTCCTTTGAGAATTATGGTGGAGTACATAATATTGAATTTATATATTTGTCTTGGGAGGAAAACAAAGTGTGAGAGTCCAGTTTCAGTGCAACTGGAAGAAACCATGCATTAAAATGAGGTGGGTACCCCTACATGATGTGTATAGGCAAGGTAGTACAAGAATTCAATGTTTCTTCATAATTTTGTTCTTAGCTGTCAAGGATGACACTGACTTAGCTTACAAGGCAGGCCCATAACTGACTGTAAAGTGCAAAGAAATTGATTTACCTGTAAACTGTTCTTCAGCTTTCTCAAAATCAGTTTTCTCAGCTGCATGCACAGTTTTCCTCTGTCACTACCACTATTGCAGTTTTGCCTTTCACCTTAGTTTTTTTCCCTTATCTTTGTGATTTACTATGACATGCAGCTTGAACAGACATAGTCTGTAAGCTAAGTTAATAGAAATGTCTTTCACCTTTCATTTCATACTACTAATTTTGAGATATTTTAAGCACCAAATAGAGTCAATACTGCTCTCCTCCCCTTTTATGTGGACAGATGACAATAATTAATACGTTCATGTTGAAAAGAAATTACTAAAAATATTGCAATGAAGAAGATAGAAGAAAAACTTAAGAGGATGTTAATCTTGAAATAGTAGCAGTAACTAGATGGTTGTTCAGTCACTGCATAAACCAATGGATCATACAGCCTAGAGGAAGAGCAGACCTCTGTGAAATATTAATGGCAATAGAAGAACTTCAGTCTGATTCTTCTTTGCAGAATACAGTTGTTACTTTAAGTTAGAGAAATCTTGCAGCTGTAAACCTCTCCCTGGATTTATTTCTTTTTAAAAAAAGAAATAAAAAAAGACAGTATTCTTGCTGTCACAGAAGAGATGAAAAAAAGCTATTTTAGAAAGGATTTAATTTTTTCTCATTAAAAGCTACCTTGTTAGGAAGAACTTTTTTCCTGTGTGGGTGACCACACAGTGGCACAGATTGTCCAGAGAGGTTGTGGGGTCTCCCTCACTGGAGATACTTAAGAACTGTCAGGACACAATCCCATGCCATGTGCTCTAGAAGGACCCTGCTTGAGCAGGGAGGTGGGACCAGATGACCCACTGTAGTCCCTTTCAACCTGATACATTCTGTGATTCTCTGATACTTATCATCTATGATACTAAACATCTATGATATAGGGGGACAAGTATTCCATAGATGTGTAATTTAGATAGAGCTTTTAGCCTGAAAATGTATCTACTGACTCTTTACATACTGGTGTTTTGAATCTAAAGCTAAATCTAATTTAGAGCTGTTTTTTTCTTTGTGAGAACAAACCCTATGAGCATTTTAAAAGAGATATATGGAAGTGAACATAAATATTTTTTAGGACTTTTATTGTGAGGAATTGTGAGTCTGAAATGAAAACGAGATTATTAATCATGATTTTCCTGTTAACAATGTTCTGAGTATGCACTTGGAAAGGAAAAATACAAATTAAAAATACTAGGAAAACAGTTTATGGCGTAAGGAGCTATATATCATAAATATCAAACAGGGTCTGGCCGAGGCCTAATTGTTATACAGAACAGAAATATTACTTTTCAGATTTTTCAGCCGTTTCTTACAAATCATGAATGTTTGCAGAAAGTTAGGATCTCTTCACAGTAGTTCACTAACCAACATGAAGATTAAAGTCATCAGTAGTATTCATATGTATCAGCTTGATCGGTGCTTTTCTGCTTAAAATTATCAAGTCAAAGTCCCTCCAATTCCTCTGTAGAGTCATGGAGAAAGAGGATTTTTAAATGCCTGCATCTTGTTGAGTCACTGGAGAAAACCAGTTTGATTTTAACATTGCCTGTAGGGAAGACTGTTAATAATTTTCTGAAGAGCACTAAGTCCCTCTCTCTCTCCCCCTCCCCTTCCTCTTTTTGGTTATTTCTTTAAACAATATAATTCTTATTTCCTGCCTGTGCCTCAATATTTCTTCAGCAGCAGCACAGGGTTTGCCCTCATAGCCTCAATACTAGCTACAGACTTCTCTAACTAAACCAGCTGGACCATTTGGCACTTTCACAGGGCTATGAAGATCTTAAAACCTTATGATGCCGCAATACATATTCAAGAAATAAGATCCATTCTGAAATTCAAACCACCCTGGCACATATTGATGAAATTTTTCCCTGAGTTCCAAATGAATTTGCTCACTTTGCATCTTAAAAAAATATGCAATAAACATTTGCTCAACCATAAAAAGGTGGAATGAATGCAATTAAGCCATTTAAATATCAATCATTTAGACAAACAAAACAAGTGCCCAAGTGTTCAGCCAGTCAATTTTATAACCACACAGAAAAGAATAAACTTAGAGTATTTTAATGGAAAAGCAAGCTAATTTGTAGTCTGCTACAACACAGCACTAAGCTTCTTGGGTATACTGTGATTAGACATGGACTGCAGTAAAATAGCTACCAAGAAGCCACAAACTCTCATGGTATTAGTGAGAAGTCTAACTTTCCCACAGCCACATATAGGAGAAACAATGGTCGTGAAGGGGGGTTGGTGTTAATACTGAAGCTTAATGGGGCAAGACATGTTCATGAGAGAAGCTGGCTTTTGGACTAGCTCCAAACCCATAAAAATCTGCCCAAGAACATATGAAACCTGACACAGAAGATGTCTCCTTATTTTAAAAATGTCGTGCAATCACTGCAAAGTTGTTTGGGCATTTTAGTATCAAGGAATAACAGTAAAGAAACCAGAAAATGTATTTCTTTGGAATGCACTTGATGCCATCTGCAGCTAATGTACCAAATGCCATTTCTGAATGCTTTGCAGCCACAAGGTAACAAAGTAGCTATCAATGAGATAAGGCTTGTTCCGCTTAGAGCCGTTCTTGCAGTTACAATAGGGAAGTGATAAATTGCAGACTTCAGTGATCTTTCTGGACGAAAGGAAAGGTTCGAGACAGTTACAGCTGAGATTAGCACTTTGGATAAGAGAGTGACAGGAGATGAAAGAAGACCAGAAGCCCTGCAAGAAAGATCACAAGATGCAAAAGAAAAGACTCTAAAATATTCTGCTCATACAAATGCAAATGATCATGGAATAATGAACTGAGCACCTGCAGGACAAAATTAAAGCAAGAAAAAAATTTTAAACTGGATAAATTAGCTGGTTTAAAATGACTTGAATTTTTGCTGTGGTCTGTGAATGAAACCTTTTGTTTTCAAACACCATGAAAAGTGAAAAGCAAAAAAAAGGAAGTCCAGGAATGGAGATGCACTTTTTTTTTCTCTCTCCAAGGATCTTGAATGTATTTTAAGCAATACTCACATGCTATTAGATCTGGGAATATGTCAAATATGCCTAATTTCTAGAAAGATCCAGAGGTAGGAATCAACTAAAATCAATAACAAGGAAGTAGCTTCTGAAATAGCTGTGGAGTGTTTGTAAAGATAGATCCAGCTTCTTGGCAGTGGACAGTTCTGTCTGATATAGTCTACTTGTCCATGGCAACAGCGTCCCTGTCTGCACTGACATCTTGGGGACAATCTAACTGCCTTTTCCTTGCAATTTTTTTGCTCTCAGTATGAAGCTGACTTAAGCCATAAGCCAGCATGTTGATTTTGAAGTTGTGGAAGGTTTCTATATGTGAAGGATTGGTCTGTCAGTGACTTTAATATAAATACTGTTTGTGCTTTTTAATGCATCACTGTATTTAGTGCTACTGGTAATATGCTTAAGTGAGTGGTAATACAATATTTCTTTTAATGAGGTTGAGTCTATCATCAAATAAGAATATTAACTTGGAGATTCACCTTGAATCTGTGGCTAGTGCACTCTTGAAGTATTTCCTAATAAAATGATCACTTTTTCTATCCAGTAATACATTGAGCTTTTGTGCAGAAAATCAGATTTTGTAGATGTGCACTGGATGGAACAGTGGTGGCTTTAGAGACATAATCTGCCTGTGCTTCCAAGGGAGACTATTTCTACTTTAAGGATGTCAATTGTTAGGAAGGAACGTAGAGAAAGGAAGGGAGAAACTTGGGGCCCGACAGCTTTCCTGGCAGGAAGAATACATCAGATATTGTGTTCCAGCACAAACTGTGGTGGTTAAGTGTACCAACACAGCTTGCTACTTATTGGTCTATTTGGTAATACGAAGTTATTCATTGCTTTCGAGGTTTTGGGGATGTGTGAATTTATGAGAAGGTTTGCAGTATTTTTTCAGATCCCCAGGAATGCAAGAAAAATCTGCCACTGAAAAATATAATTCTCCCTGTCCCAGAGAAGACCTAGTAAATATGAACTGTCTACATGCAAAACGTAATGGCAAAGAAAAAGACTCCCCAGTTCTCATCACTTGGTAAGTGGAAGAGTTAGAAATAGATCATGCTTTTTGGATATTGGGATTTGACAGTATTGATAAAGGTAAGATGCACAATACATCTGTTAAGTGGAGAAATACCATTCCTTTGGGGAAAATCTCAGGCTTTGAGACCAGGTCTTTTACATCAGTCTCGTAGTGAGTCTATGGATGGAGAAATTTCAGGGGTTTTGTGTTCTAGTTCCATGACTTAACCACAAAACTTAGAATGTATGGTCCTACAATATCTCATCCCCTTAAATCACTGCTTTTGATCTGCTAAACTGGGCCTATGAAGATATTGAAAACTTTATTAAGGTTAAAAAAATGCTTTCAAAGGAAGACTGTGACCTTCGAGTTTAATTATAGTTGTGAATATCTCTTCTCCAGATTATGTCATTTAATTTGGTCAGTGTTTGTTCAAACACAACTTGTTGCTCAATATTCTGTGTGCAGCTCTTGGAGATCCCATTTAGAATTGTTGCTCCGCTTACTTTGGTACGTCACAGCTACACAGAGATATTTGCCTTGAATAAGATAAACTGGTTAATAGTAAAACACTAAGTAATCATGAACATCGCTGGGCCTGAGTTGAATAGTTAAAGCAATCCTTTGAGTCAAGGCTTGGAAAAAGAAGGCTATTGATAATTTTTACTAATCTTGTGGATTTATGCTTGATTTACAAATGGACGTAAATTTTAGATGTTGCAAGACTAAAGAATAATCACTGGCACTTGCTCAAGGACCATCTTGAAAAAATATTGATTGAATTATTGATTCCTTATGGACCTGCCAACAATACCTTTTCAATTTACTTCTGCACAGACAAAAAAAAAGAAGGTAGTTACCTCATGTTGAGAAGACCGCAGATCTCAGACATTAAGCCATAGGCTGGGCTTCAGGACATTTATCATAGTCTCTGGTTGTTCCTACACTGTTCCAGTAAAGAAACAACCTGTTCTGCTTGCTTCCTAAGTGATGATTTCAATGATAGAGGAATTAATAGGATTACCTTCTCAAAATTTTCTCTTTTATTCATACTTTGTCCGCGTGTCAGCCTGTGACTGTCATTTTTTTTCCACCTGAAATGTGTCATCTCCTTCCACATATAAAGCTTCTTTGAACAATAGTTTGGAGATAATGTCTTTGAACTCTAAGTCCAACTTCTTGGGAAGCTTTAGCAAGGTCTGGAGGACCTAAGTGCAAATGGAAAAAAGATAGGATTCCAGGAAGCTTTGCATCATTTAGTGGTGTTTTGGGACCTTAGAATTCCTGTTAGAAATACAATCTATTTCTTGGATATTCATGTCGGGATTAGTATTGAACTCAGAATTGATGAGAGTTGTTCTGTGCAGAGATGTCTGTAAGGTTGTAAAATCAGAACTCTTGATTACAAAGAAATAAAAAATGCTCTTACATGAAAATGATTTTGTTTACAGGCAGTGAAAAATGTGAGGTTTTCTTTAGCTCTGCACAGTTTGTTGAGTGTTTATCAGGTTTGCCTCTGTGCTTATTTATACTGAGACTTTGCAGCAGCAAATATTTAATTTATAGCAAAACATAATAAGAATGGCAAAAGAAGCTTTGGAAAACAAAAGTAACTCTGTGTGTGTTTTTATATATCTCCTCAATTAGCTATAGCCCTTATAAAACAGCCACTGCAATTCTGCTTCTTTGCTGCAATGAGGATGCTCTGGAGTTTCTTCTCACTATCTCTTCTGCACAAGATTTAAAGTTTATTGACTTATTTGTGTAATTTCATGCTGGGAATCGACTTTATATCAGTGCTTGGGAATGTGTTTGGTAACTGTAAAAATATTCTTCCCACACTGAGTCCTTGCTTGAATATGTAACACCATTAGAGGCTGTAAAACAGAGGGCTGTGCTAGAAAGTGAAAGACAGGTTTATGGAAAGGGGACAGCACCAGATACCAGCTGTGAAGGCTCCCTTGTATCTGTCTTCTGCTCCTACCATAAAACTAACTGCCTTTTCTACGGGTGACAAGTAATTCACAGTCCTTACAACAGACTCATTTCTACTGACTCAAGCGTTTTCTTATAAAAGATATTTTTAAAAGAAATCATTACTATCTCACTGCATAACATGGTCTGTTCCTAATCACTATTTTGTGATACAAATAGGTAGATGTTCAGATATTCTTCTATATCCAGAAAGAAATTGCCCAGTTATTGAATCACATAAAAAGTCATTCAACAAGATAATTAGCCAGGTAATAATTACATTAATTTAAGTAAAATAGAAGGGGCATAGTAGCTTCAGTTAAACTGCAATTCACTTGCACAAACCAGTTCCTGCACTGAGGAAAGAGCCTATATTTGCATTTGAACTCACTGCATAAAGGATCAGTTTATAATTACACTATTTAACATATGCAGATTAGACTACAGAAGATTCTGTATTGAAACTCAATGAGAAGAAATGAAAATTCCATGTCTGAATATACAGTCTGACCTTATAATTACTGATAAGTTTCTCTGTGTCACAAAAATATAGCTTAATCACTTTAAAGCCTTGGATAATCTAAAGCATAACTCCAACAGAAGGGCTAGCCAACAAATTATCACTTGTCTCAAAAAGAAATGGAGCACTCTTAGCCTCTTAACACTACTGAGAAAATGTCATTAGCTGAGAGCTTTTCACTTTGAAAGTCAGAGGTAAAGCCCTGCCTTTATTTATTTGCTCCCCTCAGCTCTTATGTGACAGACTGAGCATGAAGCATCTGAAGTTGATAGATTCTGACCCTGGTAGGATGGAGACTAAGCTAATACTACTGAGCTAATCTAGAAAGCTACAGCCAAACTGATGAGAACCGTGACAAGAGCATTGTGTTCCCACTGTGAATAACCGAACAACTAATTTTCCTCCACAACTACAACAAAAGAGTGCTTAACGTAAAACTTGCCCAGGGATGAATTGGCAACATCCCCAAAAAGCAAATGCTTGTGGGTCAGATTCTTGCATGCATAGCTCCACATCAGTGCTATGCCTATTCTTTGGAATCTTATCTTCCCAAAGAAACAGCAGCGAAGTCTTTAACCACCATACACTTCTGTATGGTGTTTTGCATTCAGAGTTTAAAAATTCCCACAGGGTCAGATGTGATCAGGAAAGGCTTATCTGCGCTGTGCCTGGTTGGATACCTGCTGGCTTGCTAATTATCAAGGAACTAAATGCCCTTTTGGACTCTTCTTTATTTACTTTAAATGCAATGCATTCAACATTATCTGGTGTCTCCTGTGCCTACTCAAAAACGCATTAGTTGAAGCCATTTCATTTTTTTTCACCGTCTGTTAATACTGCAAGATTTTTGTCCTAGGGACTGTATTTTTGGCATCACAGACAAGATGGCAGTGATACCTCTTACTGTTCTTCCGCAGCACATACCCCGCCTGACTACACAAGGTGTAGAAAGGCCTCTTTTTAGTTTTGTATGTGTTTTTTAGGCTCATGCCCCTTATGCTATAACTTTTGATGGACTGTGTCTGTCTCAAGCTGGAACTTTCCTGAAAAACTTCAGGGGAAATTTTCAAGCTGTGTGCAAGAGCAAAACTAGGAAAACTGTACTATTTTGCTCCTGTTAAAAAAACCTGTCAGGCATTTTTCCTTGAGTTGCTCTAGTTCACCTAGCCTTTGGAGAAGAACGTGAAAACTAGAGATGCAAAGGGCTTTGTTGTGTAAGAGAACATGGACTTAAGCTGAATCACTTAAGTCTTTCAAATTTGCAAATGTTATGTAAAGACCTGCTAGAACCTTGAAGTCAAACCACTTTGTGCTTTGGGTATCCTCTTGGGGTGTCCTCTTGTCACATTTTCTCTGCTGCAACTGGCTGAATTTGGGCCAGATCCTAGAGCTGTTTCTTGTGAATTGCCAGAGACTCCCTTTCCAGGATCAGAGGTGTGGAAGTGTCCTCTTCTGTTACTGATTTTTGCTTCAGTTATTTCAGGTAACATCTTCATATAAGTTCCTTAACAAACCATTATTAATGACCTTAAAAACAAATTAAACCCAGGATTTTTTTGGTCTCTGATGCTGCTATTTGCAGCAAGTACCTCTCATGGGTAAAAATCCCCTTTTTTTAGCAACCTTTCTTACATTCACAGCTGGTTTATTCCCTTTTTTTTGTTGTTGTTATCTATAAAGTATGCTTCAGTGTAAATCTCTTTTTCCATCTTTTTTTTTCCCGTGTGATAGACTCTCCATGTACTTTTTTTTCTGAATAGCTCCTCTTCATCATTCCCAGCCCAAATCTGTATTTCTTGCACACAGGTATGACAGAGGAGAACTTTAGATGGTCTGTCTGTGTCAGATACTATTCAGTATTTTTCTTAGGACTTGAATGATGGAAGAAGGAGTGCACATATTAATCAGAAATTTGGCAAAAGGGAAAAATAAAGTTCTATAATGTATTATCCAAGGAGAATGTGCCATCTTGACTGTAGGAGATAGCAAAAGAATTTTTTTTAAATAATTGTCAGTTAGGAATAATTTAGATAGGGCAGATCTGAATAGATTTGAGAGATGTGGGATAGACATGGGTTTCAGATAGCCATTGCTGACCAATTAATAGTAACGTCTTTTTTCTGTTCCTAAAAGAATATTCTTCCTCTTAGGTGTCTTCATCTGATCCCTTTTATTCACTTATTGCCATTATTCCAATTAATTTCCCAATATCCTTAGCTTATTGAATGATATTTAGATTCTTTTATGTCTCCCAGTTTTGTGTGACTAGAAACTGTATTAGCACACTCTCTGCTTTTACATTGAGGTGACTAATGAAAATATTAAATAAGATCAAACCAAGACAAACCATCAAGAAACTCAGCTGTATTAAAATACATCTAGATTGAGCACATGGTCTGGTTTTTGGTTTTTTTTTTTTTTTTTTTTTTTTTCTTCTTAATATGTTCCTTCTAACAGCATTACAATTTTTGTACAAGAGCTACATTTTCTCCTGTATAACTGATAATTTCCCATGTGGTGCTGTACTTTGCTGTAATCCAAACAGACTGACAAGCTTCCTTCCCTTTGTGTAGAAAAGCAGTTAGTTTATTAAGTGAAAGTGTCAGGATAGTCTTACCAGACCTTTTTAGTAAATCTACGTAATACTTTGCCTTTTGCATTTTGATTTTCTGCCTTTTTTTTTTAAAGTTAATCTTTCCTCAGAAATCCGTATTGCTGTTTTTCTGCACCACTGAAGTAAGCACAACAAATCTCTCATTCTGTATCTTTTAACTTTCCCCTTTAACTGTAGGGATTTTTATGTGATGGTTCTTCATTACTGATGCCAGCTTTTTGTACACATCAAGCCAAATTAGGCAACCTATTGTTTCATTTGCTATCCTTTTCCGAACTCTCGTAATGATGAACCCCCTCCATATGAAAGCCTTAGCTTCTGAGTTTTCCTTCCATCTTGGATGCAGAAACCTCTTTTTATTTTGTCATTACTGCTAGGCAGTCTTTCTGTGTTATATTGATTTTGGTCTTTCCATATCTTTTCTCCACAGCTGCCAAGCTTTTTCATCCTCTTCCCCTCCCTCCTTTCTTTTCTGTTTCTTTTTATTTATATTTTTAAAATCTAATTTGTAATGTGTATGTCAGTCTAGATTTTGTATCCTTTTATGTTATTGCCTGTGCAATCTTAGTACTGTCTTTGTTGATCAGTGCTTTTCTCTTCATTCTTTGTCAGCCCTTCATTTTTCCTTACTTCACTTGATGTTTTGCATACTGCAATGTTTTTCTCATCTGTTTTTTATCTTTTTATAATGTTCTTATTAATTACTGCTGTGAAATCTGAAAAAATAGTACCATCTGATAAAAAGGCATTTGCAATAAAAGATATTAATCTGTACTATAGATTTCCCAAAGTATCTTTAAAAGGTGCACTAACAAAGCTGAAGCATTGCATTTCTACATGGCATTGCAAAAGAGAAAAATATTTTAAAGTTTCTCACCTTCTGCTGTTTTATTTTTGAATACAGCTCTCCAGTTCATTAAAAAAGTGATTATTTTTCAAAATTGTATAGAAAGGCATTACATTTTGCTCAAAGGAAAGAAGAAAGAAACAGAAATATTCTGAATTATTTTTTCATCTTCTCCCTTGCAGTCAGAAAATATCACTTAAAAGTTGATCTTAATTTTCTATTTCCTCTACAGATGAGCACTGTGGCTGTAAGTGGTCACATCACTCCTTAAAGCTTACTGTGGATAGCTGGCAACCTACAAGGCTCTAAATGTTTGTCAGTATTTTAAAGGTTTAAGCTGCTTTAATCAGCAAGGCTCTATATTGTAATATGGCTGTGTTTTCTGACCTGACTGGTGAGCCAGAAAATTCCAGAATGGCTGTTTCAGAGCCAGAATGGCTGTTTCAGAAAATCGGTAGTGGACAGGCCAATACTAAACAGTTTGTTAAAGATACTAATTGAAATGCACTGCACTGGCAAGAAATGAATTTGGGGTTTGTAAGATGCAAAATGCTTTGAAAACGTGGAATGGTATAAGACTTTCAGAAATAAAAGCTGAAAACAAGTGCATTTCCCAGTCAGGTAATACATGGTATAAGTGCTAAGTCTTTATAAACTTCTAAATCCAACTGAAAAACTGTCTGAAAATGGTTACAATTAGCAGTATTGTTTTCAAAATATAGCAACTCATAAATAAAATCAAATTACCATTACATATTAAACTGTGATCGTGTGTATAATCACGGAGGGTAACACTATTTCATCTTAACCAACACTTTTATTCTGTTTTCAGTGTGCTGCTTGATTCCTTAATTAAGGTTTCTAAGTATTTTAGAAAGACAGAGAATTTCACTAAATACTCATATACTTGGATATAAAAATTAACAATTACATTTAAATTTTTTCTTTTAAAATGTTTTTGTTTGTTTGATAAATACAGCAACACTATGGGAAGGATTTCACCTTTGTCTTCAGATTGACTTCATTGTGTTGTAAATATGTACTTGAAAGTCAGTTCATGCAAAATGCTATGCTAATAGATGGCTGAGGGAAGGTTGACATTGTGAATTAATTATCAAAGAGAACATCTGATTTTGGGCCACTGTTCACTATTGCAGTACCTGCTCACTTTCTATACCCAACTGATGGCAGGCCTGAAGGTTCAGGGTCACATTTAACATTGTCCTTTCTCCTTTCAGGAATAAGCTCTTGACGTCATGGACATTGGAGGTTTATTCTAAAAGTGTGAGTAATTTGGTTTTATTGTTGCTGATATTGATTTATCTTTATTGGCTGGATGGCTGGAGATTTTCTGTAGAAAGAGTGTTATTGCTATGAGTACCATTGTTTCGAGGAGAGGACATAGAACGTGCACCTTCTCTACTCAACTGAGCAACTCTTTCCAAGTCACTGGCTCTTTCTTATCCCTTGGTCAGTTCAGGTGCAAAAGTGGATCGAATAAAATTCCGTTAAAATCAGTGAGTGTATTAAAGTTTAGCCATCATGGATAAATGGATAAAATAAAAATGAGAATGTGAGCGCTGCATTATTTAATGTAGATTCATTTCTGGGGCATGACTTTCAGAAGACGCTTAAGGCTTCAGTGCTGTTTAGATAGGTTTTGTGTACTGTATAAAACCATGTATTTCCTCTTCTCATTCCTCAGGAAACCATAGGGTCATACTGGAATGTCACAACAACCATTTCTTTCTTATTTATCAGTACATATGTTCCTGTATTGAATTACATGTACTTTTATTTCTTTTCACAACTCAGTTTCTGAGATCCAGACTGATCATGATGGCTCTTTGTGACTACTGACTCCTGCAAAATTCTTTGAGCTTTCCTATCCCAAGAGACGAGTAGAAGTGACATTAATTTGCATTCAGGAATAATATTACCTGCAATTTTCTAAAATGCTGTTTTAACATGTCCAAATTTCTGGGTGACTAACTATGAAATTGCTGCTTCTTTATAAATGCTTAATTTCAGTACATAATGGAAAACCATTATACAATGCCCAAAGGCTGATATGGTAAGTGGTTTTCAGAGCTTTTCATTTCATAACAATTTTTGTTGAATTAGTTATAGGATATATAAAGAAATAGTACAAAGTTTTCTCTAGTCTGCCAGAAACTTTACTTATGCGTCAGACAAACCTGAAGGTTGTGCGTTCATACCAATTGGCAGAGGGTGTCTAGCCTAAACTGCCAACTGAATAAACAAATTTTGCCAGAACATTAAATTGCTGATAGCTTATCTGAAAGATTATTTGTCCTTTGCGTCTTGCTATTTTCTAAGTGACATAGAAATCATCAGTGTGGAAAATTGTCTTATTTTAAAACATGGAATGAAATATTTTAGGATGGTGGGCTTGGGCAGTGAGGAAATATACTTCTGGATGGGAGAGAGAGCCATTGTCAGCACTTAAGGGACAGAGGATTCCATTCTTTTGCTTCTCTTCTCTGTAGCTGTCTGGTTTTATGCCTACCAAGGTCCTGAGCACCCTAGAGCTAGGGCTCCCACTTCTTCAAATATTTTGTATGCCTTTATATTGAAGGCTATTAGAAGCCAATATCCTTGCTTTACTCAAAGCTAAGCTGTATTGCCATCCCAAAGCATCCTTACAAGATGTGGGCAAATTGTAGGGCTGAGCCAATTCTAAAAAAAGTGGCAGACTGTATCCCGAATTAGGAATATAAAGGTAATAAATTGTTCATGTAAAACCACATTCCTAGAACAAGATTATGCCTCGTCTGACTTACCTTACCTTTGCATGCTTACCTGAGTTGAGTTCAGAACAGGGTGGAATTTTCTTGCAAGATGACATGTCTCTGTTAAAGTATCAATTGCAAAGCCCTGCTGACAGTATGTATTGTCAGTACATACTAATGTCTTCAGGAACTCAGTATTACATTCATGGCATTTTAAAATCTGTTTCAATAAATTAAGCTGAACAGTGTTAGCAGAAGCAAGTGTGGATTGCATTTCTAAAAAAGATATTAATACAAAGTGTTGAAACTTGTTACTATGTGGTGAGCCAAATTGTGGTTCCTCCAAAGTCAATGAGTAATTCTTACCAGTTGCTTGGAGGAATTCACCAGACAACATCATTAATGTTAAGGCTTTCCTGTAACTACATCAGTGCTACAAATCCTTCTTTTTACTCTAATTTACCAAAATCCATCACTCAAAATTAAGATTTAGAAGTCAGACTTTGTAGGTCCATCAACAGTCATTGCTTAAGTGAGTGTCTAAATATTGACTTATTAACATAGCTAATTCCCCCCCTGCCCAGTCTCAGTGATTCAGAGTACACGTTCTGCCCTCTGATAATGTTATCATTGGCCTTGGCCCATGGTTGGAATCAAACCCAGTTCACATCCAAACTGCTTTGGGTCCAAATCCACCTAGAAAAGAGTAGCTGTTTGGTGAGAAATGGGATAAGAGAGGTGACAAAGCTTTGATCCTGTGTTCTCACTAGCAAGAATTGAAGCATACCTTAGCCTGCAAGAATCAAGCCTCTCAGTGTTCCTCCAGCACTGCTTTGATGTGACATGAAATGTCATCATGCAGGAAGGGCTCTTCTTACCCCGATCGGAAACCCATAGGGTGAGAGCATTAGTTATGGACATTTTCTGGAGGGAAGCCCTGTCATATGGTATGCAGATCAAATCCTCTGTCGCACTTTAATTCTCTCATAACACCAAGGGCATTTAAAGGTAGGATTTTTTTCTCATGCTAGTCTTGAATTTTTTCATACTTAGTTACTTAGCAGTCATTTCAGACCAGAAGTTCTTCAGGGCTTCAGGAGGTGAAAAAGACCCTGATAACAGAAGAATACACTTTTTAAAGGAAAACGCTGTTTTTTTCATAGAATTCTGGCCCTGAAATGCAGGAAATATTTTGTAAAGACCATAAAACCAAGAAAAAATGTCCATACTTCTAAAATGAACCCAAGACTCTGTTGCAACAGTTAAACCTTAATAAGATTTTTTTTTGCCTCGACCCCTGGTCCTATCCAGGTTCAAGGATGTATACTAGGTATATTTACCAGAAGTGTATGAATTTAGATTCAGTACTTTTTTACATTATGTGTTCTGCCTCAAACAGTAACTAATTCAGTGAGTCCTGCTGTACAGGAGTCAGACTACAAGATCACTGGAATCTCTTCTGGCCTTGTAATGAATGAATGTATGGATTTATGCCAGGAATAAGCTATTAGTTGGGACTACCTCTCTGAACATCCTTTGTCTCTGTACCTGACTGAAACAGTGGCAATTGCTCTTTACTCTGAAGACCAGGAAAAAGCAGTCAGGACTGTAGAGTAGTAATCAATATGGATGTGTATTATCACACTTTCCCTTGGCAGGCTATATCACATTCACTGAAGATGTTTAAAAGTATTCCCAAACATCCCCTCAATAAATTATGAAAATTACTTCCTTGGAAAGTGCTGCTTTAAGCAGGAAAAAAACTACACCATTGGAAGGTCAACGCTATGAAAACAGCATCAATTTTCTTGATGAATTGATAGTTCAGAAGCAATTTGGTCTGAGTCTTCAATTCTGACAGTACATGTGACTTTGGCTAGATGCCTGGGTATACGCAGTGAGTAAACACAAAGTGGTGGAAATGATCTTGATGTCTTATGTTCAGTGTGCTAAGACAAATAATCGTGGCACTTAAATATAGCTGCCAAAGCTATCTGTAATAAAAGTACAAGACAAAAAAATAATAATAATAGCAGTCCCTAAATTGAAGAATCATTGATCATTGTGGGCTGCAGTAAATCTACTGGTATTAAAGTTTCCTGGAATGGGATGCCAAGGATTAAAATAAATAACTTTATAGTTTGTTAGGCCTTCTTTCTTTGAAGGGCTTGCCATCCGTATAGAAGGATTAGAAAAGGTCTTAGGATGCACAAAAAGTTTGTATTTGCCTCAATATCAAATGCATGTGGAAAGGCATTGGACATACACGAAGAGAGATGAGAGAGGAAGTGTGAAGCTAGATCCTAGTAACCATTTTTCTTCATCTTATTATCTAAGCAGTCTTGAGGTGGCTGTCGGGTAAAAAACCTGCTAAAAAAATAATGCAGATAATACAGTAGCTGGTGCACAGGGAGACATGAAAACAAATATTAGAAAGTGTGCAAAAAGCCTCCTTTAAAAGCTTTTGTATCTCCTGAGGTTTTAAGAAGAGAATCAATTCAAATGCCTCTCCACTCTGTAAACATAGGAGAAAATAGTGGGAAATAGTTACATCTAATGCATTTTGGTATTGTACATCATGTTAGTGTCTTTTAAAAGGCTTAAGGCAAATTTCAGAGATTTTTAGAACAGTGTCTGTGGTTTTCTGTGTGACTGAATTTAGACTTTTTTCAATACTTTGTTTTTTTTGTTCTTTTTGTTTTTAAGGAAAGAAAGGACAAAGATTTTTCACTTATGTTTTACATTTTCTCTTTAAATGCTGTACAAAGCATTCGTTTAATTTCTGTGTTTGATCTCACCAGGGCAATGCATTTCTTAATAAACATAGACTCTTGTTTTCTTACCTCAGAGGAGCTGACCTTTTTAGAGTAACAGCATTTTTATGTTAGTGTAATTTTCTAGCTTTGAATGAAACCATGACTTCCTTGCTTTGGACAGATTGTCAGGCTTCATTTTATAGTCCACAATATCACTTTTTTCTCTATGTGACTTCAATGACTTCCCCCCTCACACAGCAGCATATACCTCTATAGCTGTTCATATGCATTTAAAATGAAGACCCCACAGAAATGTGTCAGCATGTACCAGGAGAAGGTGAATATAATGCCACAGAGAGTTCAACTCTGCCTCTTACAGTAGAAATCTGCATCTGTAGGAAATAAGTCCACACATTTGTTTAACAGGTGAAGGCTACTTTAGGAATCCTGGAGCAAAATATTTGTGATAAATAAATGACAATTTTGAGTTTTCTACTGGTCCAGCAAGGGTTGCCAAAGGCTACATCAATATCTATTTTCATAGTCTATCCTGCAAAGCCTCAAGCTTAACTTTATGATGTTGAAAATCTTTGAAAATCCTTGAAAAAGTTCTTGAAAACCTTTAATTTATATGTAGGAGTACTTAGTATACAGGGCTTAAAACCCTTACAATAATTTACCCTTCTTCTTCCCACTTGAATGAATCTATGCAATTTTCTTTAATTCCTGATGTAACCTCAGTAGGCAAACTCATTGATCTTTCCCTCTAAAGGGAACTTGCTAGCTTAGAGTTCATAAAACTTGAGAAACACAGATTGTTTCAAATTATGTCCTTACTGACATTAACAGTCATTTTGCAGTGATACAGCCCAGTCTCTCGAATCCATTCAATTCACATCTGGAGTTAATCATTAGCCTGCGTGAGTTTTTATTAACTTTAATAGCAGTATTTTCTTCTCTAATTTCTTTGCGGGTTTTTAATTCCTTGGTATCTGCTTCTGCCTAAAATTTCTACTTCACCTGCTACAATTCATATATCCCTAAAGAAATGCAGCATCCACTCCATGCTATTGCAAAGGGTATATGATTCCTTGGTCTCTATTTTTCTGTTGATTTATCTAATTTTATTATCTGATTGAACATTTCTCCTTGTGTATTCATTTTTTCTTAAAAATATCTTGCAAGGGTTTTTTTCTATACCTTATATTTGAACTGCCAAATATAGCACAGTATGCTCAATGACTCTTTTACCCACAACAGAATTCCTGCTTGCAAAGAAATGTGCTGAGACAGGTACAATTTGCTTCACATACAGGAAGAATGAGATGATGCATTCCTCTTCCCTGCTACCTATTTTTGCATGTGTATAATTGCAGCTACCTTGAAAAACAGATTATTTTTTTTGAATGAGTATTTTGTTAACCTTCACAAGATAAAAGCACAGAATGCTTAAAAAGAAATTGAAGTTGTAACTTATGTCTTCAATGCTGTAATTCATTGTTGATCAAATCTTCCTATAGTGCTAATAGCAGTTTGTAAATGATGATCTCATTATAGGTAAGGTTGAAATATTTCATGTCAGGCAGTGCATTTCTTTAAAAAGCACTGTACTTAGTAACTATTGTAATTATACCAGGAGACATAACAGAAGAGATTAGTGCAACAAGTGACCTAGCTTTAATAATGTCATAAGAATCTGTAATTGCAAAATTATCCACTGTGTTATAAATATTCACTAAAGTAATATTCAGGTCACTCATCATTTGCAGCACTTCATGAAGTAAGCAATTATTTTTTCCAGTGTACAAATATCAATTCCATTAATTTTAATAAGTCCCTCACTTGCAATCCTGAGAGCTGTACATTTAGGCATAGTACAAAATGCCTTCATCTGTGACTGAAAAACATGTATTATAACAGACAGTGTTTAGCTTCCAGCTTTCTAAATCTTGGTACTGGTCATACCTACAAAGATTTAGAGGTCAAGTTTGAGTTAAGAACTCAAAACTGCATAAAAATGCCTTCAACCCACTCTAAAATAGATATTGACAATATGTCCCAGATTTCTTTCTTTCCAGATAGATTGTGTGCATCTGTGTCAGTCCGTCCATCCATCCATCCATCCATCCATCCATCCATCCATCCATCCATCCATCCATCCACCCATGTCAATCTATCTCATACTGTTTTAATATTGTATCTTCAAGTCTTAGGTCAACCTGAAAATTAAAAGAACCCCAAAACACAACAAACTGAATGAAAATAGAAAACTTGATAATAATCCGTGTGGTGGATTTTTTTCTGTCCTGTAAGAAATGTTATTATTCAGAAGGATGAGGAACAGGTCTGGTTCTTTTGTTCTCTTAACTGCACTGAGCTATTGTCAGAATGAATAAAACCCCCACATTTGCCCCGTGAAGATGAATAAGTCAGCTGCAATAGCAGCTTTCCTTTGAGTTCCCTGGTATTTTCTTCCAGTGTCTACATCTGGGGGAACCTGGTGGACTGATCAAAAAAAGTAGTGCAAGGTGCTTCTCCAGACCCAATAATGGGTAAGGTGTGATCATAACAGATAGAATTTCCCAGGTATTTTTTATTCCTTACTTTTTTCCTGTTTGGTGTTTGCCTGTACTTGTTGCTTTTTACTGTGCATTTCATTCAAAGTCTTGAGAATAGGGAATTCGTTAACACATGTGAATTGAGCCAGGGACATTGTGGATCTTTCCTCTAGGTACCCTGTGAAGACAAGCAATAACACCTGTACTGTGAAATCTCAAATGAAAAAGGGCTTAAAAAACCAAAACATGCTAGGTCTGAAAACTGGAGATGCTTCAAAGTTGTATTGCCATGGTAATATCCTAATAAAAACTACATTTGGGGTGAGAAGAGAATAGTTATGTGCAAGTACTTTCCTTCACTGGAAACACTCCACCTGTTAGTACTATCTTACTAGATAAGGTGCAATTCCTCTTGCCTAATTTAGGCTCTGCAATAGGTGTCTGGAATAAGGAAGTCACTTAGACTCCCTGTACAGTTGCGAAAAGTTGAGATAGAGGAGAAACTTTAGACAATAACTCATGTACCTTAGGTTGAAATTAATTGCATCTGAAAACACATCTTTCTTTCAAGTAACTGTAATGGAAGCCTCAGTTTCTCCTTATTGATTCTGCGTGGTCATCCTGCTGACACTGGGCTTGGACTGGATGCCCAGCTTTCAGATAGCTGGGACATCCGATGAATACCACCTGTGTTATCTTTAGCACAGAAATGCAGTATCCTTGATCGTGTTTTCAGAGGTAGCATCAGCCAGGAAGCAGANTCTTTAGCACAGAAATGCAGTATCTTGAATATCAGTATCTAGAAATGCAGTATCTAGAAATCTTGAATCTTACCAGGAAAGTCTCTCTTGCTCTTCCTAAATAGCTCTTTACAAAAACTGCAGACATGAGTTTCAAAAAGTTTCAAAAAAGGTGTGAAATTTTCAACAATTTATGTGAAAACAGGGTTAGACCAGGACTGAACTTTGCTGAAAACATAATTCATGATGCTCATACTGCACATCTGCTGGCATTTTTTGGAGACTGCAGAGGTGGTTTTTCAACCTCATCTGCCTACTTCTGGCTTCCAAAATCTCTTGTAAATTCTGCCTAATGGGATTTTCTAGGGGTGGGAATATAAAACATGTTGTCGTATCAAACATAGGCTTAGGCTTTCTCCAGCACTCTTAGCTTGAGAGCAAGAAGAAAGATATCCTGCACTGAATTGTCAGGAAAAACAGTTTTGGAAGCATTACATAGAACAGTGACTTTCCCAACTGCTATTACCAAAGGTATTGTCTTTGCTAGCATTTCTAGGGTGTAATTTCCGTGCTGTTGCTACTTTTTCTTGCAACCTGGGCCTAGTTTGTTTTGTGGTCATAACTTCCAGTTTATATTTCACTTCCGTTACCTGTTATTTTTCAAGTTTATTTTGCAGGTTTTGTCATTGATAAGAAGTTCAGGTGACCTAAGGCTAAAAGGAAGCCTTTTGGTACCTGAAAGGGGGCTGAATTTTTGAGAGGAATTTTTTACAAGGGCGTGTAGAGACAGGACAAGGGGGAATGGCTCTAAACTGACAGAGAGTAGGTTTAGATTAGATATAAGAAAGAAATCCTTCACTGTGAGGGTGTTGAGGCACTGGAACAGGTTATCCAGAGAAGTGGTGGATGCTCCATCCCTGGAAGTGTTAAATGCCAGGTTGGGTGGGGTTTTGAGCAATATGGACTAGTGGAAAGTGTGGAACTATGGAACTGGATGATCTTTAAGGTCCCTTCCAACTCAAACCATTCAATGGCTCTATGATTTAGATATGTTAACTAAGCTCTAAATTATTTTTCTACTTCTAATGCTATTCCTCTGTAATGACTAGTCACTAAAAAGACCCCCACAGATCCCTTAATATCCAGAGTGGCTAGTTTTCTATATTATAAGTGGAAATACTACATAGCTTAATTCAGCTGATAATAAGTAAGGTCATATGCTATGTTCTGGTGAAATTATATATGCAACTATATGCTGCTGTTAAATTATATAAAATTCATAACTGAAATTTATTATATGCTGATGAAGAGATTTACAAAAAGAATTTGTGTAAATTAAGAAATGTCTGTGGTTTATGTTTTAAATGAATAGACTGCAGAAAACTGATGTTACTACAGTTGTCTATGTTTGACTTGTACAGATCTAGGGCAAATTAATTCCTGGTATAGTGCCATTAATTTGATGGGAGTTACATCAGAGATATGAACTCATTCAGTTATTGCTAGCACCATCTGGAAATTTATAATGTCACAGCAATGTTTCACTTGCTGAAGACACGTTCATCCTTTTTGTTTAGTGTGGGAAGACGGATTAAAAATTGAAGATCACTTTAACTTGCTCTATATCATCTTAAATTCCCTTGTAGACTTTGTTATGTTTGGATGGCAAGATGTGAATTTAAATAATATTTAAGTAATCGTAATAGTGCAGTCAAGAAGAGACCAAACATGTCTCATGAGGCAAAACATTTTCATGAATATCAACAAAACCCTTTTTAGAGGAGTGTGGATCCACAGAAGTGAGGTTTCTTTTGGTTTGTGCAGATAGCTGTCTCTGCCTGTCCTTCCTGACACAAATTTGTATCTCTGTTTTAATGCTGGCATGTTGGAACCCCACTCCTAGGACCAGAATAGATCTGTATCACAAAGTTCAGCTCAATTCTGTCATGGTTTACCACACTGCAGAATTCTGCCAGTAATGTCAGAAACTTTGTATTATCTTCTGTTTGTTTAGGAAGTTGTGTTGTTGATTCTCATTATTTTTACTGGCACTGTGTCCAGAAATGTATTTTTGAGTGATTGGAAACCCTTATCTAGTTTTGAAACTATGCTTTATCCTTGTGGAAACATCAAATTATGGCCTAAGCTATTTTCTTTCTTCCCTGCCTCTAGAGCACAGACAAGAATGATGCTTGTAATGACTTCTGATTTCTAGGTTTCTGTTCAGAAATGTACTGAGTATATTCAGGCCCAGCCATGCCAAAACCTCAGGTGGCTTGAGACCAAAGGTACAGAAACAACAGGAATATGGACAAAGCTATAACTACCCAGCATATGGAGATGTTTGCTTGCTACGCATCTGTGTTTATAACTGTGTAACAGATAGCTCTCCGTTACACACGGCAACAACATTCCAGAGCTGGTGGAAAAAAAATAAAATTCAATGAACGAGACTAGTTTAGGCTAATTGATTAATTACCACACCCCAGCTTTAATGTGGCATCTTTAAGACAGCATACTAAGAAACTTTTTGCAGGTGCAGAGTACAAGTCTATGTGTTGTCCCGTCTGGAAAACTGATACTTCTGTGCTTTAAGTACCGTCTTGTTTCTGTTTCCCATGCAGAGAGTGTTGCTGGTCTGGGCAGCATGCCCAGCACGGCCCTCCTGCCGTGAGCCCCTCAGACAGCAGCCCCCGAGGCTGTCGCACCAGGGGAGAGCTGCTGTGTCTGCTGGCAGCCCAGGGAGCAACGGAGCACAACGCTGACAGTCACCGTCCTCATCTTCAGTCTCATTGAGTCATACAAAGCAGGGCTAGAATTTTTGTTAAATGTAATGCTTTCACTGGAATACAAATGCTGAGGCGAGTTAGCAAGTGTTTACCATAAATTCACTGGTAATGTAATTTCCTAGCTTTGCCTGACGGTGCCTATCCTTAGGGGTTCATTTTTTTGCCTATTAGGCCCTTTTTATTAGTGTCTGGTTTGTATTTACAAAACCCACAGTATTCATCAAAACTGTTCACCTTTGAAATGAAATGGAAATGGTGCTGTGTAGTTAGCTGGAAATTACAACCTAGGAAAATTTGCATACAGAAATTTTTAGTAATTATAGTTTATTTTTATTCAGACAGGATACAGTTAAGGAAACAAAAGGTTTTTTTTCAGCAAATTTTTAATTTAAATAAGTTGATTATGTGGCTATCTGGTGCTAGGGTGATGAAGTTAGATAGCCCCATAGATGTGTGTATTTATATAAAGAGAATTCATGCAGCTTAAACCAGATCATTTATCTTTGTTGCAGTCAGCTTGGTAGACATGTTGCCTCTGGAATGCTAATAAACACCAATTTTTATGTAACAAAAATGGAATACACTGTATTTAGAAATACTCAGAAGGAGAATTTCTTTTCAAGGGCAGTAAAAATGTCTAAAGGATCACTAATAGCATAACCACCCCCACCCCCTCTAAAGTGACAAGCAAAAAAAAAATCCACTAACCAAAATATCATCTTTAAAACTGAGTTCTTTGTAAGAGATTATGAAAAATATCCATGAATCCAGTAAATCAGGAAAAATGCATTTAGACGTAAGGATGTAAAAATAAATCCAAAGAATAAAGAAGGGGGGAACTGAAGAGCAAATCTGAATTTTAAAACAGATTCTGGTAAGTACATGTTCCCAAAGTGTCGGTGCTGTAATCTTTATTTTTAATTTGCACTTAAAGAGATACCAAAGAGGAAACTCTCTTGCATCTCCTTGATGCAATCTTGTTCATTGCAGGGATCCTTGGCATATGATTGACATGATATCACGTTGTATAAACTAATAGCAGCCAGAAAGGTGATTGGTGAGTCAGATCCCTTTATATCACCCCAAATTCATTGCTGCTCTGCCTTAATTTCTTTGCTCCACTTCTGCAGCTTGTGATCCAGAGAATTTTACTTCTCCGCTTGCTGGTGGAGGGCATACGCTGTATGGACTCCTTACGTTAAAGAAGCAATGCACTGTGGGGAGCCAGTTTCTGGTGTAATACTTTAACATGAGCTCTGCTCCCCACAGTACTTATATTTTGTGGGAAGCATAGACTAAATCACTCCTTTCTATGAGCTGATGTTGAGGAAGGAGCAAGTTTGTCCCAGCTGCTTATCAGTTAGTCATCCTCATTGTCCTACACCTTCCCTCCTCTGAAAGACACGATCTACCTCATGGGCTTTGACATGTCAAAAGTCAGCAGTCTCTGCTGGCTATTCACAGGGCAGCATATGGTTGTATTTAATTTTTACCACACTTTAACTGGTAATTTCTAATGTAACATTATTCCATGTTGAATGATACGGCATATTTGACACTAGTGACAAATTTCAATGCCCAAGACTACAGTAGAAAAGCAAGATTTTCGAAGTTTGTGCTGTCCCACCCTTCAGCACCAAGAGCATTTTCTGTCTTTCTTTCTCTGTTGTCCAACAGTTGAACTGCTGACAGTCAGAGGATGTTTTACCACAGGAGGTAGAGCCGAGTCATGTGAAAGTTTAGCTATAGCAGAATCCTGGCTGCATTTAGCCAAAGCACAAAAATCTGCAAATGGAGCCTCTAAAGACACGAGGTACTAAAGGATTTTACATTGCTGACATTCATCAAAGGCTACAGGCATCATGCCATCTCTCTTCCCCACGGAGAAATAAAATGCTGAAAGCTTTCTGAATTCACTTTCAAGAAGATGCAAGGCTCAACAATAAAGTAGTGAATCTGTGCTTCAGTCTTACCATCTTCACCAAAAACATATCTAATATCCAGCTTTAGGATACTCCATATAGCCCAAGAGAAAGGTTATTCTTTGTTCAAGAGGTTTTTCTGTGCAGAAATAAGCCTGGTTCAGAGTGAGGGTCAAGGTAGCACACAGTAGGTTGCAGTAACAATCATGTCTTCTTCCTCCTCTCATGTGAAGATTTCTGGGATTTTTAGTTGCTGCAGGCATATCAGCCCAAGATGGCATTTGCATCACTGCAACCTCTTGGTAGCCTCTCTGATCGTGACTACTTTGAAAGAGTTGTGCTGCCCCTTTAAAGGCCTTCTTTACCTGCTGGGGTGATAACTGAGATGAAGAGCACAGACCATAACCGAGGAATGTATAGGTGCATAGGTACTGCTCTGAGAGCATTAGAAATGAAGCATGCAATTCAAGAGCAAAGGTTGTCTGTTGCTGTTGTGTGGAAAAAGAGCATCTAAAGTTCGTAAATGCTCTTGGTCAAAAAGAATGACAGAAGTCAGAGGCTTCACAAAAACTCACAAAGTTGTGTTAGTTGGCATTGAAAGCGGTATATTAGTCACTGACCTACTATATAAACACATGGCAGAGAAAAAGAAAGAGATTAATTAAAGTGAAGACAGAGAAAGAGAGAGAAAGAGAGAACAAAAGAGAAAGAAAAGAAAGAGAAAGAAAAAGAAAGAAGCAAGCAAGCAAGGTCCTGTACTAGTTTGAAAACAAACCAGTGGGAGATCGCAGGTCCGAATTATAATTTAATAGGAAAATTAAGATAAATGCAATAGTACAAGAACACTGACAGAGTCAGGATACAACCTGACACCCTGTTAGTCGGGGTGGTGGTAGCAGTCCAGATGAAGTGGTCCTGTTGAAGCAGTGATCCTATAGAAAAGGGTCTGGTCTTCACCTGAAGGTCCAATGGTAGCTCTTGTCCTCTGGGAACCCAGTAGGTAAGGACTGCTTTTGCTGTTCCAAACCCCAGATTATATCCAGGTGGGAATGCTTGGCTCCTCGCCCTGGGCAGAGCATCTCACAGCGGGCTGACGTAATTCTGTGAGTCATGCAGTGGGTCCTTGATTGCCCATTAAACAGAGAGAGCTCCCAGAGGGAGTTATCAGGGGTGAGTCGTGGTTAGGAGATAACAAACACTGCCCCACCTGCTTTAACAGCTTGTGAAGATGATAATAGCATACATACTATTGGTTACATCTTACATTGTAGCCTGGGACAGCTCCCAGTCCTGGTTCCAGCATTGTTCCAGTTGATGGGATGTCCAGGGTCTTGGGGACGCTGCCCAGGCTTGGTTGGGGTACATTTTTATAGATAGATTTTCCCCGCTCTGAAGACGGGTTTATCTTTCTACACAAATTAGTTACCGTGCACAGTCTGTTCTTTCAGTCTGGAAATGGGTCAGAGGGCTTTGGGGTTTTGGGTGGTTATGATCCCCCCCTGCAGTCCATGGTCACTTCTCAGCCTCGTTCCTGCGCTTGAGCTGTACTGTGTTGTGCTCATCTCCAGGAACTAGAACAAGGAAGCTTGTCCTAGAAAAGTGCTGCCCTACCTCTGCATGGCCCCCTTTTCCAGCCACACCTCATTCTTTCCTACCTTGTGTTACTAGCAACACTCCTTGTCAATTATTATCAACAATCCTTGGTTGGCTCCACAGCCATCCAGCTATCAGTGTTTGGGACACACACATCAGCCCCATGTCTTCTGGGCTTCCACACTGACATAGGGAAGAAAGAGACAAGGCATTGGTTACTTTCTTATACAAGCTTCAAGATTTGTGTGGCTTTACAAATTTGTCAGCTAGTAAGTATACTCTCGAACCTGTGTAGCATTGTCTTGATGAGCTTCCATCAGTTTGGACAGGTGAAAAAAACCCCAAAGTCAATAAACGAGCACTGATACAATTTATTGTTGCTGAAGGATTTATTTTGTTGATACTACCAGTGTTAGTGTCTCATCTGTCTCCTTTGCAGCCTGAAAAGTTTCTGTAGTGAATTACAGACATTCAAAGTGCCTTTTTGACTGATGTTTTGAGTGTTGTAAGCACAGAAGGAGAGGGAGAAAGCGAGATCTGCAGAACAAAATCTATAGAAACAGACCAAAGAAACTAACTTGGGCAAGCAGAGCTTCAGCACTGGAAAGCCCAAATCAAAGACTTTTCTTGTGTGGATGACAATTTAACAGCCATTAAACCAATGCCACTTTAACAAAGGTCAGTAAAATATTTCATGTGGTATAGACAAGCTCTGACAGCTGTGAGCTTATAACAATTACTTACTGTTTGTTGACTAAACCTGGCCTTTGCTTCTGAAGCATCACTCAAGTTTTGGAAAATAAAAAGGGTGAGCAGTAAATGTAATGTCTTGTCTTGTGAGATCATTTTCACTATGCACCTTCTCCCACAGAAGTAAAAAGAATAATAAAAATAACAGCCTAGTCCTTTGTCCTGTCAGGGTCTGAACTATCTTGCTTAATTAGGATAGAATTAGATGCAATTTTCTGAGCACATCAGTCTTTATTCCCCAGGGATATATTTCCATATGAAGAAAGGACTCTGAAGAATCCTCTCTCAGCTTTCACTAGAATGTATTTCCAGGACATCTGGCTTCTGATCAGCTACAACCATGTCCTCAACCACATCAAGACAGATACTCTGTTCTGGACTGTATTCTCATAGACTTTTTGAGTTTTTCAGCTTAGTCTATTTCCAGAACAGGCACAGTTGAGAAGTCTGAGGATGAAGTTACCAGTGTTTTGAAAGGATGTTTCTTGCTTCACCATGATATATAATAAACAAACTGTTTCTGTACTTCAATGCTTGATGCTGGGCTTCTGAAAGAGGAGTATTGAGGCGAGTGTTTCCAGCCCTGCCGACCTGTTCCTCAGAAGCACTGCCTCCGAACAGCTCTGCAGGTGCAGGGCTATCTTTGTGCTTGCTGATGCGATAGCGTGGTGATGATACTCTATTCATAGTAGTCCTTTGGAAATTTAGAATAAATTGCAGATCGTAAATTCTTCTAAATGTTGTATCACTTTTAGGCTATAGCATACAGACCTTATTGCTCTCTGTGATTGCTCTGCTCTGTTCATGTGAGACAAGTTTGCCATGAGTAAGCTGCTGATGTGAGCCAGCAGCAGGTAGCTTTGCAGCTTGGAGCCCTCCCTCTCTTCCCAGCCGCAGGGCAGGGGCATCCCGAGCTGTGCTGCCAGTGCCCAGCACCTGGCTCAGCTGCTCGTGGGGAGCTGTTACTTTAAAAGCACTTATCTGCAGTGATAAAATCATACACCACCGGTGCTCTTATTGCAGCGCTAAACATCTATTAACACTGACAGTCGAGTAATGAGGTGACTGCAACAATTAATTTCCGTGTTTCCACTGAGCTAGGCTCTGGAGGATTGTTACACTGATTCTTTGTGAACATCTGAGCAGGGGGAGAGGGGCAAGATAGGAAGTTCCATGTTTCAGCACTTCCACCTTTCTGCTAGACATTGCCAAAAGGCCACTGTCTTTGGATTGCTTCCCTGTTTTCAAGTGCCAGAAATTTGATATAGTGTTATTTCATGGTTTGCTGAACACGGGGAGAATTGCTACCAGCAGTGTGTTTTTGCAAAATTGGTGTAACCCTCGCTTGATTTCATGCTATTTCAGAATCCAGTGAAATAGCTTCACTCTTTCTCTGTTTCATGATGACAAGTCATTAGTAATGTTACCAGGAGACCAAAATATTGTTGGAATGGGCATTGAATATTAAGATGAATATATCTATTCTTTCATTACATGTTGGGTTTTTTTCCCAGTAAAATAATAGCCTTAAATAACACTGCAACATTTTTTAAAGATCCAGTCTTATTAAAAATGAGTGATTGTTCTAAAGGCAGGAGACAAAACCCAGATTTTCCCAAAAGGCAGGCTGCTGTCAGTTCCTGCATTTCTGTTTACAGACTTAACACTTGAAATTACTGTCCTGTTTAAGGGTGGGAGAAGGCTGCCCCAGTTCAGTAAGGAGCTTCAGGCAGAAGAATAGTCTGTGTGTTGGTAACAGTAACTAACAACAGAAACCATTAAACAGACACAGCCTAAGGGCAGTGGTCTCAATATTTTTGGAAAGCAATTGGATCTGAATCTTGTGTACATGGGCATAGCTCCACTGAAAATAATGGAGCTGTATCAGTTTATGACGAGATTTGCATCTACTGCTTTCAATAGACCAGTGAGAACTTAAAGTGGGCTTAGGAGTCACCATTTCTCCTTTGAGTAGCTGACAGAAAGGCAGGAGAGGTCTCAGGAAATGGGATGTACACGGGGAGTGACAGAGTTTATCTGCTCAGTACAACTGTGCGCAGAAGACGCTCCAAAAGGAGCAGTGACAGCATTAGCTGAGACAGCTCAAACAGCCGCAACCTGCCAACACCCAGATAGCAGGCCTGGATTGGGTTAGAGTGGCTGTACTGGGTCTGGATGCAAATAAATGGTTAAAGTTCAATTCCAAGCATCCCGGAGATAGTCCTAGTCTAGCATAAACAAAGCCTTGATAAACACAAAATCAACTCTAAAATAAAAAATAACCATAAAGCTGCTCCTGCAACTCTTAAATTAAATTAATCCAGTCAATACTTGTATTGAACGCTGTACTAGGGAGTAAGTTTTTCTGGAAAGTAATTAATTATCTGACTTTCTCTACCAATCATTGTAGCAGTGCTGCTTAAAGCCTTAACAGTGATCATGCTCTGCTGTGCCAGGTGCTACAGTAATGTGTAAGAGACAGTGTGTACCTCTAAGATCTGAGCCACAGCTGTGCATGAAGTCCAAGTGCAGATGGATGCTCACACTGGATACAAAGATAGGGAGCTGAGACAGATGTCTGGGGAACTGATCCTCCATTTCACCTCCAGAGCCAGAGGTCTGGATCAGCCTCATTGTGCTGCTGTCCCTGAGGTGTACTGCTCTCTTCTGCAGACCTCCTTCCCAGGTATGCCTATTCCCAGGCATGCTTGTACGCACATTTCTAATCTGGTAAATAAGTAAAGAGAGGGAAGGGAAAGTCAGCTTGTCTGCAATTTGCCTCATGCAATTTGCCTCAGTTTCCAGTGGCTCCAGTGCCATCTTCAGCCAACAGTAACTTGAAAATTCAGTAATTTGCAAAGACTGACTAACTGGCCTCTGGAGAAAGCTATGCAGGAGCTAAGGAGGAACGTTTCCAGTCAGTGTAATCTCACTCATGTTTTCTAACAGCATCCTTGGAAAGAAATATGGCAAGAATTTAAATCACTTGCTGAAGACCACTACTCTACCAACAGAGGTGCAGCAATAGGCCTGAACTCATGGCAGCAAAATCAAAAAGGCAGTTCAGCAGATTTTCGGGAGTGACAAGTAAAAATCTCCATGGATTTATTGGACATCCTAAAAGATAAGTAAACCTAATGAAGTAGGTAGCAAGGCAAACTGAAGCGTAGGAAATTACTGGCTCTCTGACATATAGGACAAATAAATACCTTTCAGTTTGCTGGCTACCACACCTGGCAGGGAATGTGCAAATTTTTCATTGAAATATTTGTTTTGCAAAAATAGAGAAATGGGATCTACCAGCCACAGAGAGCATGCATGAAATGATTTACTGCAAATAAATCTTAAGGGCAAAATGAATGCCTGGCCCCTGGTGTGGGAATGTAGTAATCAATTTTGGTGAGGTCGCTCCGCCTTTCTCAGTCTGCTTTCCATCTGCTCAACAACTTCCTACGGAAAATGTCTTTCAGTGCTACATTTGTTTATGTCATGACTCTGCAAAATCTGAATTTCAAAAGGTCATTGAATTTCATACCCAGATTGAAGCACTGTAGCCTGACACAAGTTTTAGCTTCATTGCTGCCAAATCCTCCAAACTGTCAAGAAGCCAAGAAGTAATATAGAAAGAACAAGCCAAGAAGTAGCAGCAAGCAAAAGTAAAATTCAGCCTGATCAACGCCTTGATTTGGTCTGGTATAGATCCACCAAAGACTATGCTGGCTCTAAATAAGGGAAGTGTAAACAGACATTGTCAAGGACATTAAAACCACAATGAAATACGTATTTACCACATGTTTATTACTGTGGTTTTTTTTAAATAGCTTCATAGAGCAGTGCTTGCAGACTGCATTCTGGTTTTACAACCAATTTTTCTTATACAGTTATCTCCCTACTTCTCTCTTCAATGCCTCAAGAGATTTTTCAGAACTTATTATCTACAGATAATTTTCTTTTGGAAAAGAAAATGCTTTTTTGGTTTTTTTTCCTGTAAATCTTTTTCATGAAGTCTAGCTTGAAGTTCCTCTCACCTTTCAGTTTTGTGGTGGTTTTCTTTTCTTTGATTCCTGAATTAAACTTCCTGTCTGACCTTAGCCTCCTCCTCCTCCTACGTCCCCTCTTTCAATCCTGATAGCAAAGGCCTCTGTAAAAGCCATTTACAAATGAGGAGATGCACAAAAATAATGTCAGCCCTCAATTCTTCAAGAGGCCAATTTATATTTTCTTGTAAGAGCAGAAAAATGAGGGGGTTTTTTGGTTAATAATTCAAAGTGAACAGTCCTGTAAATGGCTGGGAATAAAACCTCTGTGTTTAATTTATCAGCAAGGCTTTAATCCAGTGGTTGGAAGCTACTGGAGAGCCTGGGTCAAAAACTGGTCTGGTGCATCTGGGGAAAAGTGCAGAGGACAGATAGAAAGCCACATATTCGACTGAGTGTGCCTGCTCTCAGCTAGTCATCTCTGGTTAATGGACTAAGAGCAGCATGTCCCTCCAATGTCTAGGGTAAGAGGAGAAAAAAATAATTCCTGGGTATGTTTCCATGGTCTGTGAGGGGTCCTACATAGAGTTGAGCCTAGAGCATCAACTATTATCAGGCTAAAGGTAGATGTAGGATCCCTCTGAGCAAAAAGTAAGTGATTAGACAACATCCAGGGAGCTGTCTAACAGGCAGCCAACTACAAGCAGTACCATCTGGCCACCCCTGCAGTCAGTCTCTAGCTTATGTTTTAAGGCTGTACACCTAATGCACCTTGCAGTTTTCAGAGTGGCTGCAAGTCACTGATGGAATTAGTGGATCATCTGTTAGAATCATCACTCGCTGCTTAGAAAAAATGCCTGTCTATACATTTTACATGGACTAAGTAGCTTGCAATAAAATCTATTCATTGTGGCAACTATCCCATTGAAAATGGCATTTATTAACACCTGGAATATTAGAGTGTAAAAATGATCTTTGGCTTTAAGTGTTGAGGTAAAAAAATCTGACACTTTACCTTGTTATTCTGCTTTGTGCAAACCATCTGAGAACAGAGCCTGCCAGGCTACACAGGTAAATCTAAGCTTTGTGCTACTCCCACTGCACCCCATCCTGTCCCTTCCCCAACTACTTAAACAATGATGCTTCCTCTCTCTTTTGGTACTGCTATCCAACACCAAGTAATCATTTGTCTTCTTTTCATTCGATTTGGCTGTTTTCTGCCACTCCTTTGTCCTATTTTGCTGGTGTGTGCTCGGGGACAAACCTGTGAGCCATTAGGCAGAACTCATAGATGTCTCCAAGTGCAGGCTGGAGAACTCAGTTATGTTCAGAAAAACTCTGGTAACAGTAAATAATTTGGTAGCATGTTAGCTACAGTCTTCTGCTAGCTTTAACTCTAATATTCACTTTAAAATCATAAAAAAATACCACTTCAAGGGGATGAATAAATGAGTTGATGGATTAGTCAGAAAAAAGAATCAGCTAAGATTTAACAGTATCACCCAACCTGAAGGGATCTAAGTCTGGCTTTCAGTACTGTAGAAAGATTATTTTCACACCCATGGAAATTTTTATATGACTGCAAAAAATTCCCCATTGAAAAGGAAACATCCCTTTCCATGCCTTCTGCTGATTTATGCCTGTGAACCACAGCTTGGCTCTAAGTGCAGTGAATAAAGAGAAGGAAGAAAAGGGGTAAGAAAGTGCAGGTGGGGAGCCCTCCAAAGCACAAAGCTTGTGACACCAGAGGGCGATGTTCTCTTGTTAGATCGGTTGTGGTACAAAACCACAAGCCTGAAAAAATCTGCATCACCGGCAAAAGCTCTTTTTAAAAAAGACCACAGTTTTGAAAAACTGTGAAAGTTTACAGCATAGTGTGGTAAGATAAACAATCAGTTTTGAAGCTTTGCAAGACATACAGGTACTGGTTATACAGAATGCTTTTTAAAATCAATTTTTGTATTGGATCACATGTGCAATGTCAGCAGACATGCAGTGTCAGGGAAAACTGAAAATCTCAATCACATCTGTGCTCTGGGTGAACATAGTACAACAAGTCTGTGTTCACTTTCTTCTTTGAGTTCACAAAAAAAAATCACGAGTCTTCAGCTGAAATGGAAAACAATTGCTTGTGTAGTGGCTTGGTAAAAATTAAGGTTCTAATAAATAGGTTCTAAGCATAAGTGACATTGAATTAAAAGTTTAAGAGTCAGTAGTGCTGTGCTTTTCTTTAATAAAAGTATTAAAACAAGCATGCCCCCTTTTCCCTTGTGCCATTTCTACTGTGGTCTGTTAGCTTCAAAAGTAAGGGAGCTGATGTGATACAATTTTTTTCTCCCTTTCCTCCATATAAAATAAGACAGCACTGTTGGCTGCCTGATCAGGGCTGTGCTGGAGCTTGTTGGAGCCCTGGGAAGGTGCATGTGCTTAGGTGGAGATAAGACCCCAGGCAATGGGCAGGTCTTCTGGGCAGTCCCACTCTGGTACAGCACCACTGTCTGGGCTCTTAATGTGTATTTGACCTTTTTTTATGCAGGATGTGAGGGGCAATTTGTGTGTACTTGGGTTAATGTCCCTCCAATGTCTAGGGTAAGTAGTTACTTACTAGGGTAAGTAACTTTGTTAAATGAACAAATATCTTGTGCAGAAATTAAAGGTAAATCAGAAAGATATCATGAATGGCCTCAGGCAGGTGTGAGTGCGATAACTCTCAGACAGGATTTAAACATGGCAGTGTCAAGTGCTAACTTGCTGGTTTCTGTGTTCCTTATCTGTTGAGTCAGAAGCAGACACCTAAAAATAGGGTTTACAAAGTTTTAAAAGGTTAGATTTTTCTGAAAGGGCTGGAACAGGAGTGTGGAAATTCACAGAATCACAGGATAAGCTTAGTTGGAAGGGACTCACAAGGTTCATCAAGTCCAGCTCCTGGCCCTGCACAGGACATCCCAGGAGTCACACCCTGTGCCCAAGAGTATTGACCAAACATTTCTTGAACTCTGTCAGGCTGGTGCTGTGACCACTTCCCTGGGGAGCCTGTTCCAGTGCCCAACCACCCTCTGGGTGAAGAACCTTTTCCTAATATCCAACCTAAACCCACCCTGACATAACTTCAGGCCATTCCCTCAGGTCCTGTCACTGTCACTGCAGAGATCAGTGCCTGCCCCTCCTCTCCCCCTCATGAGGAAGTTGTAACTGCAATGAGGTCTCCCCTCAGTCTCCTCTTCTCCGGGCTGAGCAGACCAAGTGACCTCAGCCACTCCTCATGTGGCTTCTCCTCAAGGCCCTTTGCCATCTTCACAGCCCTGCTTTGGACAGTCTCTAATAGCTTTATATCTTTCTTATATTGTAATGCACAAAACTGCACACAGGACCTGAGGTGAGGTCACACGAGTGCAGAGCAGAGCAGGACATGCTGGCTGTGACCAGTGACTGCATTGTCTTTGAGGTGTTTTTCAATACCTCCCAGAATAATCTCTGTATGGATCTAGCTTCATCCTGAAAGATCTTAAAACTTTCTTCCCCTTCTGGGGATGTCCCAACTCCTTTGGGCAGAAGTAGAATGGACATTGAGGAGGCAGAGAAAAGGCAAGAGAAAGCCCAGAGGAGGGGAGCAAAGGTGCTTGAAGGTGTTCAGTGGCTTATACCTAGGTAATACCTCCATGGGTATGACTGCTCAGCTCCAGAAAACAGAGCTAAGGGGCAAAACAGAGGAATTGTATTGCGGCGTGGAGAAGGTGAGGAGGTGTGATGGTTTGGTGTTTCTCCTGGTGAAAGAACTACATGGAATCAAGAAGAAGCAGCTAGTAATGAACTCAAAATAAACAAGTTTTTTCTAGACATTGTGGATGCTAGAAGCTTACATTGATTTGTGGAAAGCAATCCAGTACAGTAAGGACTATTTAACAGACAGATACTGCCTTTTCCTAAAGGATTCATTAACCACAAACCTGTGGAGCTGGGAGTAACTAGTGGGAAAGCAGCACAGTAAGCTTTTCCTGTTTCTATACTCTTCCCTAGGGACCTGCTATGAGGCCCTGATGGAGACAGCCCTGCAGGAGAGGGACTCCTGATTTGAGCTGGTACAGGTATATCTTATGAATTTAGTTCTACTTGTTCTTGCTTTTCCACTCTGTACTGGATAATGCCATTCCCTGATTTTTAGAGGAAAGACAGAGAGAATATGCATAACTTTGTTTAGAGGTTAGAGGTTAAGTTACTTGGTTCTTCTGCCTCTCCCCACCATCCACGGCTGCATCAAGCATGTATTATCACTTTGTCTTAATTATCACGTTATCTTTCGGGGGACTTAAAATATCTTCTTATGGCTTATGAGCTGTAGTGACCTCACTTGTGTGCAGGGATTACATTGGAAACTTTGAAAGAGACACTAATTAAAACTCTGCAGATAAATGGAAACGGGGATAAAAGGTAGTAAGGCTTGGTCAGAGGCACATTGTGTCAGGCTATCCTGATGCCTGTCTAATCAAAGATTGATAAGAGTCTTCATTCATGTGTCTAGAAAAAAAAAAAAGCAGTGATTCTGTAGACAAAAGCAGTAGGTCAAATCTATCTGACCTTGAGCAAAGCATCTGATGCAGTGTCACATGGGAAATTATCAGCTAAAATGGTGAAGATGGAGATTATTACAGGAACTGAGATGTGGTAAGGAGCTCTCTAAATGAGAGATGACAATGAGTCATGCTGTGAGGCAAATGATCAAGCTGAAGGAGGTCACCAGACAATTTTCTCAACTACCCTTTGGACAAAGTTTATGTATTATTTCCAGTAAAGACCTTGACATAAAAGACAGGAGCATGAAAATTAAATTGACTGACACATATAGGAAGCATCTGTGGTGTATGGCAGTATCAGAATCTTGTATACTGGTATGGTGTGATCTTGAGGACAACAAGGGTAGAAATGGGTACAGCGGGATACAAAGACGCGTGTCTTGGGGCTAATGGCATGAGTCTGTGCTAGGATCTCAGTGGTGTGAAAGGACATTTGGGAAAACATCTTTAACTTCAAGAAGTCAAAAGAAGTTGATTTAGCAAAGTAAAATGATATCTCTAATGGGGCTGGGAGAGGGTTGTTCTCTCCTCTATGCGTGTCCCAGAGGACACTGCTGGAAACTGTGGAGAACTAGTTAACCTCAATGATGTGCTTATGATTAAACTATTTGGGATGATTCAGCCGTAAATCAGTTGCAGCTGCAAAAAGGACATATTTCTGAAGGTGGAGAGTATGGAGCCATATTCTAGAAAGAATAGTAAGGTAAAAAAAAAAAAAGTCTAGTTTTAAGATTCATCATACAATAATGTCAGCATCAATGACTGAAACTGGACTCAGTTGCTCAAAGCACTCCTCCTCTCCTTCCATCTTTTCAAACATTTGGTTATAGGCAGTCTTGCTTTTATTCAAAGCACACTGAATTCTTTCAGTCAGATAGAGCAGGTTGAACAGAGACAGTTGCTATTCCAAATGCCTGTTGACACATTAACTAAGATAGGGATTCAATCAGGTCTCATACCACCCTTGGAATAATAAATAAGTGGAGAAAGATAGAACCTTCATTCTTTTCTCCTTCTAAATTCTTCTTCCTGCATCTTGGTGATACGTTTTTCCTCTCAAGCCACACTGAGACAAAAGGTGCACCAAGCTAGCGTGGTGTCATGGATTGTAAGGGCAGGACAGATTGCTTGGGTTAGCCCATGTGACCCTTGGCATTTTTCAAGGCTGTGTGGTACATCGCTTATACTACCTTATCTTATAATGTCTCACATTAAGGAAACTTTCCCGTCTGCCTGTTCCGAGGGCACCGTGGTAGTCACACTCCCACCACCAGAGACTGCACTGCTGACACTGCAGCCCCATCTCAGCAGGTGGCTCTGGTGAGCCCACAGGTGCCCTACTTGGCTCCCTACACACACCCACCACAGTCACACAGTCAGATCAGATTTTATTAGTGGCTCAACCCTGGGTTTCTCTTGCATTCTTAAAGCAATTTATTCATGGTACAGTAACACACGAACAGATCAAGCTGAGTGCCTCTAGGAAGGGATACCAAATAAAGCAACCCCTGGGTTTTATACCCTCACAATCTATGCACATAAAAGTCTGGGCTCTTCCTGCCGAGTCCTCAGCTTCTGCTGTGACTGTCCAGTCACCTGGCTGGGCCACAGGTCCCTGTGCCCTTTTTTTGTGCAAAGGGTCCCGTTCATGGCCTCTTGCCTGGGGCTCCTGCCACTCAGAGCTCGATCTCCAGCTTGCACACTATGCTGCCTGCACTGAATGTATTCCTCACCATCTCATATGGCACCACTGACCTGCAAGGCTTTTCATGTCCCTTGGAATAAGAATTTGATTATTTCTATACAGCAAAGAATATCAAAATCAGTTTAGTTGCTTTCCATGTTTAGGAACTGTCCTTTAGTTGATTTCTGTTCCTAAAATATTTCATTCAAAGTCATTCAGTGCTGCTGGCATATTTGAGACTGAGAACTTTTCATATCATACTTATTATTCCTCCTAATCTGTAGTTTGTTAATCATAAATTATGTACAGTCACACACACACACATATATGTATATATGATATATAATAGGTATTTTGTTGTTGCTGCTGTCCCCTGACTAGATGGCTCGTAGACCATCCAAGCACTTTGAAAGAAACTACTGGCCGCTTCCCAAACAAATACTTCTCTGTCCGAGTAGGGTTTTGTAACAAATTTTGTTTCCTCAGCTACCTTTCACTACAGAAGTGTTCTGCAGACCAATGTTCACTGAAAATGGTGACCGGTGTTGTGATGCAGGTAAAACTGAAAACGGCCCTTCATTTTAGTCTGATTGTTCAACTGCAGGCATCTCCCTCCTCAGCTTTACAGTTTTATAACACTGCTGGTAGCAGAATTAGTCAAAACTTTTAATCATCATCTCTGGTCACTCTTAGTCTTGTCAGGTCATGAGCCACTTCCATAAATTGTTCCCTTGAACAGAAAGTGATCACAACTGCTGCTCGCCTGGGTAATTGCTACTTTGTTGTATCTGACAATCATGATATGTGACCCTCATTACACCAGCTTTCACTGGAGATAGTCACAACACATAATGAGAGAAAGAAAGGGTACCTGACTTTCCCATATCTGTGCAAAGTGTGTGTGTGTTTTATGCAGATTAACGCACACACCTACAAATACAAGTTAACCTCATTCTTCATTGTTCTCAAAGTGTGGGCATGATTAACACATTCAAAATGAGAATCTTGTTTGTTTAGTTTTACATGTGTATGGCAGAACTAGGAACAATAGAAGAAAATTACATCAAGTGCTGCTTTGCTGCAGCTTCCAACTCCTCAGGAAAAAACCCTGAAAGGATATAGACACAGCTTCTTGTTGTGCAGACATTCAGAACAATACTGCTTACCATCTGCTGGAATATAGTAACAAGACTACATGGCACACTTCCATGAGATTTTTGTTTATTCCAAACACTGTTGCAGAACCAGAATCCTTTGAGGAATGGGAAGCATAAAGTAGCAGTGGATTTTCTGTGTGAGAAGAGCAAGATTTTCTATATGAGCAAATGTGAGAAGGAAAGCAAATGGGAAAATGAGCTGAGAAAAGTGGTGGAAATTCCTGAGTATGGATGATTCTCCCCTTCTTTATGTAAAATTCTTAGATGACTAGTGTATTTAAAGCCTCTGTGGGATATTATCATAGTAAAGATAGCCACCAAATTTAAAGACGGAGAGCTGAATGAAAATTCCCTGCCGTATATATTCTTTTGGACTGTCTGCTTGCAAGTCTTTGACATAGTCCCATGTGGAATCCAAGCAAGGTGACTTCAGAGGCCACCTAAGAACCTTCTTAGCAGTCACATTTGTGTACCTGCTGTCTGTCTGTTCTTATTACTTGCTACTTGCTTTAGGTGCTCCTTAATTTCACAGAAAACTGCATCTCCATGTGTAAAGTTTTCCAAGGAATCTGCTCCTGACTGTGCCCAGAATGGCAAACCAAGGGTTGAGCAGCCAGGCCCCAAAAGTTAAGTCATATGCTAAGGGCACACAAGCCGCAGTTATGAAAGGTTTTCCCTACATGTAGGTGGTGACATCACTGAAGTCTCAGTGTATCTGAGAGCAGCCAGCTGGCTGAGCACTGTCACAGGACAGGCTACACAGTTCCAGTGCCCTTGGCCAGGAAAAAGTGCCAGTGATACCACAGGACTTCCATGTCAACTACATGTCTATTTTGCCACAATCAAGAAAACACTGGCTTGACAACTGAGGGGGTGAGGAGAGATGGCTTTTTTCTCACACGTTTATTAACCTGCAGTACCACAGCTCTGCTGCCTTTGTTGTTGCCCTGGAGTTTTTGGTGGTGTGACTGCTGCTTTTAGCTCCGCCCTGGCTGCTTGGACCCCACAGCAGACACTCCTGGCTGTACAGTTGCAGGCCAGGGTTTGATTGCAGGTGTCTCTCAGATGGTTGTAGGATGAGGTAGCATGAAAGGAAGAATTAATTCGAACATCTCCTCTGGCCAGAGTAGAATTTTCCCCATTGCAAAGATGTTGAAACGGAGGGACAACATTCCAGAAGCTGATTTTTCTCCCTTGTTCCTTCTGTTTTCTTTCCTAGTGTTCCCTTTGTTGCTTCATCCTTTAGTTGTTCTCATTGCCTCCTCCCTTACCGTTATCCCTGGTGCAATATCCCTGGTGTTACACGATCGAGAGGGTGAGAGAGGATGCTGCTGATGCCAGAATCAATCTCTCAGAGGCATAAAATCCTGTAGCCGTGTGTGTGTTGGCTGTCTATATTATCCACAACAGAGACCATAGCAGGAGCAAAGCAAGAAGGCAGCTAGGTGTTTTGGGGTGTTTAAACTTACCAGAGCATATTTTCACTGTGAGCAGAAGGAAAACTGTTATTTTATATCTCCCCGGAAAATACGGTTTTATTTGCAAGACTGCATAGTAACCATTAATCATGTTTTTCCTCCAACCCTTACCTGTGGGGATATAACCAAAACATAATCTGATACCTCTCAACAAACAGTGACTGAAGCTTTCTTTGTTCTCTCATGATCTTGAGAGGCTGCAAAATGCCAAGCTTTCAGACAGCACCCCGTAAAGCCTCTGTTTTATTTGCCTTTATTTCAGTGTCTACAAGCAAAGCTTCGTATTTATGAGGATTCATGGTTTATTCTATGCTTCTTCTCATTATTTTAAGATCTTGTAACTTGGACACAAAGCACTAGAGAGAGAACCTGCAGAAACAATGTGCAGTGTAAAAAGGTGGATCTTTTTTCTTGAAAGTGTTCAAATCTTGGAATATGTGGGTAGAAGGTTTTTGTTCCCTGATGGAGGGGATACTGACTCCTTGACACGACTCATGGAGGAATTAAGCAGAGTCATGAGGCTGAGATTGCCTGGTAGTGGAGAAGTCATTATCACAGCATATGAGCTGCTGGCAGTGGGTCTCACCGCGCTTGTGATCAGATCTAGCAATGTGCTCTGCAGGCCCTCCTTTTCAGTGAGGATGCAGTTTGTTTTCTGTGCTGGTCTCTTGCTTCTTTTTTTTCTCCTTTTTTCCTGCCTTAAGAGGTCTTTGGAATAAACAGTGACATGCCAGAAACCTTGTCTTATCATAATCATACTTATAACAGAAATAGGTGGCACTGAGGATCAAAAATGATGGAATAGAAAAGACAGTGGGATCATTAACTTTAGGTTGAGACCTGGGCAGGATGCTGTGCCTGCGGGCTGAGGCATTGAGGTGTGCAGCAAAACTGTTAGCCATGATATCTGACTTTTCATCTTGAATCTTTTAGTCTATAAATGTTTGATCCAGTATATTTATCAACTCACATAAGATCAAATAGGGCTTGGTAATTAATTTGACAAAGAGCGGAAATTCATCAATAACTTCAGTGTGTGAATATATATGCTTTGCTATTGCTGTTTCTCAGACTAAAGTCACTTTGTCAAGATAGATGCCATCCTTGATCTTAAGTATGAAGTCTTAAATATAAAGATATGAATCTGGAAATAAGAATGAGTAAACAACAAAAAATTTAAAATACAATGTAAAATTATCTGCTTCTGTCTATGATTTTTTTTTGTCACCTTAAAATATTGAAAAGCTGATTACTTTGTTAATGGTACTGTGAGAGTTTCTTATTAGTGCAAACAGGAATTATAGCCTTAGACATTTTGTGCCTTTGGAAATCTTCTCTTTCTCTACTTTGGAGCTCAGTAATAATGAGTAATTTTCTATATATGCCGTAGCACAGTAATTGTGCTGTTCTGAGCCTGTTATGTTCAGATTAGATTAAACAGAGAAAATTGGTTCTTATCATAATGCTTCATTAAAATTTTAGAAGTAGGACAATACCAAATGAGAATTTGACTTTATTATCGGCAGAAATATGAAGGCAGTTACATTTATGCTATTTATCATATCCAATTAGACTGTGCTTATGAAAACAGAAGAAGGGTTAGCCTTCAGTGTTCAGTGTGGCTTTTCACAAACATATGTGATATTTTCTCATACAAACTGCCAGCTGACAGTCTGTGTATCTCTGAGGCCAGGTTAAGCATCAGCTGGAGAGCTCGTGTGATGCATAGGTACTACTGGCAGTGACAAATCTCACTCCTGAAGCATTAAAGTCTTGCATTTTTATCTTGTTTTTGAAGCTGCTCCTTCTGACTTTAAAGTCAGTGGGAGATTAGCCATTCATTTCACAGCCAGGAATGCCAGACTCTCAAAGTGTACTTTGATTTGTTCTTAGATCTACCTCATAAGTATGAATTTCCACACTTACAAAAACCAGTCTGGAAAACTCCTGGAAGGAGAACGCTCTGTTATAATGATAGCTCTCACTTCTGAAAGCGAGAGGGAAGAAGCCCAAGGGATCACCCTTGGACAGCAGCTCTGCAGTCTTTGCACAGTAGCAATTCTGTTAAACAATTAAACACACATCCTTTCATCTGTGATGTGCTTTCATGTGTTCTTAAATTTCATAAACTGCCAAATTAAGAATTCAATAGTAAGTGGTAAATTGCAGCTCTTATTTTAACAACCAGTAATTAGTCTAGCAAATGATGGGGTTTGATCTGCCGAAGCAGTTTTGGACATTAACAGAAAAATAGTGAGACAAAATATTGATCATAATGAGCCTAAGCTCAGAAATTTGTTTACTGTAGTGTTAATGAAAAATCTTAAGGTGATGCTAATGCTGCAGTATGGTAGTCCTAGACTGGTCTACGTAATTAATTTGACAAAGCACGCTCATTATTCTCCGGAGACTGAACAAGAAAATGTGGGAATGTTTTTCCATGGCTGTGTGGGCTTTGGCTCAGTCTGCCATGCAGCAAGAAGCTCATTTGATGTTCCAGTCTGAAGCCAGGTTTTCTGTTGGGCCTCATTTTTCTCCTGTCCCAGCCTACAGGTTTTAGCATATACAGAGCTACATGTGCCCCTTTCATTAGCTCCTCATCACTCAGTAGTTGCCCTCATTCTTACAAATCCCAGTGGCCCAATTGGTTTCAGTCTTTCAGAGATCAACCAGTGCTTCCCTCAATACAGACTCTACCCCAAAATGGCATATATTCTTAAAATCTGAGGAGAAATGATATTTAAACAAAATTCCCACCCAACAAATCCACAACAAAAAAACTCAATTCTGGAAGAGCAGACAGCTCCCTATCTGGTGTGTTATGGTTGTAGCTCCTTTAGATCTGTGTGTTTCACAAAAACAACATTTTGCTCTGCACAATAACAGGCTATGTTAAGTTCTGCCAGTACTGAACAGGAGAAGCACGTCCCGCTACCCTGATATAAAAAAGACCCCATCAATGGTAAACCTAATCTGTTAGGAGTTACTTACCTGCAGGGCAAAATATCTAAGATGTAAACATTTTTCTTGTGAGAAGCCTTCTAATAAAATGATATGTCAGGAATTTACCTAATTCCTTTCAAACACTATAAGAAAATGAGTTGGTTGTTAATTTTTGCTGGCACACTCCCTTTTTGTGAATGTTAGCGCTGTGATATACAGTTCTCTGTCTTGGTTGCTGTAAGAGGAAAAATAGCTGTCCTTGCCTACTGCTCTTTTTCCCATTTCTTGGAGAATAATCTGCCATTTGTAGAACAGACATACTTATGCATCCTTGATGGAAGGTGGGCAGGAAAGAAAGAACCTCCAGTTATGTGCATGTGTCATCACTGGAAAAATACCTTTTTAATAAAGAGACTCTGTATTGTCGTTTAAAACTATAACCTTCAGCTTTGATTTACATCTTCATAACAGCAAGGGATGTATTAAATATGTTACCACTAAAATATAGAGCACTAGTGAGGCTATCAAATGTACTAAAACTCAGTTTGGAGTCATAGAACTTTAATACGAGAAAGATATTTTTACTCTATGTGGGGAATAGAGACTGGAAAATTTTTCATATTTTTTAAAAAATTATGCCTATAGAAGAAACTTCCCTTAATTATAGCAACATAACATCTAATGGCTCTACTAAATCCCCTCTGGTTTCAAAAATATAAATCACTTCTTAGGCTGAGTTAACAGGACAAACTAATTACTCTGCTCTATCAGTTTTCAGCACAACCTGCTGATAAACTCTCACTGAACTGAATCTTGTATCAGTTACACAGTTATAGTTAACACAAGCAATATTTTTTCCAATCCTCCAATACGCATAAACTCTATTTTTTTTAATATGCTATTCAGCCTTCTGGAAGTCAACACTGACATGCTGAAGGTGATATATAAATGATTGGCTCATCTCACATGCTTTCAACATGTTTTTGTACTCTTTTTTTTTTGTGTCTGTGGCTGATTTGGCTTCCTCATTCTCATCACCTCCTCTCAGATGCACCTTGGTTCCGGTGTGAGCTGCAGGTCACCTCTTCATCCTGCCTGCACCACTCAGGGCAAAGCAGCCCACTGTGCATAAAGCACCAGGAAGGCTCAGGGTGTGCAGGAAGCGGGGCAGGCCCATCCAGCCCAAGTGTGCATCCTCTCTGGAGCAGGAGCGGAGCTGAGCTGCCTGGCTTGGCTGTACAGGTGGCATCCAGATGGCAGATTTTTCCAGATCAGCTTCTCATTTCTGTTATAAGCAATTATCAGAGACTGATCTCTTTTTCAACACAGATTGAAAGGTAGGAGTTAAATTGCTGTGATTCTCTGTGTAAAAAAAAAAAGTAATATCATTTCTTTTCCAGTCAATCAATCTCATAGGTAATGAATGACATCTTATATATCTGACTATTGTATACATTTAGTTGAAGTCTTGTAGAAACACAACACACTTTGAAAAAAATTTTTTTAAACAACATAGTTATTTAAAATTATTATTTAGTATCAACTTCATAAAGGAGCTGAAAACTTGCAAGGTTTAATCTCAGGCTCCACTGCAATTGAAAATGTTGGTATAAACATTGGTATAAGAGACCCAAAGTGGGCCTTTTGTGATTATCACTTTATATGACTGTATAAAAAGGAGTTTAGCTTCAAAATGCAATCATGAATCATGTGACTAAACAAAAAGAAAGCAATCCAGTTTTGCTCTGGAAAAATCATGTATAAGCCAACAAAAGTTCCAGGATTAGCTGTGGACAGGTTTTTAGTTTATCATAGTTCAGAACACAGAAGTGCGATGTACTTAGTCATGCACATAATCCTGCCACCTTCAGTGAGACTCTTTGAAGAGTGAATTCTGATTCCACCAATACTGGCATTGTAGCATTTCATATAATGAAGGTCTAATAAACGCATTTGTACAACAGGTCGTTGGGATTAAAAAATTTTGTATATCATAGTGATCTAAAATCTGTCTTGCACAGAGAATCTGTAGGAGTTTTGTGTACAGAGAGAAATGCATTTAAATATTATTAATAGCTTGTAAGCAACCATTTCTATCTATAAATAAAATTAATCTTAAGAGAAGAAAAGGATTTTTATTAGTATTTTTATAATATGGATAGACTTACTATTTTGACATCCACTCATTCCACCAGTTTCTTGCTTATTCTTTTTATTTATCCTTCACTCATTATGAAACCTTTTCCTGGACTCCAGATATCCCTTTTTAATACTGGTTTGATTGTTTGTTTGTATAGATATAACTCTGGACATTCTTACTATGAGTCCCACACAAAGGTTAATATCTTCTCTTCTGTAAACACTTAGGCTCTTTCACTCATCTCCTCCCTAAACAACACATTCAACCACACACCATTAGTCCCTGACTTTTTATGGCTCCCATCTCCAAGTTATCAGCTGTTTTCAGCAACTAGTATGATTACAAAGTTGAGTCCTTATTGATATATGGCTGCAGCATTTATGTTAGTATTTAAATGTTATATAAATGTCCTGTTCATTGAATGCAAGTTATCCCTAAGCAGGTGTGCATATCCTTTTAACTCTGCTTCGGGCTGTGCAAACGTGCTTTTCAGAAGAATGATGGACAGAATGAGAATATTCATGACTCATTGATAAAGTACTCATGTTTCTTGTTCTCATACCGATACCAGAAATAGGAAATGTCCTCACCTCTGAGGGTTTGGGAGCATAGGCAGCGAAATGCTCTGGGTGAGACTTTCAGCAGCAGAAGGATAAACAGCCCCTGGCAATCCCAGCACTGCAAGGAGCTGCAGGAAGAGCTCCACTTGGCCAAGTCCAAGCAGACACAGGGAGGAGCTTGGGCATTGATGATTTGTTGCAGTGATGTGCTGGCTGTTTGAAAACAGCCCTTGAGCTAAATGAGAGCTCAAGTCAGGCAGAAATGCCTGAAGAAGAGTTGACCAAAGTCTCGGAGGACTGTGTTTTTCCTGTGTGACTCAAGAATACAACACTGTGTCTCTTCCAGCTGACTCACCCTGTCATGTTGACCTTTTTCCTATTTGGCACCTTAGAAGTACACTACCAGAATACTGCTGCAAACTTAGCATGTTATTTTTTCACTTGGTTCACAACTAGCACAGGTTTTCACATTTCTGTGGCATTTCACACAGATCACTGGACAAGATGCCTGAAACAGCTCTTGATCATATGATTAGTGCATTGGCTATTTAAATATTTTGTTATCCACACCATTAGAAACAAATTTATTATTCTTTCCTTTTATTTTCCAGTAGAAAAAAATAGGACCTGGAGGAAAACTAAAATAAGTGTTATCTAGGCAGGAAAGAAAGAACCTTTTTGTGCATTCTACCTCTGATTTTATGCATGTTTGCGTTAGTTAACATGTTTAAATATTGGCATCTTAAAAGCAACAGCAACAGAAATCCAAACACTTGAATATTTCCATGTTCTCCCCTCTCTTTGCTATGGGGCTACAGACTAAATTTGAGCAGAACTTGTAAGTCATTTCACTCCCTTGGGAAAGTTCATTCTTCCTGGAAAATGCTTCCTTCACTGAAAAATTGTGTCAACTCCTGTTTGAACTTAGTTTGAACAAGAAGGGTAGAAAAATCAAAGTTTTCAAGCTGTGTTTTCCACAAGTGATGGTGCCCTGCTGGTGCCTAGGGAGAGAGAGACTTTGTGAGCTGCAGAACACTGCTTTGCTCAGGCTGGCATTGAAGACATTCAGGAACAGTGCTCAGGATGAATTGTATAAGAACAGGACAATCTAGCAACACTGGTGAAGCTGTGCCCTGTAACGGTAATATCACCTTTTCAGTTGTACCTTCAAGAAATGAGCCCCATGGGAGAGAATTATGTTATCATCTGGTACTGCTACTGGCTGGTGATTAGTTAGTAATTAAAAAGAAGATTTCCTTATCATTTTAATGAGGTGTTATTCCTCTTTGTGATGTGCATAGAGTGATTCTGTTCCAGACATTATGAAATACAAGGAAACACTTTACAGTATTGTCTTCAGAAGAGACACAATTAAGAAACCCTAACCTAAAACCCAACACTAAACCTAACCCTAACCATAACCCTAAACATAACCCTAACCCTAACTCTAAGCATAACAATAACCTTAACCCTAACCCTAACCCTTAACTCTAACTCTAACCATAACCATAATCATAACCCTAACCCTAGCCCTAACCCCTAACCCTAAACCCTAACCCTAACCCTAAGAAAGGAAGTGAACAGCCTGCAAGTTTTGAATCTGACAGAATACCAAAGTCATTGTGTGAAGGAGTGACAAGGCAGTGGCAGAGCACAGGAATAACAGAGCCATGAGTGTATCTGAAAGCATGCTTGTGAGACTGCAGTTGTTCATCCCGTAACAAGTGAGCGTCTGCACTGAACTCAGGATTCTGAGAAAGATGAGAAATCCTTTTTGGCACGTTAGATGAGTGTCTCAGGCTTTAGGGCAAAAAGTTACATCCCTCTTAGAGGCACTGAAGTGAATTACGATGACTTTTAAAGGTCTCTGTCACAACTCTGTTGATCTTTTGTCGGTTTAATTGCTGACTTTAATAAACTGGCCTGTAAGAAGAGGTTTCTTTTCTTCTCAAATACTACCTCTCTTCAGCTCTGATCATTAATTGCAGTTAATAGCAATAAATAAAATCAAAATTAATTAAAAAACCAAAAGAGCTAATAGTTTTCTCTAACACATGTAATCAAGCTCCTGATTGCACAAAAAAATGGTGACAGTCTCTGGTTCTTCATGGAAAAGTCTGTGAATTGCAAATGTTATTGCAATGCCTATTTGTTAGAAAATTTTTGTCTATCCTCACAATTAATTAATTTTCTGCTGCTTATTCTGCAACCAGAAATTAGATTATGTCTGTTGTTTGTGATGTAAAACATCATTTGGAAGTTACTCTCACTGAGAGTAAACATAGCTATAGAGAATTATGCGTAAAGATAACTAGCGCCGTAGAAATGCCCCAGTGGAAATTCAGAGCCCATTCTTTGCTATCTAATCACTATAGACAGGCTTAGATTTAATTCAAAAGTCATCTGCTGCATCTGACTCTAGAGCTTGTGCCCACATGAAGCCACAAGGGATGGAGAGTGAGTACGTGAGCAGATCTGGTTGTAAGTAAGTCACAGCCTGCAAAACATTTGCTTGGCTATCTCTGCCAGTATCAGCAGCTAATTAATATATTTACAGGAACAGGCACCTCTGAAGAAATTGTGAACTGAAAAAGCAGATGAACTCTATCAGGGTTTATTGACTTCCATGAGTTCTGGTTTGGGCACAACAGCAGTATGCAGATAGAGCAGGGTAAGGTCCAGGCTATTGTGGGCACCTCTGCATGTCTGGATCCTGGGAATAGTTGCCTATAGGCAGAATCACTGCCTGACACACGGAGATTAGGACTGGTATCTCAAATGCTGGACCAGTTATAGGATTATTTTCAAAACAGGGGCCTATGACTCTGTGTCTTAAATCAGTCCTGATTAACCTCTGAATTTGCTATTTGAATTGCCTATGTTTCCTTTTCTGCAGTCGTTATCAAACCAATCACCACAATATACAGGCTGCATATGTAAAGTATGTGTTACTGGGAAAGGCTCACACCTGGCACATGCTGAGTACTTTCAAGATCCATTTTGAAGGAAGTACTTAGCACCTCACTGGTGTATTGCTAGTATTTTGCATTCTGTGATGCAAGTGACCTCTGTTAAGGACTGAGTAATGCTATTTCAAGGTTTTGACTCTGTATTTAGAGGTTAACACAGATAATTCTCATAAGAGTTTTAATTAAACTCTAATTCTTAAAAGATAATTTGCAGTGGGTTAGCTACAGTGGACTGCTTCCGTTGTAGAGAAATCTTCAAGGTGGAAAGAATAGTGGTGAAAATGACCTTCATTTTATCCCTTTGAGTGCAGTGATGTCTGGCTGCAGTATGAGGCCACCACCGACAGACTGGGAACTCAACGTAATGCAATTCTCTGAGGGAAAACGAGACTCCATTCTGTTAAGCACAGGCATTCTATCTGCTTTTCTGCAGAATGAGCAGAGTCCTTTTTGGACTCTGCTAGAGAAACACTTTTTCTTAGAAATAATTTCACTTTTTAAAATCTTACTTGCAGTGAAAACTGGAAACTTTATTGCTTTTTTGAAAACATCGAAACTTTTAATCAAAAGAAAAACAGTGAAGAAAAAGAAAAATAGCATCAAAGCTGAAATATTTTAATGGATTTTTGTGCTTTTTTGGTTTAAAAGGAATTCTCTCTCCCTTGAGACAGACTTTCAGAAAAAAAATCTGAACAGAACCATCACTTACCTTAAAAATATAGGATGGTAACAGCAATCTTAGGCTTTACTCTATAACAGTAATTCACCAAAACTGACACAGTCCTGCTGATTCACTGCTGATATGGTCTTGCTACTAGGCAATTGTCTTAAGTTCAAAACAGAGGAAAAGTTTCTGGCTTTGAGGACTGCATCATGGTGTGACAAGTCCTCTCTCTTGATGCTGGTATTTTTATACTCCACCCGGAAGCCTTTAGTCAGCTGGCTAGAGGAATATTTGAACATGTAACCACTCAGGACAACCGTGTGTCACTGGAAAATGAAACTCACCCAAGAAGACTAGACTCTTCGCTAACATGAAGAGTTGGGTACTTGCCTTTGAACTCCTCACAAAATAACAGGCTAATTTTCATAAGGCACAGGACAGACAAAAAAATTAAGTATAGAGACTGGTATTGCACCCATGGTGCCTTGCACCAACTTGGATACCACTCTGCAGGTAGAAATATGTATAGAATAATAAATTGTTTCTAAATTAATTTCCCTTCACTAGAATGTTTCCTTTATTAGGCATGGTTCTTTGGAAGCAGGGTCTCATCCTAGAGAATGTTATCAGAGTTTGTTGGACTGGAAATAGAAAAAAGTGGGAGAATACTACAAAAGATGAAATTATTTTCCATTTATTTGTTCTTTCTCAAAGATACCAAACTTCTGAAACAATTCCAAAACTCCTGAAATGGAAATTCCATAGGCCAATAATAGGAAATTTACAACTAATAACTTTGGGGCAAGGAAGAATGTGAACATTTTCTAGTATTTGATTTGTTAAAAAATCAGTTTGTGAAGGAAAAGTTGACTGAAATAATTTTTATTTCTCATGTTTTGTACTTTTCTGGCCCTTTTTCTCATAGAAAAATCTTTCTTGCCCATTCAGTCAACATCTTGTATAACTGTTGTTTTGATAATCATATCTGGGTATGAAAACTGTTGTTACAAACCCCATCTTTTTATGGATTCCTTATTTAGCATTTTGTTCTATTGAATTATTTCCTGTGTTTTCACTGGATGTGTTCTTGTGTATGACTTAAATTTATCTCTGCTTACACACAAAGGTAGCAGAAGGCATCTTGGTAAGCGAATAAAAACTAGTCCATCACAGTACTTACTGAATAAAATACCCATGAAGATGTGTTCAGAAAGTGGCAGCAGGGAAGAACTGGGACATGAGCACTGAAATCACTGAGAGAAAGAAAAATGAGCTGCTGAAAACTGATTAGAAACAAGGACTGTTGAAGAAACATGCAGCATAGGAGTGAGAGATATTCAAAGCAGAGATAAGCAGGATGATAGATATCCTCTGTGTTCATTACAGAGGAATCTAGGTGTCAAAAGTGAAAAAAAAAAGCCAAAAAACCAATTAATGTGGATTATTAACTATTAAAAGTACTATCAAATATTTACAGTCAAACACTCAGGGTAAAATGAACCTGGAGGGAAAAAAGAGAAGTGTTGGCTTGGCTGCACTAAATGCCATCCCTGAATGAAATATGAAACAATGCAGGAAGTCCTAAGAGCGCTTCTCCACATATTCCCTCCTCCATGCCTCCCCAAAAAGAAAGAAAATAAAAGCTGTACAACTCAGAACTTTTTAAAGCTGCCATTTAAAAAAAGCTCTGTAAATGAGTGTTGCCAACTCATCCATGGAACAGTAGTGAGATGAGAGAGAGTGGCAAGGCAATGCTGATAAAGTTTGACATTGCACTTCGTGAAACAAAGTCAGTTGGCTTGACATGGTCTTATAGACAGGAAATATGAGGTTAAAAACCAGAGTGATAGACTCCAGTGCATCTTATGTGTGGTTTCAGAGTCTGTTTCCTATTTGATAAAATTCGTGTCTGGAGACCTCTTTATCCAAAGGAGAAAATTGACATAATTCTGAGACAGGTACCTCAGTCTTATCACGTTGGCGGGATTTAAAAGCACCCAGTATCACATACTGTGAATATGGATTTGAAAAAAGCCCTCATCCCTCTTACCATTCTCAGAAAGATGTCCTGCCCCTTCTTTAATACAATTAGTGACTTTCTGTGAGGAGTCTGTTAGGGCCATGGCTACTGGCAGAGACACCAACTCATTAGATATTATATTAGCAATCCACACACAGTCACAAGTCTTTAATCATAGCAGGGTTCACTTTCATCTTGTGGGTAGTGTCCAGGAGTTTAATGAAAGAAGACTTGAGTGGTTTGTTATTCCACATGCATTTCTACTGATGCCTATGAACAAAATGTTCTGTTTTCATAAACCAATGCCAAAGGAGTTCTCCTATAGTCTTCAGGAGGGCTGACTAAAAAGTTAGTGTTCAAACAGGATGTGTATTTTTCTCCTCTTAAAATTTGTTTACACAGTTTCCAGACTTCGCTCTTGAATTCTGTTTGGTTCAGACGAGAAGAATGGCTGAGCTTGTAATTTGCCATAGATACATACGACCCTGCCTACGGAAAAATGTGTCTTCATCCAGTGGTAACTAATGTAGGGGTTAACAGCTCCTCAACCTATTGCTACAGGGGCAATCCAGGAATACCGCAACAGCAGAAGTCTTCAGGAAAACTTCACCACTCGTTGCTTTGTCTCCTGCATACAGCTACTGCTGATTTATTTCCTCCATCAGCCAGAAGAAGCGTCTCATGCAAGTATGACTTTGCCTGTTCCTGGACATGGACCAGTGGAGTCTTAGGGGTCCTATCTTTGTGACTAGATGTGAGTATCTCCAGTACAGGACTTACAGCTAGTCTTAGCACTTAATACTCGATGGAGTTTATCTAGTTTATATACTCAGTAATGTGTCTAATGCAATCCATCTTATCTTAAAGTCAATGTCTGTGTTTTCTGAATGAATCATGTTCTGAACTCCATTACTCTAAGGACATCAGCCTTGTTGCAGATCCCTACACTGCCATTTAAAAAAGATTAATTCCACAGTAAGGTTTCCTTGTATCACAAAACTGATCTATACACCTATTCATACTACTCTCAGAATCCTGTTATGGGCAAATAGGGAACAAAACTGACATGTAGACAGAATAATTTATTATTAGTCTCAATAAATTCTTGACACATAAAACAAATAGTTGTTATTAGCCCAGACACAATAATAATAAGAACAGTCATAGTCCAAAGGAACACAGGAAAAAAACCCAAAGAAACCCACCTTATTAACAATACGGTTAAAATATTAATTTAAAAACCCTCAAAACCTGCAAAGGTCAAAGTTCCTCTTACCTACCTGGTTGTTTCACTGATGTTATGGTCACTTATTCTCTGAGTCACCATGTCACAGCTTCAGAGTCCTTCCGGAAGGAGATGAAGATATCAAGAGTCATTTGTGCCCTGAATGCTTTGCCCAGAAAGGATTCGGTCCTGGTCATGGTGACACCTTCTTTCTTGGTGCTGCAGTCTCCTAGGGGGTTATTGATCTCTTTTTCCTGACATGACATGTATATATGTATATACTCTCCTTTCATTGCTTGTCATTTCTGCTTCAGTTGTGTTTGTTGTCCCTGATTTGCAGGGCTGCACTCCTACTGTGACCAGTGGCTGCCACTGGTGTGTTCACTGTAGGGGACCTCTGATATCTACCGGTGTTGGTACCCTTCCACAGCACTTTTTAATCTAGAATTTATGCCACAGAACACAACTACTGGGTATTGTTATTAACAATAACCATTAACCACATGGTTGCACAAAATTAAATGAAATCTAAAACCAATTTAGGGAACAGTTACATAGTTGTCAGACAATTGCTAACACAGTTTAAACAAGCTAAACCCAGCTCAAGACGAATCAACATCAGTCCAGAGGTCTATTCTCACTACTAATGGCAATTTGCATTTCATGTGCTACAAAAGGGAGCCGAGGGCTGCAGATGGAGTGGGGGTGGAAAGTGGCTGCTGGAGCAAAGTATAAGCTGCAGTGAGAACTACTGTGAGATGTTTTAGCTGTGCAAAGACTTGGGGGCCTTGTGCAGGGCTCATCCTACAGCTGGGGTTGGAGGTAGGATGCCATTCATTTCTAGTATGTGTGTATGATTCAGTGACATCATTGCACTGAGCATGTCCGCTGCTGAGAGTCCCTTGCCTCTGCGCAGCTTCATCTTCTGGTGCAGTGCCAACCATGTAAATTCTTCACAGAAAAATATACCAAAAATTCAGTGGGGTCAACCTCTTTTGAAATGTCCTTGTCAGGGTTATTGAACACTGGCCAAGCCTTTCCTCTTTAATCAGTGGAAGCTGCCATTTGAGTTATGATTGTAACCTTTGCTTTACCATGTTTGACTCCCAGTGGAATCCCATAGAAACTGTGTTATATCCATGGGAAATTTATGTTACCTTCTTTTGGTTAAGCTTTATTTCTTTAGGTTCTTGCTTTCTTGCATTTTAACCTCAAAATATAAAATTATCACAATTCATCTCATTCATTGTAACAATAATTTCATCAACACTCTCTTAATTTTTATCAAATGGATGTAATTTAGATTTATTCTTGCTCTAGCCAATTGCTTATGTTAATCTGAAAACCACTGCCTGCATCTTTAATTTCCTTGCAATAGCTATCAGCTTAAAAAATTTTCAGGAGAAATGCTTTTTGACATAAAGAAAAATCAAATCTGTTGTGAGTTTGCATCTTTTCTTTTTGCCAAATTGTACAGAAAAATGTATCCCTGAAATAATACTATTTCCAAATGAGTCAAGACATTTTATTATCATATTTTTAGGTGCACATTTTTTATTTTTGTTTCTATTCAGAAGAACTCAAAGCTTTGAAGTTTCTTTCAATGTAAAGATTATTGCCATTGGTGTGTACAAATAATAATTTAAGACAACAGCTCTCAAGCAGCTCTCAGAAGCAGTCTTTGTAGCATATTTTTATAGTCCACAACAGTCACCACATGACTCCCTTCTGTTTTATATTTCAAAATGTGGCACTCTTATCTCAGGGAAGAAAGAAGCAACTGGATATCTTCTTAGAGACAAGGGTCATCAGTGGGGCTGAGGTTGCATGAGCCATCAGCAACATATCGCTTAAAGGGAAGAAGAGAACCAAATAGAACTGGTATCCTAACTTTTTCCTGGCTTAGTAAGTTTTGAAAAAAGAGATGCAGATATTTATAGAAAGAGTAGAAAAATGCCACAAGGAATTCTTGTGTCATTAAAGACAACTGAAACACATTAAAGCATTTTCTTGAGTCACAGATTAGTCTAAGCTGTTATAAACATTGGGAAGGGTCAGGCATGAGGGTGAAGTTCCCCTATAAAAACAATCAAACCAAAACCCCTTTTGGAACGACTTAACATTTTTGGAATCCAAGTTGAAATACATGCATCTACCTGAATATCTCCCAGTGTACTCCGGTGTGCCAAAAATAAAGGCCTTTGAAATCATGCTCACAGGTGTTTCAGATTTGGATTTCTCTAAGTTTCTGTGTGAATTGTTAATCATAATGCCTCCTATTATTTGTGAGAAGATATTTTGCTGTCACACAGATAGCATGAATGACAGGTTTTTCTCCCACCATTTTATATGAATAATGAATTGTTTTAATGCACACATAAAAAGGACATATTTTAGAGTTAGTTATCATTTCCAGACTGTGCTTTATCTATTTTTCACTGGGCAGAAAATGAGCCCATATCTTACTGCAGTCATTTCTACTTCTAACTTCTTTTTAGTATTTTTCAACATAGAGACTTAGACCATGTTGTGGTTTTCTTTGTTTATTTGGTTGATAGGGTTTTGGTTTTGGGTGGGTTTTTTTTGTTTTGTTTTGGTTTGGTTTTTTTTTTGGTTTGTTTTTGTTTTTGTTTTTGTTTTTGTTTTTGTTTTTGTTTTTGTTTCTTTTTCAATCTGGTCTAAATGAACTGCTTCTGGAAAATTGATATTTACATTCTGAGATTTGTGCTTTATCTTTAAGAAGAAATGTAGGCTCTTAGTATCTCAGTGAAGCATATGATATCTTTCCTGAGTAGATCATCAAGCCAAGGGAAAGATTGTGCCTTGAATTTAAGTGGAGAAAAATGCATCAAAACTAAGGCAGAAACCCATTTGGAACTCTAAGATGTTAAAATACAAAGAAGTATTGACTGTTGCAGAAGCTACATACACGGAAATTATTTCAATGTTTTTCATACTCCCACTGTTCTGAACTACTTCGTCCATTATTTACGGACTTCTCATCCTTGGGTGTTGAGTTAAGGTTTATTGTTTACTTCGGTGAGTAATTGACTTTGTCTCATACTCGTGCTGCAATCCCAGAAGTATGTGGAGGGGAAATAATGTTCATTGTTGATTTTTAAAATTTTTTCTCTTTTTTTTCTGTGTTTCACTCTCGTTTTCCACTGCTTTATGTTTTGCATAGCTACTAATAATTACACCTGTGCACAACGGGAACTTAAGCTTTTTGTGTCAGAGCAAGGCAGTGACATGTACAAATGATGGAAAAAAATTAAACCCAAAAAAACCACAACAAACCCAGCCTGATTTGTTTGTCACTATTTCTCCATTGTCTTCAGTATCAACTGCTGGAACTACCAGAATCCCTTAATATTCTGTAATTTTCCAGCTGATATGCAGAAGAGTGTCATCTTCTCCCTCTAAACAAAGATAATGGAGAAACTATATAAAATGTGCTCTAACAAGTTACTTCAAAGAATCGTCTAAAACTGGTACCCTTTTGCTAGAAATTGAGTAAGGCTAGGTGCTTCTGAAGAAAATGTAAGAAACACTAGATAACGATGAACTAACTTGTCATAATGACCAATTAGTAGCTGGCTTGTGAACCTAAGCAGCAAGGTTGGTATTCAATCATCTTATTTTTTTCAACACCTTTTTTTCATATTGCTTTCCCCCCTACTTTGTTTCTCTACAGCAGCACTGACTGTGCTCATTATCTTCATAAATGCCTATTGTTCTGACCCTTGAGAAATTCTTGGCTTTACTGTGTGTCAGAGACAGATATAGTTTATGCCTCAAACATTGATATAAAGTTTTAAAGAAGCTACAGCCACAGAAACCTCCTTGAAGAACTTTGGACTGTAAGTCGAACTGCTGATTAGATTAAAGGAAACCCGTTGTTCAGTCACCTCAGGCTGAGGGAAAGGTATGCATCCACAGTAGGCCAAAGCCTCCAGCTGCCATCCCAGCTGAGTTTGGGGTGGGGGAGAGCACAGCTCACAGAAGCCAGGTTTACACAGACTCCCCCCAACTGAGGGAGGAGGAGGAGGTCTTGGGTGCATGGTGTAACCTCTGGTGAGAGGCAATAAACACCCATCCTCTGTTACACAAACCAGCCCAGCTGGGGAACCCCCAACCCCACAGGCCACATCCACTTGAGAGGCTTTGCCCCACAGGACTGCACATGACCCAGAGACTGCCCGCTCTCCAGGGGGACATGCCTGCCTAGCCTGAGCATATATACCCATGGGATCCTATGTTTTTTGGGGGGACCTTTACCACCAAGAAGACCAGCTGGAGAGGATCAACAGAACATTGCTGGGATCCACGGAGTGGTGATATTTTTCTTTTTCTGTCTCTGTCACTCCCTTTCTGTCTCCCCATTTATTTTCTACTTCTTTCTTTCTTTCTCTCTCTCTCATATCTACCATCAAATGAAACCCATATTATTGTCACTGGCATATGGTCTCGTTTGCACCTTAATCGGGCAGAGGAATTTCTAAAGAACCATAATAATAATAATTGGATCATAACACTATGTCAAATAAATGTATTTATAGGCTAGTTATGCAGTATGTTAAAGTGGCAGGTCTTTTTCTCAGTCTGTCCCATGTTGAATAGGTAAGTGATAAAGATTAGTGCAAAGTGGAGTCACAGAAAAACTATACAGTATCAGGAACATCAGGAAACTCAGGAACAGACAAGCTAGAGGATATTTCTTCATCTTATCCAATGATTTCCACCTTTTGATATTAGAAATCATATAATCATTGTCATAAACGTCAGTTTTTATGCCTCTGAAATCCCACAGGGAAGCTATTCTCACTTTTATGCTTATGAGTAGAAACTGGCTTCACATTTCCAGTGTAAATTTGTTTATGGACAATGTTTTTCCCCTTGACAAGTTTTTTTTTTCTTAAATTCTGGTTTTTCTCTTCAAACAATCTTGCAAGATGCTCTTGAATCCTCACTCAGTCTTTGATTTACTAAACAAATTGAGACTTCCTAGCCTCTCTTCAAAAGATCATCCACCAAGTTTATCTTTGCTTACCTGGTTAGAAACTGGTTTGTGCTAGGAACTGTGGATTTTTGCAAAATTCTGGTTAAGACTTTATCAATCTAATAAAATATTTCCATCACATCCGCACATCTACTAGAAATAGCTTGTCTAAGTAGAGTCTTCCTGTTTGCCATTTTCCAATACTTAGTTAATTTATCTTTGTTTACTGAGATTTCTCTTTTTTTTTTTTTTAATGCAAGTTTATTCTTTGTGTTCTTATTGACATTCTTTTGATGTCTGCAAGCCTGGAACTGTTATCTCTTTTTTTTTTCTCTTATTCAAGATTCAGATTTTGGATAGTTTTTTTAAAAAGTATCTATCATAATAAAATTCCAGGTGCCCCATCAATACTTTCTTGATACATTTAACCTCACATTCCTCTTCTTTAATCAAAGTTTCCTATTTTGCCCTAAAGAATATCAATTACAGATTTACCTTTATTGTTTCATTTTGTTTAGATCAAGTTAATTACAGATCATTCTGCTTGAGTTAATTTTCTATAGCCATTTTTTCTACAGTGTCCTCATTACTTTACATAACTAAATTTTTATTCCTTTTCAGCTAGTACCTGATAAGAAAAAATGTTAATATCTCCAGGCACATTTGCACCCAAATTACTATAATTTCTGTCTCTATACCTGGAAAGTTAGATCCTCCCAGAAAAGAAAAAGGTTGATGCTTTATTTCTTAAATCCTATTGCAGAGATTTTCATCCACAAAGAAGTTCAATCTAGTGAAGTGTGTACTTGAGTCCTAAACTTTCCTTTAGCAGATCAGAAATATTCCACTGAAGATTATTTGTGGCTCTGCATCTTCCTTATTCTGGCATCATCATTCTTGTTCTCTTCCAGCTGAAATCTGGCAATAGCTTTTCTCATTGGCAAGAACTGGATTCTTTCCCTCTCCCACTGGGATCTGTTTCATCCTCAAGCTCAGATTCAAGACCTCAAATTTCAGTCTCATGGACTCACTGAACATGATCCCTTCTACAGCAATAAGAAAGCACAATCAGACCAAATTCAAATTCAGAAGCCATGGATGTTCTATTGCCTATAAATGATCATTTGTCCAACACTTTCTATTTAATGTCACGTCTTCTTTTTATCACTCCCAAATCAAGGCCAATGCCAAATAGGACTGGAATAGGATAGCAAGTGATATTTTCATTACAGCTGGGATCAATTATTATGGCTCATTATTTTCAGATGTTTTACCTTGTGTTATTATAAAATGCTAGGTCATGTGAATGCTCCCGCTCCAGTGATTCCTAGAGAATATTGACTATCCGATATTCTATTCCATTATTTTTCATCATTATTTTTACTTAGAGTTCTTTATATTTTCCCTAAACAACAGTTCTTTGTGACTGATTTTTGCCTTACACTCCTGCAGCTAGCTCTCACTTGCTGTTCCGGCACATAAAAATCAATAGAAGTTCTGCAAGGGTAGCTCATGCCACAGAGACTTCGCAAATCCTCACTTTTTCTGGTCAAACTTCTCAGAAGGCAGAGTCCATATCAGTGGCAGGGGCTAGGACTGGCCCCATATCTGCAAAGCAGTCTTTCAATTAATTTGTACTAATCACTGTAGTACGCGAACACCTTGCATGCTCCCTCTGTAGATTTTTAAAGACCTATTTTACTCTGAATTGAATTGGAGAAAATACACTTGGCTTAGCTGTTAATTGCTGACAGACAAGACAAAAAAGTAGATGAGGCAGATATAATGGGGGCACAATGTAATGCTATCTGGCTAACAATTTTAGGAACTGTCCCTAGTAAATGTGTGCTCTACCAGCCCATCTCACTGAAGTACTGTTGTGAAGAAGGTTTCCCTTTTTCTGCTAAAGGAGAGCTAGGCATGTGATCAAAGAGGATGCACATCTTTTATTAAAGTAGTGTCACAAGCCAAATGTTTCCGTTTGTCAAGGAAACTAAAATGAACTGTCATTACAAGGGTGAGAACTGCTGGTTAAAGCAAAATGGGAGGACAGGAGATTTGGATTCTCTTCCTGTTGCCAATACAGCAGGCAGCTATGACTTCAGACTTACCATTTATGGTCTGCTTTGAAGAGTTCACTTTATCTGGAGCAGATGTGCTCAACACCTTTGAAAATAGGCTTCCTAATTGTTTTGTGTTTTAGTTTCCCTATTGCAAGATGAAGAAGAAAACAACAAGATCTAACCCATGATTTTTAAAGAGCACTGGAACAAGCTACCCAGGGAAGTATCAGGTGAAGCCTGACAGAGTTCAGGAACTGTTTTGGCAACACTCCTGGGCACACAGTGTGACTCTTGGGAATGGTGCTATGCAAGGCCGGGAGCTGGACTCGACTATCCTTGTGGGTCCCTTCCAACTTGGGATAATCTCTGATTCTGTGAAAAGTTATAGCAACTACTCAGGAAAAGCTGCTCTTGCTGAGCATGCATAACAGGTGCAATAATCCTAGAAATGATATAATGCCATACCCCTCCCTTCACTGATTTTGCCCTCGCCCTTGAATTTTCTCCAGGCTCTAGCCTCTCCAAGCCTCTGAATTGAAAGGTCCTTGATGTACTCTGCTGCAAATAGCAGGATCTCATGAAGCAGGTTTTAAAACAACAAATCGGTCTGCAATGGCTGCTCATTTCATAAAACTGTTAAACATTTCAGGCTGTAAAATTTTTTATATTTCACAAGTCTTGCTTTTAGAACGTTCAACTTCCTGATTTGCAGGGAGAAGCTAGTATTACTATCGTAAAGCACTTGTGTAATATTAAGCTGATAAAATTACTTTAGGTTCAGTCATATATAAAGAGATAGATCATTCATTCCTATGTGCTGACTGGAAGAAATATAGACCCACCATTTGTGAAACAATATTTGTTAGCAGATTATCTATTACCACACAATTAACTTATTCAATTTAGGATCTGTATTCAATCTTACGTTATAAATAAGAGATAAAAATACATTTTTGTATCAGTATTTTCATGGTAGTATTTTGTGGACATTTTTTGCTGTAAGCTTCCCTGTTTTGCAAGGCTGTATTTACAATGTTACGTGCTGGTGCTGCACAAAAAATTTAACTGTTCAGCAGAAGCATGTTTTATACAGCATGGTGTCTTCCAGCTATCCACCTTTCTCCTTGCTTTGCTGACGACATCTTCCCTGATAGGGGAAGAGAAAGGAAACCATCATGTCACCATCAAATTGTAGAGACCTGGTGTGGTTGCAGCTGGGTATCTGCTGTCTGCAGGTTTTTTCCAACCAAGCCCCTGTCATTTTGCCACAAGTGGGCAGTAATTAACTGCTAATTGAAATCACAAGAATCTCAGCTTTCTCAGTCCTGGCTGAGACTTATAACCCTCAGCCTGCTCTTTCTTTGGCCCTACCTCACTATCTCCTCTAGGAAGGAATCTGGTAGTTAGTGCCAATTTGCTCTGACATTCCTACAGAGAGTGATTTAATAGTCTGCACGGGAGTTTGGGAATGTGCATATTTCTGATTGAGGCTCAACGCAGAGTGACACCCAAAACAAGAGTGACACCTCCCTTTCAGAGCCACTGCTATCACTTGTTCAAGCCTTGTGTTCTGCTCCCAACAATTTACATAAGAAACTTAAGAAATTAGTTTATGTAACAAGGTATTTGCAATATTGAAATTCCTGCAGTTCTTACAAAGATAAAAAACTCCAACAGAACAAATTTAAGCAAACCAATTTGTCTTTGGTATGACTGGCAAGGCTTTTGGGGCCAGTGTTGCATGGTGTTAGTACATCTAGTTTATTGCACTTGTTATCTTAAACAATGGAATATCTGCTTCCATTTAGTTGGATGATATATGAAAACAATATTTTTTTAAATCCAGGTTCTTGCCTTTTTCATTGTGGGAATATTGTCACCATGCTGTTTTGGAAAACTGAGAAAGGTTTTAGCTCACTTCAGTCTCTTTTTAAACTAGAAGATGACTTATGACTATGTCACATGACAGGCAATACCTTATAACAAAAAGCCATATGTAAACATGACATGCCTCCCTTGGCACATGCCAGCCAGGTGAATTAAATGCTAAGAGACGTTTGTCTCATTTTAAGTTCGTGCGTCTTGAAATGTGCTGACATTTGAAAGGCATTAAAAGCTTCCAGACTCCAGGCAGGAGGACAGAAGAACTGGAGTATGTGAGAACTGAACCTGGAAGATGACTGAGCTATGAGTGGCTGCAAAACTGTTTCTAGGAAGCTAGAATGTACATAGTCCCATTATGGGAAAAATGACAACTCTCATGATGGTGGGAGACCTCAGTTCAGAGCTGAAATTTATCCAGAAGGAAGGTCTAGGCCAGCAATAACTTCTTCCCCAAGCAGTGTCTGCTTAGCCTCTGTGGGAACAATAACTTTTTTCCTCATCCTGCTATGGACATTTCTCTGTCACTGCTTTGCTTATAAAGGTGTCAGCTGCCAAAACAGGCACCTGAAGCAGTCTGTGCACAACCGGCACACACTGAGACAGGACACTTGAGGTGGGACATTTCTTACCTTCTGAGGCTGCCTGCATCCTCTCTCTGCCCAGACGGGCTGCGGTACAGCTGGACCCCATAATCTACTGGAGAGTGTTCCAGCATCTGGCTGGTTTCCCGAGGTGCCAAAGCCCTTTTCTGCATGGAAAAGTCCAGTGTAATCAAAAAATTCTCAGCACATCCAGAAATCAAGATGATGTTATTCTGTAGTCCCTCTCCGCTGCAGTCTCATGTCTCATTTGCTCTTCTGACCACCTCTGCTCACTGAGCAGATGTCTTCAGTGATCTGTTCATGATGATGCAGCCAGTGTACTACAATTTTGCTTGGAAATACACAGCAACAGATGGTGCAAAGAAGGTAAGAGAATTATCTGCCATTAAAGGGAACAGGGCCCAAGACTAGCAAATGTTCTTTTTTCTTTTTCTTTTTCTTTTTCTTTTTCTTTTTCTTTCTTTTCAAGAACGACAGCTCGGGAAATTATAATATGAAGCAAAACAAGTGGTAAATAAATAGACAACCAGGTAAAAAAAGATTAGGATTAAAGAAACACTGGAAGGAAACAAAGAAGCTCAGATGAAACTTATTTGCTTTCAAACAAGAGCAAAGACTGAATAAAAAGAAAAAAGAAAGTAAAAGGGAAAAAGTTTTAAATGTATATAGGCAGTCCATGTGCAATTTCAGGTGGCTACTCAGGAAAATGAACAAGTCAAGTAATTGAAAGGAGAAATGAAATTGCAAAGGATCACAGGATTTCAAATTAAGTGAACAAATTGTATGGGGGAAGGGTACAGACCATACAATACAATAACTTGAATTGGCAGACAGCTTATAACAGTGGTTCTGAGTGAATGACCCTTCATCTCCTGTGGCAAATTGAAGATAATGCCAGCATTTCATAGTCATTTCACTTTTATTATCACCAAAAGTTTAGGCTAGTATTCTATTACCTTGAATGTCTTTATGGTGTCAAGTTGAGCTGGACAAGAAATGAACTTGATGACAAATTTGCTGACTCTGAAGAAGCAGGTAAGACAATAAGGTAAGGCATTTAGGATTATTAGAAATTTAAAGAAATAAAAGAATAAAAATGATTCAAATAATGCATTTGGAATTGAACAGAAATTATTTTATTTTGTTTTGAATAATTTTTGACTTTTTTTTTTTTTCAAAAACTGTATGTCAATACAGAGAGTGGCAATGCTATTTCAGGAGATCACTATTTTACATTTTAAAATGTCAAAAAGTTATGGCAATTTTGAAGCAAAACATTTTTACCAATGAACAGCTTTCTTCTTGTTTCAGAAAATCTTTCTTCTTTTAGTTATCCCAGCCAGCATTTTCTCCTGATTTGGACCATAACCTGGCTTCAAAATGTTTTTGGTTATTAGTACATTCACTGGAAAAATCTCAGCCAAATTTGGTGTCATAAGTCCAAGCTGTAACTAGCCTGTGAAGCCTAAATTTTTATGACAATGACTAGGATGTGACTGAGTCAGTCAATACACAAATCTGTGGCACAGCAATAGTAAAAATAAATAGGAACAAATTAAAGTTGAGAGAATTGAATTAATCAAAATAAGTTACCAGCTACTATGGTGACTGTATTAGTATTATATTCAGTTTTCCATGTTCTTCTTACCTCCTAAATAAATCCACTGCTTAAACTGGTGTTTGCCACACTCTGTAACATGAAAAAACATTTTTTGCTTTAGAATTCTTCATCTTAAGATGCATGGTGTGTTGTGGGATGACAGCTCTTGGGCACTACCCTGCATCCCAGATTTAAAGCGAGATCCTGATTCTCTGTCCTACCCTTCTTCCTCCAATTCCTTATGAAGGTGCTTTCCCTGGAAGTGTTGCTTCCTACTCATTGCCAGTGTACAAGGTTTTACTCTCCAAATGGACATCAGCTCCTGTGACTTGACAGATGACTGTCACAGATATTGAGGAACATGAGGAGAAAGTGGTATACACTATAATGAGATCATGTAAAATTCAATACAGTATATAAAATGTAATGATTTTAAAATTCATATCTTTAACTGGCAGCCAAATGCAGCTCTTTCTAGGGAGGTGATATGTGCTCCTGGCTTTTGCTTTTCTTATGAAAACTGTCAGTCACGTTCTGCATCAGCCTGGGTTTATGCTCAGCTTTATCAGGCAGACCAGTCAGCACTGAATGGCATTAATGTCATCTTGGGGTAATGAAAGTGTAGATAACCATCTCAGAGACTGGGTGGGAAAAAAGTACTGAAGCAAGTAGCTGAAGGCTCTATTGACCGCATAATTCACACAGAGGAAGTTATGATCTATAAATTGTTTTAGACTTTCTTACTGATGAAACAGCAAGAATTTTGTTGCTGATGGGCACAGGAAGCAGTAATAAAAAGCCATGGGTGTAGACACAGGAAAGAAAAATGGTTTGCATTTTATCAACAGAGAAAAGGAATCAAAATGTAGCCCTGGATGTTTTGCAAGTTACAGCACTGTTAATGGAGAAAAATGTGTCTTCTGTATGACAATGATAACATGAATGATAATACAGAAGATCATTCACCCCTTCTGCAGCAGATACCTGCTGCATGCTGCATCTGTAGAAGCCATTCCCTGATGACAGACCACATCAAAGTGAAATAAATTCTAGTGAAACAAATCTGATCAACCTTCATGGTGGTTGGACACTTTTTGGACCTTGAGGCATTCAAGGATTGTGCTACTTCTAGTGGTAGATCTCCTGTTCACTGCTACATGACAGAACAGCTCATATGTCACTTTATGAATGGGGCATCTTAGCAGTGATCTGCTGTGCTAGCCAGAGTGCTTGGGCTGGAGGGGTGCCTCGCAACAAAATTGTTTCAAACCTTTGGGTGAAAAGACAATAAGAAAACAGGAAAAAGTCCTTTCCTGTTTGGACCACGTTTAAACAATTATAAAACCAAAGGTAACATTTAAACAGGCTTCACGTCATTTTGAGAAAAATGGTACAATACTAGTCTTCCCCCTTCCCTCATCACAGTCAAAATAATGTGACCAGGATGACCAATATACTCCTCGACTGCTGAAAGGGATAACTATGATGAATCATTGTTAATTGTTAGTTAAGCTACGACCCTATACTTTCAGGAAAAGCAACCCAGGAGGAGTTGCTGCGCTGTAGTTGAAGGAGGTCAGTATGTATAAAAAGCGTCCATCAAGAAGGACTTGCTACGGATTCAGCCATTGTCAGTCTTCATTAATTTGATTACTGGGATATTTATATATTTATGTACAGTACGATATATAGATATATATTTACATATATATATTTATATTTTCAGAGCTGGGGGAATCTATGATACTTTCTACAGTAAACTGTGGCTCAAGGAATAATCCAGAGAGCTGGTGAGGATGGGGAATCAGAGAATTTCTTGAGGGAATCTTTGTGAGAAAGGACTCTCTTATATTTAGGGACAAGACTTGCCATGATAAGCTTGAGTTTGCTAAAAAATGTGCACACTGACACAAAGATAATACAAACGTTGTTGGAAAGGTGGATTACAAGCCTCAGCCGGAGCCAGATCAATAACTCACAAGTTTGAAATTGTTGGGAAAGGTGCCAGGTATGTCACCCGGTGTGTGCAAGTGAGCAAGAGAGGATGAGGAGCATATAGAGTGGATGGTGATTGCTGGAGACCGTCTTCACAGGAAAACAAACCTGTCCAGTCTGAGACATGAAGAGGAATCGATTTCAGTACAGCCTTTTATGAATGAGGGTCAGTCAGAAGGTGAAACCCAGACAAGGGAGGACAGGATTGGTGAGAGATTGGATACCGAGCTTTTGGGAATTAATAACCTCACTGGAAGGTCTGTGAGTTAGTGCACAGAAAGTGCAGCATTAAAGCCCTGATTTGTGCCAACTCCTGAGAACGTGTTCTCTGGTGGATGAAATGTTGAGCACAGAAGGAAAGGTATTTATGGTTTCTCTTTGTTCCCTGAAATAGGGTGGTTGGTACTGTGCTTGGTTGAGCCAGTCAGGAGTAGCCATCATTCCCTTCTCTTTCCTCGCACTTTCCATGCAGACCCTCATCAGCATCTTCTGAGCTTCTGTGCCCAGGATGTACAGATTCAATGACTGTACAGATTTCCCATGACACAGTATGTGCAAGATCTCAAAATATGCCCAGGGAAGACACCCTGTTTGCCCAAGCACTTAGGGTGACTGATCCCTCCCCAGAAAGTGAGGTATGGCTGAGAGACTGACTTGGACTGTAGACATCGGTGAGATAGCTCCGGCATGAAACCCTGAGTGACATTTTTATAAACTGTCATATGGCTCTGATTTCCATGAGACTTCTCTTCTGATCCTGGGCAGGTCCTATATGCCACATATCACCCAGTTTGATGTCCCCTGCTTGTGGTTATGTGGCCACTCAGAATTTGTTAACTCAAAGTATGGCCAAAAAGAGATGAGTTCTGCCCACCATTCCACATTTCAAGATTCCATCCTTATTTATGTATTATACAAGGCAGAGTAAGAAAGAGTAGGAGGCCTGTGCAGCTCTGTCCAACTCCCCATTAAAAGATGTACTCATAGAGCAGCAGCCTGGGTGAGTTGCTGCTTATTGTCCTAGACCTTGCTGTCCTAAGTGACCTAATGAGATGATTAATGTCTTTGCTTTATTTACTGAAAAAATTATCAGACTCAACTTGAAACAGATCTGGGTGGAGAACCTCTGAAGTTGGCCAAACCAATTTTGACAGGATTCCAAAGAAAAGAAAGGCTCCTTCGAATATATCAGAAAAATAGTATCCTTCACATCTGCTGCACTAACTATTTAGTGTCAATTCCTGGTGCCAAAGGCAAAGTCTGAAGGAGCAGACGGGTTACCCTAGGCAGAGTGTAAGATGAGACTCCACCACAGTTGCTATCTTCAGAAGAGGTTTAGTGCTGCAGCATTTTACTGTTCCAGTTTTCCCACCAAAGGAGGGCACATTTTAACTTATTCATTGAATTGTTTGCTTCTTTATTAATTATACAAAAAAATAGAGTTTAGAAAGTTTGCAAAGTACTGTATAAGGCAGATAGGCACAAGAAAGAAAAAAACCTTAGAATTTTCCCTGTGATTGCATGGTTTATCTAGGTTTGGGAATACAGCTTTCTAATAATTGGAGATGGGGGTCTGGAGACAGTATCCAGCTCTGAAGGGCTCTAAATCTCTGCGAAAATGGGCAAAGGATATTTCCAGGAAAGAATCTCTGTGACTCACATCTTTCCCCTAACTATCTACCAGTAGACATGATGAGAAGCAAGGTATCAGCCTAAACTGACTTCTCCGGCCCAGGCTGAGAGTTTTTCAGGTATGTGAACAGTAAAAATTTTTCAGAAACTTCAAAGAGGGGCTCCATAAGACCTGGCTGATTTTACATTGCTAAATTCAAAATTGCCCCGTCTCCAAGCAAACATACATTAAACGACTTAACATTACTGTATCATGCCAATGAATATGCCTTCTAGATAATGACACAGGCAGTGTCTCTCATATTTCTTTCAAATAAAATGCAAAAATACATCTCAGAAAGGTGTTTGAGAATCTGCTCTGCATATTTACTGGCAAGATAGTCTTTCTGTTTCATTCAACTATTTCATACCTCTGGAGCATATACTCTTCTTTCCCTTGTCCTCCTCCCTACACCCTCTAAAGCTGACTTTATAAAGAACAATTTTTCAATGTTGTAATATTTACTTTATTAAAGTAGTCTGACACAGTTCACTGCCTGGCTTCTCATTTTGCATTTCATGACACATGTACAATTTTTAACTTTATATCCCTTATAGGATTTTGCATATATTTTTGAGGGGAAAAAAAGAGACATTTATAATTCAGGACAAATAAAATGTTTAGTGAGGACAAAGAGGGAGTTACTACTATCAGAGGCTTGTAACTCACAGTTATAGTATCAGGAAGCAGCCAACATTTATATCTGCCTCTGTCTAGGATGTATTTGGTGCTGGGTACCATGTACGGGGTGTGAGGGTGTCCCTGCCTTACGGAAAATAAAGCTCTGAGTTGGTTCAAGGTCACTGTTGCTGAGAGCACAGGGATTCAAGAAGCTGAGTATGTGACTAAGTTTGACTTCTACAACTTTCACATTTTTAACACAAAGATAGCTCTTTTAACCCTAAGATATTTAGTATCTTCGGACTGTCACTACTACAGCTATGACAGTCACATCTTGTTCTCTTTCCTCATGAAAGGAGATGACCACACTGCCAATTGTGCCATGCTATATTGTCCAATTAACTCTGAGCAAGTTATTGCAGGTACCAAAAATCATCTGATTGTAGCAGCATGGAGATTCACTCGGGTTAATTTCTCCTGCTTCCTAGCAACTTCCTTGGCAAAGAAATTGAGTCCACACGATGCTCTGCTTTTCAGCTGAGCAGGCTAGTTTGGAGTTAGTCTGGGTATCCATCACCACAGCGTGCTCCAGAAAACCCTGTGGGCAAAACACCAACATGCAGCAGAGGCAGACAAGCACCCACTGATATGTGCTAGGAGGAGTGCACCCAGCAGGGTGAGGGATGTGAGACCACTTATGGGCCCCCTGGTACAAGGGAGACATGGGCAAACTGGAGTGTGATCTGCAGAGGCCCACCAAGATGGTAGGATCTGGATTGCTTGCCCTGAGAGAAGAGGCTGGGTAATATGGGCTCAGGTACCCTGGAGAAGAGAAGATTTTAGTGGGGGGTTAACAGCAGCCTCCCAGTCTCTACCAGTAGGGTATGGTGGTGCCAGGCTGTTCACAGTGGTACCTGCTGGGAGGACAAAGGATAGTGCGTGTAAAGTTGAAACAGCAGAAGTTCAGAGATAAGCTTTTCCATCTTGAGAGCAACCAAGGACAGGAGCATGCTGCCAGGGGAGGTTGAGTGACCTCCATCCACAGCAAAATCAGCCTACATCAACAAGAAGGCTCTGATAATGAAGCCTAGGGTGGAACTCATGTTTTCATATGACACACCACATACAATAATTTCCTCATCTTTCCACATGATCCACAAGATACACTAATTTCCTCATATTTCCACAATGCAGACCATCATCGTCCAGCTGCTTGCCTGTTCATTTTATACCTTTTGTCACATTTCCCATACACAGTCTTTCTCATTTGGACATATACTGGAATTAAATTATTTCATTCTCTGATGACTTATTTGCAGCTTGATATTTCTTTTTCTGTGACCAGGTTAGATAAGTATTTGAACCTTCTCTGTGACCCTTTGATCTGCTGTATATCTTACTCCCAAATGTTCTGTAAATGGTCCTTAGAGGGAAAATGCTCACTTTTAAACATTAGAAATGAAAGAGATACCAGTACTTGCAAACATAATCCATGTAGAATTCTGTAGATTAGATATGTGTATCAAAGTGTTTCCTTCTCATACTTTGTCCCAGCACATGGGCTCTACTAAGGCAAGCAAACCCTTCAGCAGTGTAACACAGTGTGCTATAGAGCAGTGCAGGTGCATCCCACTACACAAATGGGTGGCCGTATAAAAACCCCAAGCAGAGAGAGAGCTTGACTGACCTGACAGAATCCCATATTAACAAAGACTAACAAAAGTGCCTCAACCGCTCCTGTGATCCACAGTGTTTCTGTAGTTTTAAGGTTGCTGGTTTGACATTATTAGCAAATTAGCAGCACAGCTGTTTTGCATTACCTGTTGTTCCCTCCATACAGCTTCTGTCTCAGCCCAGGATCTTAAGACACAAAAATTCTTCAAAAAGCACCAGGTCCTTTTCATTTAGTGTCAGTTGTGGATTTCAGGAATTGCTGTATATGTAGATTTGGACATCATCTTCTTTTCTTCTTCTCTGGATAGCAAGTACTAGCAGAGAAGCCCTGACTGGTGTAAGACAAATATCCATTTCCAGCTCTTTCACAGCTGCACGGTTTTCCATCAGATTAAAACAGGAGATCACAGTGTCAGAACTACGGTTAACTGCAAGATGCTCTAAGAGTACAGGTCTTCTGGTTACAAGTAGCTCTGAGAATAACGCCTGCCTGTGAATCAGGTTTCTTCGTTTTCAAATATTTGACCCACTGTCTCTTTTCCATCTTTAATATATTTATTTTTACCAGGTGATACAGTAACAACCTTTGTGTCCTTGTCTTTGTGCGTTGAGAGTCTTCTAGATTCTTCCTGACTATATTATATAACAACACACTTGAGAGAGGGCTCTGACCACTGTGAACTTAGTAGTGTCTGAGTATATTTAACACTAGGAGATATCAACCTTCAGTGATTTAGTACAAGCACTTTTCAGGAATGAAGGCAGTAAGAATGCAGATAATTGGATTGAAAAGTGGCTTTGACTTTACAGCTATATAATAGGCTTACTAAAATCTACTGTTGATAAGCTGATATCCCTTTTGTTTGGAGCTAAAGACATCCTGTTTTCCTGAACCATTAAAGGAATGAAGGGCTAAAATCTCTGAAAGTTCAGTGGCTACATAAGTCATGTTTATTATTTTTCCCTGGAAGGGAGTCTCTGATATTCAGTGAGTCGAAATGAGAAAAAAAAAAAGGAAAAAGAGCATAATGTAATTTTCATGTCACAGTAACATAATGAATGAGACAAGCCACTCACTTTGCAAGGATTGGGCACTCTTGATGTAGGCAATCCATAAATCTCTTTCATTGTGTTTGTCAGCAGTCATTTTTAAGGGCTTCTTTTTCAATTCACAGGTTGTGGTTATTAGTAACCTCATAGCTGTGCTGCAGATGTCATTGAGGCTTATTCCTTGGAGCCGTGTCATCAATCATGGTTTTCACATGGTTTTCACATACTGGAGCAGAATAATCCATAGCATTTTTTTCCCCCTAGTAAGCATGACTTCAGTAACTTAAATGGAAAATGTAAGATATAATCATCATGCACATGCACAAACCACATTGACTTGGCTGCTTAAACTGACACAAGGCAGTGACATTTTTGGTAATACTGTACATTTCTCTGAGGATTACCCTGTATGCACGGAAAAGAAAGGCAAACACAGCTCTGAGTTACATACAGGAACTGCTGCTGATGCAGCTGACATTAGCATTGCCATAAGCTTGTTCCAGATATCACTTTTCACGAGGCAGGCTGCAGTGTCACTCCGCCAAGTGTTGCCACGTTGTTAAAACATCTCACATAGTCAGAGCTGTCCAAAAGTATATAAAGAAACCTATGCTGAGGATTTGTGACGTCAAAGTTTTGTTTCAGGGCAAGGATGTTTCCAGGACCTCATGAATGCATGATGCTTGGTAGAGGATGAAAAATGTTGCTGAAAAAGTGTCTGTTTAATGAAAGCACAAGAGGTATTTCATACATTTCAGCAAGAAAATGTCTGTAACCTTACAACAGAAAAGGTCATATCTAGTATGCAGTTCTCAACTGTAAGGTGGAAGATGAGGAGTCTAAAGTTTTCTCTAAAATATGGTGTAAGTGTGGTTAAATATTATATGCATTCTTATATAATTAGTTCTAAGCGTGTCCATGCGCATTTTTTAATTATGATATTTCCAATCCAGGAGGCATTGTAAGTACACTGCAAATGTAGTGAACACTCAGCTTCTTCCCTGGAATGAGTTGCATCTTAGTAGTGAATCTCATAAATTTAATCGATAGGCACATATATCAGTGGTGATTTATACCTCAGCTGTTCATCAATGACACCATACATTTGCTGCTTGTTTGCAGAATAGATGGAGTGTTTTGGATCTGTGCAATTGCAAACTGAGCTCTCCACCTTACCCTCCCTGACAAATACTCTTTTTCAGCTTGAGCATATTTCTTCTGTGCTTCGATTATGGATTTAGCAGGAAGATACAGCTCTGACAAGCTCTTCTTGAAACTGCTGCTGCAGCTCTCCTCATCCACTTAAACCATCCCTACAGACTCTGTCAAAAACCAAAAGCAGAATCTGCTCTGATGTGCAAGCTTGGGGCATGAGCTTCTGATCTTGCTCAGTTTCACCCACTTAATTTAATTTTTGGTTCTCTCAAGCTTAAATCTAGAATAGGTCAGCTGACATCACAGGTGGGAAAACAGCCTTGGAGGAGAATGTATTGATATTTGTCTTCTGTTCTTCCAAGCGTAGTGGAGGAAATGGACTCTGCTTGTAGAATGTAAGCCTAAACACAAGCACAGATTCAGACATGTAGATGGGGGACAAGTCTGCCTGCAGTTGGTCACCATTTTTGAGGAAGCAGGTACTGTCAGATCACCTTCTCTCATCTCCTTTGGCATTTGCTCCAACTTAGAAAATATTTCCTGCTGCTGATAGCTATTTGAAAGAACTGATCTAGCAGTGTGGTGGAAAGCTATTCAAAGTATAGTGTCGGAGTACAGTTGCACAAAAGTACAACATGCCATGCTCTGTTCCTGTCTCACTGGACCATAATGGTGGCACGTTCCTGCGGCTGCTTGTAGGAGAGCATTGACTTAGAACAAGCTCTACACATTCAGGCTGTTCTTTGATAATTTTCTGGCTGCTCAAAACTATCCTTTCTTATGCAGCCAAAACAGTCAACCTTTTTTTCTCTGCCTGACCCTTTTCTTTGGCAGGTCTGATTTCCTCCTATTATTCTGTGCACCCGGAAAGCATGCATCACATTCCATTCTTGCTTTCCTGTACAGAGGTGCCATCCATTACGCTATCTGTTCTTTCATGTTCCTGATGGAACTTGCCTATTTTGAACACAGCAAATGTGTTGAAAAGATCAGATCCCAAACGGGACCATGAATGAGGGGCAAAAAGTTCAAACTGAAATGCTGGCTGTTGGACAAGAAGTTGGATGCCTGGAGAAAAGTGGTTGTGTTTACTGCAGTGCTAAGCACTTGGAGCTCTAGGAGCTCTCACTGAAATCCAAACCAAGAGCTGTTAAGATGAGCATATTTTAATGCCTTTGGAATCTGACAGGTTGAGTGAACATAAATACTTGACATAGCCTGATGTTCAAGTGCAGCAAAATCTCACAAGTTCCTTAACCCTATTACCAAATAGAAAAAGTGTAAATCTTTAATTTCATTACCTTGTTTAGCCATGTAAGGCCCATTAAGATATCGACTCTATCACAGTTTTTTTTTACCACAGGGAAATTCGCATTCATTGTCTCAGAATCATGCCTTAAAATGCTCACAGCTTTTATTCTAATGATAGCTTCCTTCGCTTGTGGAAGCATTATAAAAGTCCATAAGTGATGCAGCAACATAATGGGGAATAACATTAGTTTCAAGTTCAGTGTGAATTGACATATGCGAAAGCAAACAAAAGTCCCCAGAGATAGCTGGATTTACTGCCTCTGCTCAGTACATTAGGCCCATCAGATAATTCACATATACTTTGTACAACATTACACTGATGACATTAGAAAAATGTGAACTATCAAATATCGTTTATTGAAGCACCCGTCAAAACAAAAGACTGTGATGGAACAATTCAAAGATTCTTAGATTAGTTGCTAAAATGTCAATTTTCAGACTGCTAGTTCTTTTTTTTTCCTTTTCTCCTCTCCCACAGAGTAAAGTTTTCTCACGCATATAATTCCGTTGGTTTTATTGAGAAATGGAACAGTCCAGTGCAAATTGACAGAAGTAAAGCTGGCTGTGTGCTTCCCAGCTGCTCTGCACCAGACCAGCTTTGTGGAACTTAGTCACTGCAAAGCAGTACTTCTACTCCATGAAAATCTTACTCGGTATACTCTAGCAGGAGCCATGGAGAGAATCACTTGTGTAGCTCATTTATTACTAGTGTCTTCTGTGTTTTTCTTAGATGATTAAATATAGAACTTTTGCTGTTCCTTCATATGCTGAAAGGCAACTTCTTTTCTCCAAAATTGTTCTGTAGAATGTGACACCGTAGAAGGGAAATCACTGCAGTTGGCTAAAGAGATAGGAAATTGGCAGAAAAAGTAATTGAGGTGCAGAGAACAAATTCTTCATGCAGAGAAAGCTTTTGTTGTTGTTTTTTTTTTTTTTTATAGCAAGAAACAGCAATAGCTCAGATGCAGAAGGTCGCTGTGTTCTGCAAAAGGGGAAGCTCAAGCATTGTAGGAGGTTGAGACTGGTGTTTCTTTTATGGTAATTTAGATTATGTAGCTTTAGTGCACAGACCATTCAAAAAATCTGGGGATTTGTCACCTGCCAACTTGTATCTATTTCATTTATCTTAGCACCTTGCCATGCAACGCGTCTGGAAGTGTACTGGGTACAAGTCTTTCCAAGTGGCACAAGTTTTAAAGAGTAGTCACTGACCTTGGATATCCACTGTTGAATGGGAACCCTGAGTTTGATTTTCACAAATGCTGGTATTTATAACACTGGATCTACAAAACTATAAAAGGGCTGAAGACAAGTACTCAAATGCTTAGATTTAGGACTTTGTAAGTATTTATATTAAGTGAATAGAAGCAAGTCAGCATAGCATATACAAATGTGTAAATCTGGATGCCATATCATAAAGTTGAATATTGATATCTTCTGTGGGGTATATAGTGATGACTTACATGAGAAACATGTTCTTCAAAAGAAAAGCAAAGTCCTCAGAGACCTGTAAGACATTATAACCTCTGATCTGAATGCTGGATAACTTTTCCCTTCTGTTTAAATATCTTTCTCTCATATGAATTACAAATCAATACTCTAACCACAAGAGATTCATCAGTCTTATCTCCTGCATGGCATATACTAAAACAATCATGATTATCACTTGTAAAAAATACTTGTTAATTAAAGTACCTCTTCAGGTAATTTCTTCACAGCCTGTGACCTGAGATCGGTGGCTACATCTCAGTAGACCATTGTTAGAGATTGCTTTCTCCATTCTGAGGAATGATAAAGATTTAATTAATTATATCTTGGTTAATGAACTGGAGAAGAACATGATACTGGTGAGAAGTTCATTTCCTCCTACAGAAAACAAAAGTTTTGAGTTTTGTTCCTAACAGCATTTGCTAGCTAGCATTGAGATACTGGTATTTAAAACACAATATTTGAAATGTTCAGATGAAACTGATCAGACTTACATTTTATTATGCGGCATTATATATAATGGCACATTCAGCCTCTAGGAAGGCATGACCTGTGGTTAAAAGAAAGACAGGGCAAAATAATGAACTCATTCTCTGACACTGACTGACTCGGACTTTTTCATCGGGTTGCTTCCCCATTCTCTCCTCACCTGCCTATCTGGCGGAATGTTTGGCAGAATGGTGTATGGCTTGTGCTGTATTATTTGACAAATATTTTGTATTATAAACACGTACCCTATTTTATATCACTTGCATAAAGAGTAAAGCTAATAATTGAGGTGCTATGATAAAGTTTTCCTGTCTTTGTGAGCCACAGTCAATCTTCCTTTTCCACAAAATTGTAGAATAACTTGAAGTATTTGGAATCCTTGGTGTATCTATGAATGAAAATGCCTATTGTTTAGTATTAGAGCTGAAATTTCAAAGCTAATCACAGTGCATTGACAAACAGAGTTCTGGCTGACTGACACAATCTTCCTTAACAATGAAAGGTGTTGTGAGAAAAGATACTTAGGGTCATTTGGAAATTCAGGAACTTCTAAGATCCTCAAATTAGATACAAATAAAACTATGCTTCATATAATCACGTGTTATAAGGAAAGAGTTCTTGAAATGAGTGTGGTGCTGGGCTGGGATGTTGCTCAATTTGAACTGGGGATGTTTTAGTTTCTGACACTTTATGTATCAGTAACTCTTGATGTAAAGTGAAGTTAATGGGTGACTGTTCTTTCTTGCTTTGTTCTCTTTCCCACAATGTCATCTTGCATTATCTGGCTGATTTGGATGGATTATTGCTTCTCAGAGGTAAGGACCTGCATGTTGTCATCCTTTTCTTTTTTGTTGGAGGGAGAATTGGACAGCGGGTGAGCTGAGCAAGTCTGTTGGCTTTTGAAGGATGCTATGGACAGCTGGATTGAAGCCCAGACCTTACTTTGAATCTCAGTCTAGTCTGTCACTTCAAATACCTAGTGGGAGCAACACTTGCCAGGATGGTTGTGGAAGATCTTTGGATTGCTTATTCTTATAGTAGAAAGTGGTGACTCCAGCTACTTCAGATACTCTATCTGTCTGGTGTAAATAGACCAGCAGAGTTGAATTCTTTAATCCCAACACCTATTGTAGTGCTTTTATTCTAGACTGTGCAAAGTGAGCAAATAATTGTGTCAACTTAATGCAGTCAGTGTTGAATGCAGTCAGTGTTGAATGCAGTCAGTGTCTCTGTGAAGCCTTCAAGAATACCCAACAATTGCTCAGCCTGAATGAAGAAACTCAGTCACAGACAATACAATTTTGTCTATATAGGAGTACTTCTATTTCTCAGGACAAACTCGACTGGATTTTGGGAGGTAAATGCCATGTTTTCAGTGCTCCGAAGATTTAAAGAGGAGCAGGCTTTGCACACATCCAAAGAAGACTGATTTGTTTTGAAACACTAGAGAGCTTTTTTGTGGTCCAAGCTGCTTCTTGTTATGCCCCTGTTTATAACATCACATTGATTACTGTGTCTGAACTAGACCAGAAGCCTATACCAGGAAGACAGCAGCTAACCCATTTCCTTCTACATTTTTTCATGCTTAAATAAGAGGAGTCTGAATATTTTGTTATTTCATACTTTATACAATCACATACAGACATGGAATAATTAATTACCTTTCAAAATACAGACAAGCAATTTGCCTTTTTATTAAACTTTAGTTTTTATCTTATAAAAAATATATACTTGAGTTCCAGTGATATTTCACATTGGCGAGAACTGACAGATAATACAAAAAGTTTTTTATTTTGTGTAAATTTATTTCCTGTTTCCTATAGTTTAATTTTTCCTGCATTTAATTATATTCATGTCTGTCTGTCCATCTCTATTGGACTCTGCTAGTATAAAAACAGTAGGAAATAAAACTATCAGTTTGATCAATCAGAAGTGCTCATTCTTTTAATCCCATTGTAGTTGTTGATTTTGGGGGAAAGATTTTCTGAAGAGCCCAACCTTTTAGTTCATGTTGCCAGTGTGTGTTGAAGGGGAAAAAGGAGATTGGTGCTGCCTGAGGCAGTGATATGGGATCAAGAGGGTGCAGTCCTGCTCTGGGCTGAGGAGTGCCAGGATGCAGAGGGTGGGCTTGTGATGGGGGAAGCCTGGGAACTGGTACAGAAAGGGCTCTTTGAGAAGAAAAAAAAAAAGACAAACCTATTCCTGTGCTAATTGGTACTGGATGACTATAATGAAGATTTATTATTTTTTTTGTTTTTGTTTTTTTTTTTACCTTTTAGTGTACCACAAACCTTTTTATTAATATATTTCCAACTGACTATCTGGTATCTAATATTTTCTTCAAACTAATTATCTAGTACCTAATTTCTTTCCGTAAGGGCAAACTTCTTTTGATGCCATCAAAAAAGACACAATCACAAAGCACCAAACAGCTTTTAAGAGCTGCATGAGGAGCAGACATTTGATATTGTTAGAAGGAAGAAGTGTCAGACATAGGTCCTTCAGCTGAAGGTTGTAGTGTAGGTGTGTAGGTATCTTTATAGATGGGCACTAGTGGGCATCTGGAAGGGAGAGAGATGAACAGAGAGAAATACATGGATACATTTCTAGATATAGGAAATATTCCTTAATAATAATGCTGTTTTCTTGCAAAGGTTTTGCCTGTCCTTCATATGAACTCTGCATAAAAGGATTTGATGAGGCTTATTTTGTTATGGATACACTCGTGGGTAAAAAAAACATCCTCAAATGAAAGGACTACAATTTGTAATTATAAAGCCTGCAACTGGTAATAATGAGCCTAGAAAAGTAATTTTATGTGCCTAGATCTTCGGTATGAATTATATGCCAAATATTACAAACAATTTCTGAACCTATGGTTTATCACTGAGTTTTCTTTGTCACAAGGTTCATCCTTTTTACTTATTTCTTCATCACTTTACATATAAAAAACATTTCTAGTCATGGTTTTGAAGAGAGCTATAGGCATTGCATTCTGAAAATAAGGAATATGTATCTTTCTCCATCTTGATGTAATACAGATGACAAATATTAATTAAACAGCCAAGTTTCAAAGTACAGGTTTCCATCCTGATCTCTCTAATCTCCTTTTTGTCAACTTTACCACCTCATAAAATAAGGAAGAACTACTGATCAGGAAATACAGAGTGATGCAACAGGCAAAGCAAATTTGCATTGGTGTGTTGAATGTCCTATGAAGTGCCTTGTGCTATCTTGTCAAATCTAATCAAAACTCTTTGGTGCTGTGCCTTCTGGATGAGTGATTTGATTTTAGGCAAATTTGGCACTCATGTTTATGCTTTAAACTAGATGTGGCATATAATGTTCATGTTTTGATCACTGCTCCAGTAAACACAAAGGGGTTTTTTTAGTATGTTACGAGTGAGACATAGATTGCAAGATTGTACTTGACTTGCAAAACAACAAAATAAATCATAAAAGAAAGTCAGCATTCAATAAATTATGCACTGCACAACAAGCTGTGTCGACATCTTAAATGAAGTATAGCTTAAAGATAAGGTGTTAAAAGAGAAAATTATAGATGTACAGTGAGTTTCTTTAAAATTATCACTTATCCCCATTCCATCACTGTAGCTGTCATTTTCTCTTTTGGGCTTTAGTTTTCTTTCTACGTTTTTTGGCCTAAAGTGTCTGAATTATGACAGAAACTGCCATATTATGAATAATTCTTGATAAATGCAAAAGGAGATGAAATCTCTACAAACTCAATGAATATTTAAGGTCACATATATAATATTACCTCTGACAGACTGTTAAACCTGAGGGCTCTTTTTGAACTGAAGGAAGTTTCATTTAAAACCTGGGATTTTCTTAATGTACTGCATGTCATACGTTCATGTTACAAAATTCTTGTTTCTGACAAGCACATATTCACTTTTCCTCTCTGTGGCTCCAGTCTGATACACAGCCCTTCTGTTCTTCTTACCCTCTCACATTACATGCTGCTATCACAAGCTACTAAACAAAATACACTTTTTACTTTCACTACACTTCAACAGGCTGTTTTGAGTTGGTAAGAAAGTTTACAGCTGAAACACATGAGAAGAAATTCCAATAAAGAGTAAATCTCAGAAAATTCAGAGTTTACATTTGCTTTGGATCAGCACGTAAAACTTCACTTATCCAGCTCATGTGTACTGTACACAGAGAGGAGCCATTTGCTCCATTAGTAAATGCCAATTCTCCGAATTGTTGGCATTTCCTTCTTTCTTTCAGGGTGGAACCAGGAAATGTGGATATTATGAAAATATTTATAATAACTACAAGAGGCTAATAATTATCTTCAAAGCAACTAAAGTCAGGAAATTCAGGCTTAAGATTCCAAAATTGACCTAAGATTTGATGCTTATTCCCACCCTCTATCAGCCTCTTTGAAATACAGGATCTGAATCATATATCAAGGCATGACAGAGGTTCGAGCCATTTTAGTCAATGCCAGGATGAATGCTGGACACAGCTCTTTTTAACAATGAATTGTATGTTTTCTCTCTAAAGGCAGAAAATGGGAAGAGGGAGGTAGAGATGGTTGATACTTGTTGTGTGACCAATAGTTTCAGTAGATTATGCTGTGCATTTTTGTCAGTAACCCTTAACTTTACAGCTGTAAGCTGTATTAATAACTCATTTCCTTTTTAACTTTGCTTCCCTGATATTGGAGTAAGCTGCAGGATTTTGGACTCATGATGGTGTCTTACAGTGGTAGCTGTGTGGGGAAGCCTGGATTGTACATGGGGACTGAAAACTGATAATTTAAGGATTTAAGAAACTTAGTTATAACTGTTAAAATTAAAAAAAAACCCAGACAAACAAACTTTGATTTGTCAAATATCCTACAAATCCATGCAGTTCTCTATTTTTTTTCTGAATATACATTTACAACATTATCTGCATCTGAATTTTAATTTCTTAGTATGCAAAAACTTGCAAATACTGGATTTTTAAGCACTAATTCTTGTTAACAGGGTAGAGACGTCATTCAGTAAAGTACAAGGAAACTTAAATCAGATTTTTACCAGGTAAGCTTAATTTGTGTGGCTTATTTGAAAAATTTTGCTTGCTTCACTGGCTTTCATTGCAACCTATATTGTCTTAAGGGCACTTTGAAGTTCTGCAGGCCATGATTCACTGCCCCAAGAGGCCTGAGAAGCTTTCTATTGGGTTAAACAAAGAGTGTACCAGAGCAAAGAAATACACCATATTTTTGATTGAATTTATGAACTTTGCAGTGACTTGATTAAGTTCTCAAAGATGAGGATATTTTTTGAGAAATGACTCAAAACTATAATTGAATCTTCGTGAGATTAACTAATGTGACAGCAAAGGAAAAGATGCTTAAGAGACATTTTAAATAAGTCACCGTCACATAATCATTCCTGCATGTATTTTACAAGCTCCGTGCTCTATCCTTAAAAGCTTCCTGCAAGTGAGATCTGCTTTTAGTGTTTTTTACTGACTTAGATGCAGCTTTGAAATAACTGAAGTAATTCATTGATTCTTTCTGCCCATACAGTATCCTCCTGTCTAAGGACATGAAACTTGCTATTCTGTAAGATTTATTTTTGTTCCATGTCTGAGGAGCACCTAAAGACTCATTATTATTAGAAATACAAGACATATCTAATGTTATATGAAAGACAAGTTTTAAGTGAACTTCAAATTGCATAACCGTTTGAAGTTCATTTACGGTTACGATGGCAGTTTTTAAGGACCAGTTTCTGAAATATGGAGCGTGAAGGAAGGATGTCTGCAATCCTTTCTGTGACTCTAGTGAATGTATACTGAAAATCACAATACATGAAGAAAAAGCATATTTTAGTTCTGCATGAATTCAGACACACAGGAAAAAGAATTCCTTTTAATCCTTTGACATTCTAGAGGTCAGAACAGGTTTTTTAATTTCTGTGGAAAACTTTGACATTTTAATGATTTATGTTAGTCAAAACTCTGAAATATTTTTGTCAGGAAATATTTCTTAGTGGTTCTAGTTACTGTATTATTTAGGTTCTCTTGTTTCTAGTCAGACTGCATCTTCCCTCATGCATCATAATTCCTCAGTGAAGCCAAAATGTCAAGTTCCCTTCTTCTCACATAAAGCTTGTATTCAAAACTCTTCTTTAGTACCACTCTTTGTTCACAGAACACACTGGCAACTGCCTAAGAAAATGTAGCTTTTTTTTATGATCGACAAATAATCCACGAATGTGGTTGTGGTGCATTTTCCATTTTCTGCTGCTGGGCTCAAATGCCTTCTTTGGAAGACAGGCAATTACCTATAGCCTGACTAGTAATTATTTATTTCCCTCCTTTGGTCCAATTCCACTCCTTATTATTCTGCTTAGCCTAAACTTGCCTTTCCAATACCCAATATATATATCTCATTTATTCAATTTTTTTCTTTTATGCTTACACTTATTTTTATAGCTCAACAGAGAACAGCCTTCCAATTTACACATCCAATAAAAATTTTATAACAATAAGTTGTATCTAAAACTCTCTGTAATTGCTTAAAAATAGAACATGTGTATCCGAGAGACAGCTGGTTGACAAGACAAAATTCACTGCTTTGGCACACAGAAGAACAGATTACCAGGGGTGTGATTTTACTAGTTTTTAGCTTTGTTAGTCTAGTCCCTGTGGATTGTTCTCAAGGTAACTGAAAAAATATGATTCAGCTTTTCCTTCTGCTCAAATCATCTTCCTATTAGAACTTAATTTCCATATTTGAGACTGAATGGGACCATGAATCAACCAAGTCCTTTATCTCCAGCTTCTTAAGGAGATTTCTTCCTCATATCTTTCTTTTACTGCTGTATAAAATAAAAATTTTAAGTAGAAAAGTGTGAGGTAATTCCACCTTAGATAGCCTTGGGCTCCTGCCACGTGCAAGCCTTTCATCCTATCCCAGAAAAGATTCCTAGATTACAAATCTCTCCTTGAGGCTGGATATAAAGCCAAACTGCACAGCAGGGGACATCTCTGATCCTTGAAAAATCTGCCAGTAGTGTATGACATTTCTCACACGCCATGCCCTGCCACCATGGTGACAGGACCTATTGCTCTGTCAGACTTGGCACACTCATTCAGGCTGAGAGCTCGATCACTGCATGTTTCTAAGACTCATTTTTTAATCTAACGATACCTTGGTAACCCACATATGAGCCCCAAAACAGTGAAGGAAATGCAGTGTCATGTCTTCACTGGCATGTCAGGAGACAGCCAGATTCTAAAGAGTTTCTTCAGCTAGTTCAACAGTGTGAAGCAGACTAAGGAATGCTCTGGAACTGGTGCGGTGAATATTGTTTTATCACCTCTTACTGAAATTTCAGGTTGCTGACTGGGAGACGGTCACATATTGATACATCCCACCAGATTCCTGAGTGGTGTAGAGAGAGATGATAACCATGGTGTTTCTTAAAGATCCTATCTATTCATTTTGTTAGCTTTTGTTGGGAAACTTGAGACAGACTTTGCTAGAGCATGCATTTTAGAGTAGATAACAAAAAATGTTCAAGCTTTTCCACATTTCCCTATGATCTCATTTTCCCTGTTGTCAGTGGAATTGGTGGTGTGACTTTCTGTCCCCTCTCTCCCCACTGTAGAGACTGCTTCCACCTACAAGCGGAGAAGAAGGCACAGTGAGTTCTGTTCTGTCCTCCCTGTCCCCCCACCCCTGCACCCCTGTATCTCATGGACTGAAAACAACATAGACGCTGTAAAAAATCTTACTGCACTTCAGACCTTGCTGTGTCTGACTTCTACCTTACACTGACAAAATGCTGATTTTTCAGAATTATTCTCTTCTGAGCAATTGCTTTGTAAGTTACCAGCTCACGTGAAGAGTGGCAGACACTGTGTAAGGGAGAACTGCTACAATGACAATGAGCAAGGGTGCAAAGAAGTCAGTGGTGTCAGACAGGCAGAACTCAGAGGCTCAACCCATCAGTGTTCTTCTAAACTCCAAATCACCGTTTCAAGTCCATCCCTAGGGGCTGCAATATGAGACAGCAAAGATAATGCCTCAGCACTTCTGATATCCTTGACATCAAGAGGAGGTAGATCTTTTCCCTCTTTTCTCTTGGTTCTGCTCATTCTCTTTCTGGGACCGTATTTGTGGAAGTGCTGCATCCCAGACTATGAGCTTTGGAACATCAAATACAATTTCTCCTATGTTGTTTAAGAACTGTTGAATAAGGAACTGCTGATGTACCTGACAAAGGAGAGCAAAATAAAAGTGTCCCTCCCAAAGACACTGCTCACTCAGTGAAGAATTGTAAGAATAAAAATATTACATAATTTTATATTCAAGTGTTCAATAATGAGAAATATTGATTGAGAGAACAAGAAATCTTAAATGACTAACAATGACCATCATGGTCCAATCTTTCTCCAAGTACGATTATACTGATATTATCTGATTTACTAGACACAAATTTGACTGTATGGCACAGAGAAACGCACATAATGATCTGTCAGCACTTTTTTTAGGGCTAACAAAAATAGTAAATATTTTGCAACAGCAACATTGCATTAGCACATTATTTACCTCAGTACTTTGTGAAGAATTTGCAGGGCTGGAGAGTAGAATGAGGTGGCAGAGCCCTATGAATGCTAAAGAGAAATTATTGCAATCTAAATGAAAAATAACTGATCTTTTTCATTTAGGCTTGAATGCAGAAGGACACCCAGGAGTAAGACAAGGACAATAATGATGGAGCTCAGGTGACTCGTGATCGTGCTGCTGTGGAAATGGTATGGAAAGTTCATCTTGTGGGATTAATGCACTGGTCAGCTGCCTGAAAAGCCAGCAGAAGCATGGTTAAGAATTGGAGCTGGACCAGGTACGTAAAGAGAAGAGGGCCCTGGCTCCTGCTACCACTGAGACTCAGTCAGCTTTTCTGATAATTGACCTGAACTGTCGGTTGTTGTGCTCGTCTGTGCTCGTTCTTTGGAAGTGTATATAACGTGTTTGAAAAAAGGTGTTTTTAAGTGTTTACTTCTTTTCTTTTCATTGCTTGATCATTTTGATTTTAGCAAAAATAAGAATTTGTTAAGAGTAGCACTGTGAATAAGCTGCTCTAGTCCAAAGAGAAGTGTTGGAATTTTGTCGGAAGAAAGTACTGAAGTCTGGACAATTTCTTAAATCTGCCCTCTTCTTGGTCCTCTTCCACTTTACTTTCAAAAAGTATGAATTTTTGTATGGGGATTGCAGGCAATACATACATGACTAATTAGAGAAGGCGGGAATCCGTGGAAGTACTGCTTGCAGCACGTACAGGAATTTAGCACTTCACATTGTCACGCAGAGATAACTGCACTAATTCCTCTCAGACCACTTGTGTGCCAGAAACTTCTAGTCTTCTGATGTTCTGCTCCAGCTGAGTTATCCAAACTCAGGAACTGCACTAATGTACCTCCTTTTGGTTGTTGAGCTGGCTTGAAGAAATGTGAATATGTACTTTCATATAATATTCTGCATGGACACACGCAAGGTTCACCTCATAAGGGTCTGAGCATGCAAAAACTTACAAACATGATACTAATATCAATCCTGTTTAGTCATCTAGTATACTGGATTTGGTAAGGTCTGAAATGAGTCCTGCATGAATATTTATAATAGGACTATCATTTGAAATATTAAAATAAATATGCTTTTATTGCATACGTCAAGTGAATATAACCTATTGCCATATAGTTAAAAAGAAAAAGAAAGAAAACTATCAGGGATTTCCTTACATGTGAAATTCCATAATGCATGTGCTATAGTGCTACATAATTGATTTATGCTGGAATCAAAGCATCCAGTATCACATAATAGATTAGAAATTCTGTCATACAGAGAGCTGAGGTTAATGCATTGAGCAGTACTATGACCCTTAGTGTTTAAGATCTTGTGATTATTGTAAAAAAGCTGTTATATTTGTCATTGATCAAATTTGACAGCTACATCAAAATAAGGGTATCAGCAAATAGACAGAAGGAAGTTAAACTGCAAGGAGACTTAAAGAGGTCAGAATAGTACAATGCAGGAACATGACATACATTTGTGTAAAATACCAAGGAGGAAAAAAATACCATCAAAAATTTGAAGGTGGATTTCCTGAAACCACCAGGGAACATCTGGAGATGATAAAAAACCAAAACTCACACCCTAAACACAAGACAGATGTTCTGGATTCCATGTAGAACCTCGGAGGACATAGGGTAGCTTCTATAGTGCTGGTAAGCCAGTACGTGGAACAATGCATGATCTTTTGATTTCAATACATAAGAAATATTAAAGAAACTGTGAAAAGATAAAAATATAAAGAAAAATGCTCTAGGAGACATTAAGTCAGGATTCTGATGTAAGAGATTTGAAAAAACTCAAGTAGTGTGAGTGCTTACTTCCCAATGGCTTTAGGATAGAGATATGGGTCAAATGCACATCTTAATTCAGTAAAACACTGCAGAGTAGGCTTAATTTTGAACATGGGCTCAAGCAGAGCTCTTTACTTCAGACATTGACTTATTCTCCGAAATACTGGGGAAGTACAGAATTTGAGCATACAGGAGAATTTTCACTTTTGAAAGACGTTGCTAAATTGCAACCTATTAAGGGACAGAAAAAAATTACCGGAAGGAGATCCTTGTGCAGTGGGAGATGTACGGAATAACTGGTATTTGGGAAATATTAATTTCTCTGTTTGCTTTATTTTGCTTCGGTGTGAATAATGATTCATAATGGAATACCTTTATAGTATACCTTGAAATATATTTCAGTTCTTGGAATTGCTGGGGTCTAAATCCCTATGCAAGAGAAGAACAAATGGGAAAACTGTTCTTCCACTGATTCTTCCACCTGTATGTGTTTCATGGAAAATTCTGGAGAAATAGGAAAGTTAGCTTTTCATTCTGTTAAAAAAAGTCTGCTTTTCACTGTATTTTTTACCTTCATTTTCTTTCACCTTCTGGCTGGTTTTTGGTTGGTCGGTTGGTGTTTTTTTAAATGCAGAGGATATACCCAAGATGACTGAGGAGTTGGGAAAATTAGGCTTCGGCAGTGCAGTATTAAGGAGTTGCTAACTGTAACCTGCCATTCTCATACTGAGGAACAAAAATGCCTCAACTTCTGCCCGTGTTTATGCACAGTCATGAGTTCTACCTAGCAGGAAGGAAAATGCAGCTTGTGGAATCAAAATAATAAAATATTTTCCACCTATAACAGAATTAGCAGTAGAGAATATTTGCTATGGGGAGAAACATAAACAAGTATTTTCTTAGTGTGGTAACTTATGAAAACATTCATGTGTGCAGTTGAAGTTAACAAGAAATAATTGTTGACCTCACCTAAACACAGAGGCTGAGATTGGCAGGTCTTGAATGCATAGCCCAGCTCAGATGGACCAGCTTTAATTCACCTCCTATGCCTTGCTTTTCTTCCTGGTGATGTGAAATGCTGTCCGATAAGTTTCTGAAGACTTCTCTAGCAGTGCTGACTGTGAGCTTTCAAAAGGGATCTTCTGACACAGCCTATTATTCCAGACTACATTCCTTATTTGTTCCCTCAGCACTCTTATCCTGTCTATAGTCATCTGTACTTCATGGTGATGCTTTTCGAAGGACTTCTTTCTATCAGGCTTTGAATCAGGAGATAGCTTTTTTATCATTGGGGAAAATCCAACACTGGTTTCTGAAAATCCTCAAGACTGTGGGTCAAAGACATTGCATAGCCTGTTTAAGTTCAGAAGTCGAGGGAGAGGTATCCCCAGGTGTGTTACAAAACCACCTTTTCCAACATATAATCACAAATGTGAGGTGTATAATCTCGACTTTGATCCTTGAGAAACCTACCATTTACTAAGGTCCTGGAAGTCTTATGGGAAAAGCTATAAATGCGATTTCAAACTGTGCTAGATGTTTCAGGTGGTTTTCCCCGTTTCACCTATAAAGGGGAAAAGATTATTCAAGAGGTGAAACATGGAAAATAACCTCAAACATCAAGTGCAGTTTAAGAGTTGCAAAAGAAATTTTAATTAAATCTTGATGATTATGTGAAGATTGTTTTGGTGAGCTAGAAACACTGAATTTTACTTCATGTTAAATTTTAAATTGTTTTGTCTGCTTCTCTTTCACTAGACTTTCAGTGGCTACACAGGTTGTCACAACACTTGGAGATTAAGAGGAGAAGGACTGAAATATAGTTTCTTCTTGGGTGACTTAGATACTTAAGCACAGGTTTGTAGATGTTGAAAGACTTCAGAGACACCCCAGCAAAAAGACCTTTATGACTAACTTTTACCAGAATTCACTGGAGTTAGAGAGATGTCTGACTAGCTTGGGGGATAAGTATCATGATCATGAACAAATGCATAGTGGGTTGCAATGAAGGTCAAGCTCCCAAGAAATTTAATTCAATATTCATGCCATCTTCTGCAAGTTTACCTTCACTGGAGGAACTGCAGTATGAAGGCATGGCACTGTACGCAGGAATGATAAAAACCTAGGACCTTCTGCTTCTCAGGACTGATAGCTACTCCGTCTCTCTGAAGTCAAGAAGAAGATAGACTTGAACACTTAATATTCTGAATAGAACACTTTGATGCTTTGGAGATCTTTTACTATATACCAAAACAAATATAAAAATAAATAAAGACAAACTTACTGGGAAATGATCAGATTTAGCAAACCAGTTTGAATGCATGCATCCTGGCAGGCTGGTGAACCTTGTTTGCCTGTTCTATTTTTAAGGACTTCCTCACCCCTATTCTCTTTTTGCCAGGAGTTCAAACAATGAGTAGGAACATCTTGTTCTGGATGCTGCTTTCCAAAGTACTCGTTGGAGTGCATACAACAAAAATATTTTACCACAGGTGAAAACAAATATCCCTGAATAGCAATTACAAACAATTACTTAGTTTTTTGAAACATTATAGTTGTGTATCTGTTTGTTTCCTCTCTCCTTTCAGACACTGTGTTCTAATTTGTTAAACTCCATCAAATAATTTTAGAAAACATACTAAACATTTAGTATGCATCAAAGCCATCTGGAAATGCTCTGCACTGCACACAGAAACAGTGGGACTATCTATGCATATTCAGCATTGGAGGTTTTTCAGTCTCTTTTACATTAGCAACCCAAACAACCCAGATTGAGAACGTGCTTAAGCAAAAGAGACTAATCAGTGTATGACTTTTAGAGGCAGGGCATTTTGAAAATCTCATGAAACAGCCCTACCCTCTTTGACCTTTAAATTCCAGTGAACACCTAACCCTTTTTCAGATCTATCTCAGCCATTTGGGGGACCTAATGCAAGTACCCAGGTCAGAGCTGATGACAGAGTCATCAGCTGGTTGTATACCCAGCTGAGGCCAGTGCTGATTACAGTGTCAGACAATCTAAAATACAGCAAGATTTTTTTGTGTGTTTTATGTGTAACTGTCGTGGTTTGACACTGGCCCAACACCAGGCACCCACAAGAGCCGCTTGCTCACCCTCCCCTACCACAGCTGGGCGGGGGAGGGAAAAGGAAAAAAAGAGTTAATGAAGGCTTCATGAGTGAGATAAGGACCGGGAGAAACACTTCAAGGGCGGAACAGGCTCAACTTAAGTTGCGAAGTGAATTTACTACTAACAGAATCAGAGGAGGATAATGAGAAATAAAATAAGCCTTTAAACACCTTCAACCTCCCAGCCCCTCCCTCCTTTCCCCCAACAGGACAGCGCAGGGAGACATGGCACAGGGGTTTGTTCAGTCCATCACCGAGATTTCCTTCTGCTGCTTGGGGAGAGGAGTCTTCTCCTGTGAGGCCGTGGGGTCCCCCCCACGGGAGACAGTTCTCCATGAACTTCCCCAGCGTGGGTCCACTCTCACGAGCAGCAGCCAAACCGCACCTGCTGCAGTGTGACTCCCTCCCACGGGCACACAGTCCTCCCAAAACTGCTGCGGCATGGGTCTCTTCCCATGGGGTGCAGTCCTCCAAGGACAGGCTGCTCCAGCCTGGGAGCAAGGGCCCTCTCTCTCCACTGGGTCTCCCACTGAATCACAGCCTCCTCCAGGCATCCACCCGCTCTGGCGTGGGCACCTCCCCCACGGGCTGCAGGTGGATCTCTGTGTTCCTCATGGACCCATGGGCTGCAGGGGGACAACCTGCTTCACCATGGTCTGCACCACGGCCTGCAGAGGAATCTCGGCTCCAGTGCCTGGAGCACCTCCTCCCCTTCCTTCACCCCTGACCTTGGTGTTGCCATGTTGTTTTCCCTCACAAGTCCTCTTCTCTGACTAGAATCCCAAAATCTTTGTGACTTTGTTTTGATTTTCTTCTTAAATATTTCATCACAGAGGCGTTACCAGCTTCTCTCATTGGCCCAGTTCTGGTCAGCAGCATGTCCATCTTCAGAGCCATCAGCCACTGGCTCTGCCAGACATGGTGGGAAGCTTCCAGCAGCTTTTCACAGGAGCCAGCTTTGCAGCCCCCCTGCTACCCAAAACCAGGTCGTGCCAAACCAATACAGTAACAAACACCATTGTCATACTGTATTACTAGGATCAAGTTAAAGCAGGTGATCAGCACAGAAAAAGGAAAGGCCTGGGAGGGGAACATGGCTCAGGCTCTTAAAAGATGCAAGTCCAGCCAGGACTGCTTGGGTCAAGCACTGTTGGTCCTGATTACTAATTTTTGGTGCTGGAAAAAACCATGCATATTATCATACATGTACCAAACGTGTGGGTGAAACTGCAAGTTTGCTCAGAAGGGCTTTGGTCCTGACACAGAAAAGGAGGAGAAGTAAGGTAGACCAGAATTTTTCTGCTTCAACAAACCTTTCTTTCCTCTTCATTTCTCAGCAGTCTTTCCCTGGAAAGAAGGATGGAGAATACCAAAGTTTTTATATATTATTGGACAGATGGGTTTCTATGCTTGAAAATGATTGTATTGATACTACAATTAGCTTCCCTCAAAATTCTGGGACTCAATGCCTGAGGTACCTTCACATATGAAGAAATGATTCCTATTCCAAAGAACTTGCAGCAGCAGAAGAAATAAATTTAAAATACTCACTTTGGTCAAAAATAATATCTGTAACTTATACAAAAAGGAATATAATTTTAAAAAATTGTGTAGTTTCACATATAATTCATTGAAGTAAATCCCACCATTTTCACGGAAGGATTCACCTTAAGTATGTCTAGCTGAGGTCTGAGGCTTTTCAGAGATGTAGAAAACAGAGGCAGTCCCATCCAATACCTGACACAGGTGCAGCAAGCTGTGTCTAGCAGCCCCTGTCTGTCTGCCTGCTGCAGCAGGAACTTTACCACGTCACTTACCCTGGCTTTTCTTTCATGCTTATTGTGACCTGTTACTGCTTGAGTAATGTAGAGTGCAAGACATCTGTTGAAACGCCCTGAGGCTTGAGAAGGTCCACAGTTCTCCTGTAAGAGCATAACTTCACAGCTGTTGAAACAAGTTTCCCACATTTTTTGCTTCATATTTTCTACAAATTAAAATACCTCCACCAGCATTTGCTTGTTACATGACTAATTGTTGGTTTCCTTGTGTTAGCCTATCTGTTAACTCTGGATAATTCACCTGCTGTGTCCAAACACTGTTCTGATGGTCCAAACACTGTAGTATATTTTGTGCTGCAGAAATATGTCGCAGCAAGAAAAACTAACTACAAATGAGAAAAGTTCAGGCAACAGATCCTTGCAGGTACTAACAGTTTGTTGGCATGTCATAATATTACAATGTAAGAAAAAAATCCTTTGATTTTTTAAGTGGTAATTGTCACAATAGATTGAATATGCAGGATTCCAAAATATGAGCAGGTTTATTCCATGACAGATCATCTGAGTGCACGAAGCAAAATATTGCATATCTAACAAGAATTTATGAGCACAGCCCTTTCATGAGGCTTAACTGCATTTTAGCAGCACCGAAAGCTGGGATGCAGGAAGAAAGTATTAGCAGTTAGAGCTTTTTCTGCAATTTGTCATGCGTGTCAACACAGGGAAAGACATGCTTGAGCTGGCAGTGACAGCGCAATTGAACAGATAGCATGAGACATGCCCTTCACTCTGCTGACATGCACTCATCATACGTCAGAGCACACTCAGTAGAAGCAATTTCTGTCCTTGAGCATTCCCAGGGAAGGGACGTGCTTCTTGCCCTGCACCTGTGCTGCTCTCCAGGCTCTGGCTCCTGATTAAGACAACGAGAGCAGCAGTCGCAGCCTCTGTCTTTGCCCCTGCTGGATCTAAAGTCTGAGATGAAAATCATTTTCAATTCATATGAGTAATGAGCATTACGAGTTAGACTCAGATCAATTATTAAATGAAGATGATTATGAAATATTAAGAGGAAGCTATTATACATAATGTATTTGTTACAGATTAAAAATCAGCATTCAAATAATATCCTTCTCTGCCTGATAATGTATTTGGATATTTAACATATTTAAAGGGAGTGCGAAAAATAAAGATAAGTGGGAGGGAGGTGCATCTATTAAAACAATAAATGGACTTGCTAATGGCTTCTGCAAAAGGGAGTTTTCTTCTGTCTTGGGTATAGTTTATCTCTGGTCTCTGGTGAGAACATAAAGACCCATCATCTCAAGCCTGTGTACCACTGTTACTATTACTGACTTTGAAGACACTATATTGTACACATTCTAGGAGAAGAAAAATTTTGATTTAATGTGCAGTCCTGTCAATTTTGTGGAAGTCCTGTTGAGTAAAGAGTGCTTTTGTACTGACAAAATAAAGTTGCTGTTTGGCTGGGAGTTCGTCATGACAGAAGGTACAAGCAGTAGAGCGACTTGTTCCCTGAGCTTCTTCTAAAGCCCTGCTGTGCTGAGATATTTTGCATTGCATCTGGTGAGTCAGTGGTGCAGCTTTGTGTCCATGCTTGATATGCTGAGGACACGATGCTTCTACAAAACCTTATTAAATTTATCTCAGGACTAGAGATGGTTGAAAAGAAAGAGGAATCACTGTGAGCTGTTCTCACACCGGAAAGTACTGGCTCCATGGAAATGAGACAATCTGTGGAGATTTGTTGGTCCTTGTGAATTTTACAGTAAGAATCAGGCCAAAGGGCAGAATGCCTGGTTCTCCATGAGCCCTCCTGACTCCCCAGGTTGTGAGGACACTTCTGCCTTACCTGACACCCCACTTTTCTCCTGGGCTGAAGGTGTCCTGACCTCAAGGCTGGGGTGCAGCTTTCACAGCATACCAGCATCAAGAACACACTGGCTTCTGAGCCCCAGTGGCTGAGCCCAGGAGGTGTCACTGAGGAGAACGGACAGGTGAAAGAGCAATGGCTGTGAGGTTCCAAGGCACTGTGGCTGTCCAGGAGAAAGGGGTGGGAGGCTGCTGGGCTGTTTGTGTGCTGCGCCAGAGCCAGGGAAGGGATAGAAAAGAAGTTGAAATATGGGCTCCAGGGAGAGGCCGCTGGCCCTTTGCACCGTGCAGTGGAGTGCCCAGAGGGTGGGGAGTGAAGCAGGAAGCCCGTTGGATGGAAAGAGGGAAAGATCATATTTAGTTGCAAGAAAAAAACCAAACTATTCCAGAAACCTGTCTTTTAAGGTTGTTTCCGTATTTCCAAAATAACATCTGTTTGAAAATCAATTCCTTTCAGGATTTTGCTTTTTTGTCAATACTCAAAAGGGAAACTTAAAAATCATGAGTTATTTTGTTTTTCATCAGGATGGACTTTTCGTATTTACCTCTGCTGCTCTAGTGTTAACAGCTTATGTTTGGATTTTGTTTTTATTTTGGAGACCTCCCATTACAACAACCTTTGTCATCCGAGAACATCACATCCCTTGTCTGTTAATACATGCAGGTATTTTGATTCTTCAGGACATAAGGCTGCATCCTGCAGTTATCCTGTGAGAAAGGAAAATTTTGAAGCCTTTGTGGTTTATTTTTGTCTGTTCTAGAAGGAATATGCCACTCAGACTTCAGTTCCAAGATATTATTAGTTGAAACCAATAATGAAGAGACTCAAAGAACATTATTATATAATATTAAATAATATTCAGTTCATATATTTATAAATTGAAAGGCAACAGATTTTGGAGCAATAGTAAATTATTAAAATTTTTTTTAATCTTTCCAGGAGGATGAAAGGTCTTCTTTGAAGCCTTTTACATCTCTTGGGTAAATATGTGCAGTTATAACTAGACAGTTTTGTTAAACATGTGTTATGTAACCAAAAACCTGGAACAACTCCAATGCCATTTTTCTCTATTGTGTAAATATGTAATTAAGCAAGTTTTTTTTCCAGTACTTTTGCTGATTACATTTTCCTCAGTCATGCAAGAATGGGATTTTTCTGCTCTCAGTCATACCACAGTCTGAGCCCTACAAGCCCTGATGTGGTGTACTACCTTTCCACTCCCGACTACTAATTCTTTGTGTATCTCCTTCTTTTAAATGAGGCAAACCCCACATGAGATCTGACATGAAACACCAATCTAAGAGATGATTAGGTACTCATAACGGCACTGAGAATAGGGATGACAGCTAATGTTTTTCCATCACTTGTGGCCAGTCAAGAGTGGAATAGGTCACAAGACCAGAGGATTCAGGTCATGAGCATGCCTCTGGTACTCAACTATGTGGTGCCTCTTTGCACATTCCCTCTTCTGAGAGAATGACAGACACAATAAGCGCTGTGTCTGTGGAAAACACAGAAATTGTAGCCCCTGCCCCTTCCAGCCCTTGTCTGGGGACAAAAGTTCTGTCCTGATCTCTTAACAGACCTGATGACTAGCGAGGGAAGCTGGTCATGAGTGCTAAGCTGGACAGGCTATACGAGCGAAACTTACCGTGACTACCTACACCTGTCCCCCTTGGCTGAAGATAAATTTATCCAAGGGGACTTGGTTTAGCTGTGGACCTGGCAACCTGTTAGATTGGACCTGAAGATCTTAGAGGTTTTTTCAAACCTTAATGATTCTATGATTCTTTTTCTTGCATCGACCAGAAAAGTACAGACATTTTTGTGCAAGCTTTGTGACACTCCTGATTGCAAATCCAAGAGTAGGAAAAAACAGCAAAAATGATTGAAAGGAGCGTATCAGCACCGGACAGGTATCAGTTTAGTTTAATTCTGGCACAAATCTCTTGTGATTTGCCAAGACCTTTCTAATAGTGGATTTTCATGTTTAGAAATAATTTTGAAGGCAAGTGAGTAATTTTGAGGATTCAGGGGGCTTGGACAGCATTTTTGTTATTTCTGGCTTTGATTGTATTTACCCAAGAACATGTATCACTTTGAAAGATCCTGAACAGTCATAAGGCAGATAGAGCTTTTTAAAAACATAATTAACATTTTAGTGAACTTCTGAAATAATTCAGACATATATATGCCACTAATGACTCAGTGGAAGGGAATTTCTCACCCCTCACCAGTGAAACAGAGCTGTGCGCTGCTCCCACACTGTATTTCAAATGCTTGTTCTTAGACTGGTTGTCATTATTATTTCAGTTGCCCCATAAATAAACTATAATGCTACTTTTCATGATGAGTATAATACTAACATCGTTCCACTTGCTGAAGATCAAGAAGTTAGAAAGCATTATATGTATGCATTGAAAAATCAGAGCTGATGCTTCAGAGAACTGCAGAAAATTAAGACTTATCTCAGCAATAAAATTGATCTTTAAAAACAAAATTATTCAATTTGCAGAGATTTGAAGTGATTCAGACATAGAGCAGCAATTTTTCTTTAAAAGAAAACCATCCATCTCTAAGCTATTACAATTTTTTGAGCCTATGAAAATAATGGAAGTCTGTGGGAAAAAGGTCAGTATAAATTGTGAATATTTTCTAAAAAGCCAAAAATAAAGTTCATTTAAAAACTCTATGAAATGATCCCATGGTGAGAAATGTACCCTCAATGCCTTTAAAACAGCTCAGCTGTGAAAAAAACACGTGTACAATCCATTTTTTTAAATTGTGGAAGATTAACATCAGGTATTACAAGATGCTCTACAGGATCAGTTGTTTAATTGTCAATTTTACTAATGGGAAAACACTATAAATCTATTAAATTAAACATTACAAGTGTGAAGTAAAGCAGTAGTTGGGCTGAAAAGAAAAATGCTGAAAGTTTCCTTGGACAAAAAATTATTTCAACTGATCAGTGCAACTGAGGACTGAAATGCATCAGGTCTTAAAAAGGAAGAGAACAGAATTTTCCAGCTTTGATTCACTGTTGATGTCTGCCCATTGTCACATACAATGACAATCTCATTTCTCTTACTTGTCCCAGAGCAGCTTTTAGTAATCCACAGTCTGGGGATTTTAAGAACAATCTATACTCCTTTATTTGGAGAAATGGGTTTTCAGAAAGCCGTGATTAGATAAGGCTGGATTTTTATTCTCCTACTCCATATTCGGGCTCAGCTTTTTGGGCGAGTCTGTAGGTACACATGTATGGCAGGAGGGGGAAGCAGAGCCAGGGCAGAAACATCACAAACTGGGACTTCCCAGCTGCACCCATCTGCACAGTGGTGGCTGGACATCTAAGTATTTGCAGAGGAATCATATTGAAAATGATAAAAACCAAACAAGTTAAAAGAGAAGGGGAAAGACAAAGTTATTTGCTCATCTTTCTGAGATGCATGTTTTTGAAGTCCAGGAAAGCAGGGTGTTCCAGGTGTTTTGGACTGAATCCCTGGGAGGATCCTTGTCCGTCACATCTACTGTCTTCGTTTTTTTCACAATCAATAGAGCCCTACTGTCAGGGAAAGTGTGAAACTGTTTGACTAAAAGAGCTGCCCTGCATTAGCAGTCATGAGAATTTAAGACAGTTTTTTTAACTGAACTGAAAATTCACCTTAAAATAACAGGATGGCATTTCCCCAGAGAGAGGAAAACCAAAGCCTAATCTGTCATAACTAATAAAATTTGAGCTTTATCAGTCAAGCAATCAGCAAAGACCTCGGGGGAAGGGAATTAATGGGATTTATTAACATGTTGCTGTTGCCTAAACATGTGCAACAAGTTCGCTATACAGCTGTTGAATTAAAACGTGCCACAGCATTTTTGGAAAGTGATGCTTTTTGTTCTATTTTCTTATCTACTGTAAAAACTTCAAAAGAAAAAAAAAATATTAATTGCACTGAAAATAAGTCTGCTCGTTAGGAAAGGCTGAAATGATGCACACAAAATGAGCACTCACCTAATCTTTATTCATATTTGGAGTGAAAACATATGTGTGATTTAAGGAAATATAGAAAACTGCGGCTGATTAAATGATTGTGTTTTTTTCCTCTCATAATTACTGTTTCACAGTATTCAAAGGTCATGCCATACCATAGCTATTTTTGCTGATACAAAAAATGTGAATATGGTTTTTTTTCCTAAAACAACAAAAAAAGCTTATAATAAAAATTGTTTGCGTACAGGTACTTCAGCATCTTAATTATTCTGTTATCAAATGAAAACAGGATTTAGGTGACAGGACAAGAGGAAATGGCTTCAAGTTGCATCAGGGTAGGTTTGGATTAGATATTAGGAAAAATATTTTTCATGTAAAAGGTTGTAAATCATTGGAACAGGTTGCCTGGGGAAATGATGGAGTCACCATCCTGGAAGTGTTCAAAAAAACTTGTGGGTGTGGTACTTGAGGACATGGTTTAATGATGAACATGGTGGTGGTGCTGGATTGATGGTTGGACTTGATGAACTTAAAGGTCTTTTCCAAACTTAAGGATTCTATGACTCTATGAAATGCTTCCAGATGTAGCAATCTCCACCAGAACTGCATGACTTACATGAACTGCTGTAAAATATTATCCCCTAACCCTTTGGTGTTCCTTCTTGCTGTTAAAGGGTTTCTGCAAACACTGAGTATGATGCAGGTACCAATTCTTACGCCTGCAAACTGGCTGGAGAATTCTAGTGTGACTGCTCATGCAGGTAAAGCTGAGGGCTTTTTTGAAATTCTGTAAAGAAAAGGCTACAAGTGGTCTTTTACTTACTTCTCTTAGAAGAAAATTAGGTTATTCACAGATTCTAATTGGCTTTGAGTTGTAGCTACTTACAGAATATCAAATAAAATAATTTCTCACTGTGTTCTGTCATGTGGCATGGATCAGAAAAGATATGTTTCCCTATCAGTAAGAGCTTTTGGTTCCTGTAGGTGTTTACTGGACGGAGGTGTTGATGCTTTGCTCTCCCTGCCGTGTCTCTGAGGCCCCACTACAGCTTCTGGCAGCACCTGCTCTTGATTGAGGGGCCTGGGTGCTCTTCACCTGGCTGCCAGATGCACTGTCAACACATCTGGAAAGCAGATGCTGTAACTTTTAAAGAGGGTAGCAGATGGTGGTATACTCTTTTGCCCAAACAGAAGGCATTATAACATCAGGAATATCTGAAATAGGCAGGTGCTTCCCCTCTTCCAGCTCTGAAATAGCCCTGACTTCACCCACAAAATATAGCTCTCCTTTTGACATTTGTGGTTTCCAAAAGGTCACTGCAATAATTAAAGTTGCTGCCATTCACTTGTTAGGATTAAATCTCATGTCCAGAGAAGACTTTGCCAGGCAGGGAAGCTGCCCAGGGTGCCCAACCCCACAGCCAGGTCTTGCTGTCCATACAAGCTCCAGCCCTGATGTTTCCCGCAGCTCCTCAGGCTGGCACAACCTGTTTAGTAGACTTCTGGCACTGTTATGTTCCACCAGAACACTGAAATCAAGGGAATAGAAGGAAATTCAAGCCTAAGGAGATGAAATTCCCAGAAACTGGCACACAACAGTGGAACTCACAGGAGGTCAGAAAATAGTCCTGTCTTCTGCCATTACCAGCACTTAATACAAGCCACATTTTTTTAAACTGAATTTTCCTTCAATGCTAAAATAAGTACTGCACACAGCACATCATCCCTCCACATTGCCACTCACCCACATGAACCTTATTAGGGACAAATCTGTTACCCCAAGCAAGAGTTAATTGAATAAAGCAAAATTAATTGAAGTGCCACTTGAATAATATGAGAAAGGAGGTTAACAAAGGCACTGATCTTTTTTCTGTTGTGAAGTGGTGCGATGCTGCACATGTTTGCATGTAAATAGCTAGCTCCTTTGTACAGATACTGGGGTTTTATTGACCTCAAATAAAATGCTGTTGGTCAGAGCTGTGGAAAATAAGTGAATTATAATCATATACAGATACCCTGAAAAAAGAAAAGCTGTTTCCAAAACCCCAAGTTTCAAAATAATGAGGTAAAAATTACATCTGTAATTAAATGTAGACAATGTGGGCTCAGAAAAAACTGAAAAAATTGATACTCGTTATAAAGGTCATTTGAAAATTGATGAGAGACCTGAAGTATCAACCCATTGCCTGTAACAAACATAAATATAAACACAGTGTATTTTCAACTGGAACAGCACATTCAGGATGGAAACAGAGTAGATCTTTACTGGAACAGGAAAGAAATTACAACGTCAATAAAACACAGATGGGAAAATATGTATTAAGAGTTTTAATAGTGCATGTCTTACCATGATATCAACTAACTATTAAGATTGGTTTAAAGCCATACCTGTATTTAGTTCCAATATTTATTTCAACTTTATTTAATTATTTTAAATTATCTGTAATAATCAATTTGTGCAAAACAGATATTAGAAAATATATGAAAAAGAGGAAAAGCTTCCGTATAAATATTTTTTTAAGACATCACAGTCAGTTTGTGACTTGTTTTCCCATACTTTGCACTTCACATGGGTTTCTCCTATCTCTTTATGTTCCTAATAGGTTTTTGCAGTGAACCAACATAACCTAGATTTGAATAAGAGCACATGTTTGGGCTGTTGCATTCTCCTGCCTGTTTTGCTGCCTTTTTTAATTGTTCTGGGGTGACATATTGGATGTTTTATTTCAGAAATTTATCCTCAGCACAAGACAGCTTTTATTTTCCATCTTCTCTGTCTCTTCCATGTAGGATCACAGTAATAAATTCAGATTTGTTTGCAATTCTTAAAGGCAGTTTAATTAAAAAATTCATGAAAGTAGCAGTTAAGTATTTGCTCAGGATAATACTTATATAATCCTTCAGGACTCCATTATGGCCAAATTACCAGCTAGGTTTTACTGGGGGGAATTCCTTAATGCTTCTACAGAGGATAAAATATTAAATTTTCAGGGCTCTTCTGTTATGTCAGAAATTTTGGCACTGGAAGGAATGACATGCAAAACATTTTCTAAGTCTACTTTTTGCAATGATTTTGATATTAATTATAAAAGCTTTCTGAGAGGTGGGTTAAGAATTGATGAAAATTGAGATGGAGGCCAAATTCCAAGCACAACACCACTCCCCTGCAACGGTGTGGGCTGTGGGGCTAAAGGGGTGCAGGGGTGTGAGAAGGCAGCAAGACAGGAGATAGTGAGAGCAGAGAGTCCTGTGAGCTCGCACTGTCAGTGAGACTGCTGAGCCAAGTGGACATTATTCACTGTTAGTAATAATTGATCAAAAGTGAGGTATTTCTTAGACAAAGTCTGTCATGGAGGAGGTTTGTGTGTGTGTGTTGTACTATTCTGAGACCTTCTGTAGTTCAAAGAGCAATAGCCGCGTGAGGACTTTATGGCCACCACCTATTACAATGTCACCATAAAATTTCTTATGTCTTCTTGAGGCTTATGACATTTGTATTCTATTATAATTCTGCACACACCTTCACTTTGGTGAATTTTATTCACAGAACCTAGAAAGAAAAAGCCATGTGCTCCCAGCTATTTTAAATATAACACATGTAGACTGATTAAAAACATCTTTTCCACATGAAGTTCCCTACACATTGGATGCAAGCTGCATACAAAAAAAAACCAGTTTCCACACACAGAAAACAGTTTGTGTTTTGAGTGAAAAACAAAATCAGAGAGTTCCCTGAAGTCCTGACAGCCAGGAAATGGTACTCCTGTGATCTGCTGCCTCTCAAGCTGCCTTTCGGAGGAGCACTGGCTGGAGAGAGAGGTCTTCATACCTTCTGAACCTCTGTTGCCTCTGGACAGGCTGAGCTCTTGATGGCATTAATCCTTCTTTACATCTTGATCCTCTCTACCTTCTTAAACTAAAAGTTTAAATGGCAATAGCCCTTGAAAAGCTTCACCGTTACAGTGCAAATATATTCACATGCTCTTAAGCTTGTCTACAATCCAGAGAGAAAATACCAGCAGTTAAAAGCTGTTATCTGAAAGGTGAAAAAAAAGTTTTACAGTGATGTTTGTTCTGTAGAAAGAATTCAAGAGGGTGTTTTTTTCCTACCACCTTTTAAACAAACTTCTTGGTGCCTCTTAAAATTCTTTGAACTATAGCTGTGAGTAGTATTGCTTATACATCATACATTAAGGAAAAAGACCTCATGTGAAAACACAACTCCGTTTAGATTATGCTTTCATGCATCAGAAAAATTATTTTAAAAGCTTCTTGATCCCCTTCTGAGAATTGACTTGATTCCCACATCACTTTTCTCAGAAGTGCAATCAAAATCTCTTAAGAACAAGACACAATCTAATTGACATACTTAAAAATCTTAATTGTGACTAGGAGACAGCAGCTTATTCTAAGAATATGGTTCCAAAGAAAGAATTTTTTTTATTCAAGAACCATTACAATGGTTAGTTATCTCTTTGAAAACTCCATGAAAACTTTAGCAGTTCAACTTCAAACTTGGGTTTTTGGAAATTAAATTGTTCTGTTGTCCCAGAAGATATAAATTACTAATGCTTAACTCTGCAGGTATAAAAATCTTTCTCCTTTGCGTATTGTTGAATGTTTCATAGCCAGATTTCAGGACAGAACTCATGTTCTTGTTTTCCATTAATGGAAATTCCTTGAGAATAGGACTGAAAACCTCAGTCTTCTGGCTGTCCTAGTATCTCCACATGCAGTCAGAAATGCACCTTTATGGCTGTGACTGGAGTGATGCACAGAGTCTCATGGTGCCGTTTCAGGCATTTGCTTATCTTTAAAGTCAGATCTTCTTATTGCCACAGGAAGCCTCCATCTCAGATACCTTCAGTTTATATAAAGATCAGGCATCTTGTCTGGGAGAGCCAAGAAAAGCAGCTTCGCCCAGAGGTGGGTGTCAGAGCACTTCCCAGTGGTAAGCCATCCTTGTCCTCTGTCATGGGCAGGAGTGGGAGCTTCGAAGTGTTTTAACTCAACTCCTGTTGAGTCATGATGCGCAAAAAGTAGAGAGGAGCCTGGGTACGGCTGGATCCTGTCCTAGCCCTAGACTTTGTCAACAATATAAGTTTTATAACTTTGTTCCGCAGGTTTCTGGTTTTGGTGCAAGACACAGATTGGTTTCATCCAATTCCCCCAGGCTACAGGTGTCTCATAACGCTATCTGTCCTGCTAAATCATGAGGGGCTGTCATGGTTAAAGATCTACTGGAAGTTGCACCATAATATTCACAAATAAAAATTAAAATTGGAGGTGCATTGCTCTTGAGTACATGCTTTTAATTTACAAATCCCCTGAAATATTCCTTGTACATCCCTGTGTATGAATGTTCAGTCTACTGTCAATAGGTAGATTTGTTTGCTTTTTTTATCTTTCACAGACCCTTCAGAAGTAGTCTAGAGACTTGCTCAAGGACCCATGGATGGATGGTGTGCCGGTTTGGCCAAAATCTAGTAATATAGCCCCTGAGAGAAAACCAGGTTACAACCACCCTTCCCCCCCACAGGGTTCGGGGAAAAAGGAAATTTTTCCTCTAAGGAAAGTGAAAGAGATAAAAACTATTTATTTTAACAAACACACAGGAAAAGGATAATGATGCTCATTAATGAATTAAAACCCCCGCTATAGAGAGAAACCTGGGAAGATTCCAGAGTCCTTCCGTAGGCGTGGTCTCTCTCCTCCTCGGAGCTGGTCGGTGAGGGCGTGGGCCCACCCCCGGGCCTCGGGGAGAAAATTCTCCTGATGTGTTCTGATGTTGTTGAAACAGTTCAGAAGAAAAGAAGGGAAAAAAACAAAGTCCCAGGAAACAAAATTCAGCTCTCCTTCTCATGCCAAGAGGAAAAAAAAACCAGCTGGCTGAAGAAAAAGCAAGCAGGGTGCTCCCTTCGTGCCTTCCCCAGTCAGACAACACTGAGGAGTGCAATCTCTGTGTCCTTGAGAAGCTGCTTTGGAAAGTTCGTCTGTTTTTTTTTTTTTTTAATTTTTCTTTAAGCTCAGTTTAAAGGCACAGAAAAGGCACAATATTACTTTTTGGGCATAGAGGATGATAGGGGATACACATGATAGAGTCACCCCAAGACAGATGGTTAAAAAAATCCTCCCTAAAGTAAAATAAAAATTCTGTGACCTCTGTTTCCTCAGTTTCTGTGATCCAGTTATGCTGGGTTTTGGTTTTGATGTAAGTAATTTTCCACAGCATAAATGAAGGGAAGACTTACTTGTGCGGAATACAGGCACAACCAAGACAAATATATGTGGCAGGTTCTAAGACAAAATGGGCTAGGTTAACACATAAAAGAAGATTTTAAATATGTTGTCACAGAAGGTGGGAAGTAAGAGATTTTGTGAATTATGAACCTCTGAACAGATAAGAGCTCATTGGAATAGCTGAGAATTTTGAGATGTGGAAGACAAAAAGTGACAAATATCATAGAATGAAAGACGTATAGTAAGGTTTGTGAGATTAAATTAGATTTACTATGTCAAATAAATACATAAATCATAATGTTGGAAGGGAGATTGAAGGTTTCCCACCCAGGCAGATCCATTTTTCCTTTTGCATGTTTTTCTAACTTTCCTAAAGACCTTGAATAGTCATTTCAATGATCTGCACCTATAAGAAAGATTTTCCCCCTATCCAGTTTAATTTTTCTGGATACTGTGTATCTTTCTTAGCAACAATTTTTTTTTCTTTTGCTTGTCTTACCTAAAACTAAACACCCCTTTTCTAACACCGGCTGGTTTTTATACCCTCTGTGCTCTTCCAGTGCAAAAAAATATTCAAGATTCCTTCTCTGTCTCTTATAGAAATGGCATCTCCCAAATCCGCAGATGCTTTCTAATGCCAATTCTAAGCAGAATTTCATTTTCAGTAAAAGCAATGTTTTACTTAAAGACCTACAGTCCCAAAGAAGGGGGAGGGAGGAATTTGCAGGAGGAATTGATGCTTTCAATTTATGAAGAACAACTTTAAAGAAGAACATGAAAAGGATTTAAGCATTTTTCAAAAGTCTAGTAAGAAAAATCATGAAATTTATGAAACTTTGGAGGACATTTAATAAAAAATAATCCTTTTCAGGATAACCTTCTTTTTCAGTTTGCATATAACTTTAATAGGATTTAATAGGAGTCAAGCACAAACTGGGAGAAGGAAATAGATGCATCTGAGCAGAAGCTTTTAAAAACCTTTTTCCTGGATCATAGACATCTTCTTAGAATTTTCAGTTATTACAATATGTTAAATATATTAGTTCTTACTTGAGGACTACATGAGATTTTTTGCAGGCAATTATTTGTCTTCCTTGTCACTAACACAGGAAATATTTGATGTACTAAACAAGAGGTGCATTCTGTCCCATGGGTGTCATGTTTAGTTGCACTAAGAAAGCTTTACTTATTCAGTTGCTCTGGTAAACAGGTCCAGGGTAACCTGTAATAACTGAAAAAATACTCAAGGGAAGAAAGAGAGGTGTCCCACAAAGATTTGCCAGAAGATACCTTTGGAATATATAGGATGAAACTTAGCATACACATACACACATAGCATTCCAAGGGTTTGTGAAATTTGTCCCCTGTGATTTTTTTCCTACCTTTTGTAAGAATGGAAGAAAGAAAAGAATGGAAGATTAGCAGAAACAGAATTAGATATGTCAGGTACAAAGAGCATATCCCGCTGTGACTTACTAGGGAGAAATGAGGAAGAAACTTTCAGGAAATGCTGGCAAATTATTCTTCCATAGCATGGAAAAGAAAGGAGCATTGCTTTGAGTGAATGTTCTGTCTTATAGGTATATTAAATCCTTTAATTTTATAGGCTGTCAATTATACATTCAGTAATTGTCTCTTAAGGTAGTAAACCACAAGGCGCAATGTTTGGGAGAACAGGATCCCAGGGACAGGCAGCTGGATTTTGGATTCTAGCTTTCAAGAGAGGCTAGATAATTTTCTTTCACATCTGAAAGACCCCAAGACAAGGGGTCCCAAGACCCCAAAGACTGACCCCAAGACAGTATCAGACTTTTCAAACTCCAATGATTTGAAGAATTAAGAATCTAGTGGCTGCTGGCCCTTGGAATAAAGAAAATTTTGAAAATATCACACTAGAATATTTTGTGGTGATTGTTCTGAGTTTGCTTGGGATTTTTTTTGTATTTTCAGAATAAAATGCAACTAAATTCCTATTAGCAGAACATTTCAAAGACTCCAGTAAGGGCTCCAGCAGCCTGTTCTGGTGAAGACTCAGTTGGCCTTTGAGGCAACATCAGTGCCCTAAAGTGCACTACTGAGCGTAGCCTTCTCAGCACCATGTGGCTCCAGCGGCTGCTTCAGGATGAACCCTTGAATTTAGCATGTCTGGAAGAAAGAAGGATTTCCTCACTGCCTTCATGCTAAATCTCACCTTGTGCTGCCAAACCTTGACAAGAATTGACAGGAAGACAATAACTGGAGCAGTCTGAGGAAGGAAAACTATTTATTCGTAACAACTTTCCTCAAATTTGTTTTAGTTTTGCACTTAAAGGAAAATGAGACTTTAGGAAAATGCTGTGCAAATTGAAATTGTGCTCAAACATCTCTTCTAAACCTGAGATGTCCCAGTTTTCAATTTGCAACTGCAAACTGCAACTGCAACTTTGATTATCAAGATCCTTCTCCTTAGATACCTTATTGCTATAAACTTAAAAGATTTTTTTAATTAAAATTACAAGATTCAAAAACCAAAGCTGCTTTTTTTTTTCATTTACACTAGAATATTAATTTAGAAGGGACAATGTATTAATAAGTCAACTCCTCTGCGAGTGCAGGAAGCAATGGGTAGAAGCATAAACTAGAAGGATGCACAAAGAGTCTCTATTACATCTTCCAGGAACAGCAGAAACTACAAGAATTGACCTAATTTTTCAGTAAATGCACAAGATCTGAGGTAGGGCGAGAACCACTTTCAGAGAGAAGGAGAGCATGAAAACATAGCCAGAAACCAAGATCTCAAATACAGTTGGGGTTTTTTTTACTGAGACTCATGGGTGCCTTTCAAGAATCAGACTGTTCTTTCCTAACAGGGGAAAAAATTTGGTTTTGCCTAGGCAGAGAAAACATTTCCTTCCTGGTCCCAAATATGCTGTCAGTCTAACTTGTGTGCAAAACTTGTCACCAAATTTTGGTCAAACAAAACTGAAAATCAGTACTCTGTGCCTCATACTGAGCTGGTTTTAGTAGTGAGCAGCTTCCAATGCCTTCTGGGAAGGTTTAAAAGCTAAACAAAAGATACTTTTGGAATCAGGGTTGCAGAGAAGGCAGGGAGAAAGAGAAAGAGCTGAGAGGATAGAATGTCCTTCTGTCCTCTGGAAACAGCCAACAGGAGTAGCCTAATCTCCATAAGAGCAGGGCATTGACACAGGGATCTGTGAAAACTCTGGTCCTTTGTAATGGAGAAACTGCAACCACATTTTCTTGACTTGCTGGCTTTTTAAAAAATGGGCTCTCCCTGAAAAAAAGTTTTCTTATATTTGTATCTATGTTTCCATTTATATTTGTAATAATCTTTCCAATTTATCAAAAATCATTAGTTCTAAGATCATTAAAAACAGAAAAAAAGAGATTTTTTTTAGGTCCTGAATATCAATGTGAAAAAAAAAAAAAGAAAGTAGTCATTATACTTTTCAAGTGGTTGAGCAGAGTTAGTAGCACTTTGGTAATAAAGCAGTTAAATCACTGCTTTATTATGATAGTTGTTACGTCATATTTCAATTCTCATTCAGCAAACTTACTTGTTTGTCGTTTTTTTCCTTACTGCCTGATCCTTCAAACCCCAAAAAATTCTGTAAAGCACCTACTGCGTAAGTATTTCTGAAAAAAAGACATTCCAGCTGTTTCTTTAACTGTCCGATATAATCTGCAAATGCTTGTATCTCCTCCTCAAAACACGTGCCTTAAAAATATTTGGAAAGTTCTGTGACTTGTCTTGAAGAATCAGCCCTATTTTGCCTTGAATTTTTGGAACTTGTGGTTCCTCATCAGATGTGAGATTAGGTGTGCTCGTAAGGCCCCTCGTACCAAGATAAATGCTGGGTGTGAAATGGGAGGGGATAGATGTACTTCTCATTGCAGGAGATTACCTCCTCTCTGGACCCCACTTGCCTCCACTACCCCATCTATTGTTTGCAACTGTGACATGTAGACCTCTGGGAGGAATTCAGTAGAAAGCTGGCCAGTAAGTAAACTTTATTTCAATAGAAGATTAAGGAAAAATTTGTTAGCTTGGAAGCATGTTTCCATCGAAAAAATGCCATTTTTTATAGCACCAGCATACAGATATTTTGATTTTGGTTTTCAATTTTTAAAGGAAATAAAAAACATTTATTATTTGGAAAATATGTTTTACACTCTTCTTAAACAAGAGCAAAACTTCTGAGCATTTGCTTGAACTTTGAAATAAGCAGCTTTGAAAAGTCTATAAACAAGAACACTAAAACTTGGGTATTTGAAAGACAATTCAGGTGTGGGAGAGTGAGAGAGGAGCTGACTGACTTAGGTTAGTCCATTGCTCCAGATACTATGTGACAGAAATCATGCCTAGTGGTGGTAGCATTTCATCAGATTTAAGAGGCAGAAGCATGTTTTCAAGTCTGGGGATGTCATGGTATTCAACGGCTTATGTGGAAAATAAATCCAATAAGCTCCTGAGATGCAGGATGCTGAAAATATTTTCAAATAAATTATGAATTTAAATGTATTTGAATAACCCATTTTGTTGAATAGGCAGCAGAAGTGCTGGTTTTTATGGTGAGGTATAAGAACCAATGTAATAAGCATTAATTATTAGTAGGAAAAAGTCTGAAAGCAAGAATTTCTAAAGCACTTGGCGTTGACCCAGGTCAGCAGGCATTGAAGTAATTGGAAAATTTTTTCACTGTGTTCACTAGTTAGGCCAACACTGAATGCTTTTAAACATCTCCTGTAGTCTTATCTATTAGAGGCAAAATTTATGCATCATCAGTACAAACACACAGTACATTTTCAGTGAAAACCTTAATTTGAAATAAGAGCAATTCAGATTTTCCCATTTTACTCTTTTGGTAAAGGCTGGATAATTACAATAATTTAAACAATTAGCAAGCTGAGCTTGCTCAAAATTAAATAAAAACACCATCTTTTGGTTATGCAAATGTTCTCTTAAGCTTTTTTTGCTTATTTCTTCATTATTTCACACAACCTTATCAAGACTTATCAAGCCAGAATGCTTAACAGAAATACTGAAATATACTGATTACTAAAATATTTAACTATCTTATAGCTCTTACATGTCATAAAATTTCTAGTATTTCATATGAGAAAGGTAGTCTCTGACTAAAGCATTTTTAGGATGGACACTATAATTAAAGCAGAGCACAGAGTAGAACCAAACAAAATTTTAAATTTGCCTCAGCGTCCTTGATTGAAAAGAAAACAACAACATAAAACCAAAACTGCAAAAATTAATATTTATAATTTATTAGAGTCAAGAGTTGTGAAAAATACCTACAAGATTTAAGTTACTCAGTCATAGCTTTTTCTTTACATACATACTACTACAGATTGCAAAAGCTTTGTAAGTGAATGTGATAAGCCATGTAGATTGAGCCATGTAGACTACATAATGTAAAAGATGTAATTAGAAGTGAGTGTCTTGTTTTGAGTATTTCTAGGTACCAGAACTGGGTGTTTAGACTGGGCGTTAGGAAGCATTTCTTCACCGAGAGGGTGACCAAACACTGGAACAGGCTTCCAAGAGAGGTGTTTGATACCCCAAGCCTGTCAGTGTTTAAGAGGCATTTGGACAATGCCCTTAAGAAAAAGATTTAAAGTGGTAAGTCCTTGGCCAGGCAGGCAGACTAAATGATTTGTGTAGGTCCCTTTCAACTGAAATAATCTATTTCAGTCTGGTCTGGTCTAGCCTATTCTACCAGAAGAGCTGTTTCAATTCTTCTGATTCATTGGTCAAACTTCTCAACTCACCAGGTGTTTATGTACTGAAGGTATTATATCTAACATATAGGAAATTCTATTTTAATGTTAAAAGTTGTTTAACACAGTTTATCTAAGGGCTTTGCCACTTCAACTTTGCTAATAAATTAATTAGCACCTGAGGTTTTTTAGATGTCCATTATGACAATTTCAGCCAAGCTTTGAAAATAAACTCTATGAAGTAAAACAGAAAATATACAGAGAAAGTTAGTCAGGAGATAAAACAGAAAAAGAAAAATTTCTAAAGCTCTATGGGATGGCCATTTCATGTAAAATGTCCATACCAATGGGTTATTGTATTTACTCACCTGGACAGCTCCCTGTATTTTAATTTTAAGGACAAATAAACAGGTTGCAAGGAGTTTTCTAAAGAAAAAAGGAATGACACAACGAACAAAAAGAAAATTGGAAACAGCTTGAGTACACAATAATGGTCAGTAATAGCGTTTCAATTTTTCACAACACTACAAGCAAAAAAAAAAAAAAAGGAATCACAAGGCCAGCAAGTTTTGTTGTTTGTGCTGCGAATGGGATGAAATTTTCATATCTGTCCACCTGTTTCTGAGATGATCTGACTTCATTTGGCTTCAAAGCCCGGTCTTCCAGGACGCTGCCTCCAGCACAGTGCTGTGACCCCACAAGTCTCTGGGTGGGAGGATCACTTGCTGTAGGAAAGGGCTGTTCCTGCTGTGAAAAGGTGGTGCAGGTCTCATGATCCCCATGTCCCTGATCTCAGCAGGGAAAAAGTGAGGTGTAAAGAAACAAAGTGAGCCCGACCTGCTGTTGAAAGGGCACAGAGGGTTAATGCTGCTGGCTGAGCCAGAATGATGCTGCTTGATGTTTAGATGCTGACAGTACATTTTCTCTTTTCTGGGATTCAGACTCTGCTGCACCTGATCATCTGTAATGGGATGAATTTGCTCCTGTAGGAATGAAATTGCTCCAGATCTCTGGTGATGTGACTGCTACTAACACAACATTTAAAGGCACTACTCATAAGATAAGGCAGTTTTAGAGATGTCTCCTGCAGATACCCAGAAATGCAATGAAGCATTAATCTTTCCTCACTTCTCAGTGCTTCCCACAGGGGTTTCAAAATTTTTTAAAGTGGTTAAAATAATCCCCCTAGGAAGTCTGTCAGGAAGAGAGTGATTTTGTTTGTTTATTTGGTTGGTTGGTTTGGTTTGGGTTGGGTTTTTTTTGATTATTTTAGAGTGGAAAAAACAACAAAATCTTTCCATTCACTCAAAAGCAGCGCATGGACCTCCCTGATGACAATTAAAAGAAAATGTTTATTCTCATTTCCTAGACAGAATGACTTTTCCAGATAGCTGATTCTTTCTTTGCCACATGAGGCCAAACCCACATTTCTTTGATTACCATACCCAGGCAGTGTGTCAGGCCATTCCTTCAATGGCTTTTCCAAAAATCTGTAATGTCAGGGGATATAAATGGTGACAGCCGTGGGTTGTCTGGATGGACACAAAAAGGAGGTTGCGTGGGACAGATTCATATTATGCCATGGAGCCCTGTGTAAAACAACTGAGGTAGCCTTGAGGGAAAATTGCAGTGTCTTTAAATGCGCTTCAAAACACAACTCTAGTGGTCAGAATAAATAGACATATAAAAGCCTTTCAGCCCCTCTTCCTTGAATCACTCCTTTATGAGGCAGTATTTCTTTACATAATGCCTAGAAATTTTATAATATGCTGATGGACAGGAAATTTAAACAAATTATAAATTAAATAGATTAAATTTGTAACTGTAAATATTACATAAAATATCTTTATTTTAATGTCTTTATTAATGTCTCTCTATGAATTTCTGCCAGTGAAATACTATCCAAACAGAAAAACTCCTTTCTCTTTCTGGCTCTTTGCTACATTTTCCTCTTTAGATGCATAGAAAAATCTTGAAATGCAACTGGATTTGGTTCAACCAGTGTTAATTGCTACTTGTTCTGGTTTGCTGGTTCTCATCTGACCTTGGCCTAGATCCATGAGTCCTGGTGTCTCAGGGGACCAGAGAAATGGTTGAAAAAGAAGAAGGTGGGATCAGAGGAAGACAAGGCCAAGTGGGAAATGTCCAGCTCTGCTGTTTTTAGCCATGTTCCAAGGGGGAAGACGCAGAAATCAGAAAGAGCTCTGTCAGGATCTTCTGAGGTAGAATTAGCAGCTTTAGTTCTAGTTCTCCAACAAGCTGTGAGGATCTGGTTTGGACTTGGTCCTATTTAAAAAAAAAAATAGGTTTTTTTCCCTCCCTATCTCTGTCACATCCCTGAAAATTGCAACTGTGAACTGTTGGTTTTTGATCACTTCTAATTTCATAATTCACATCTTGGTAAAATACCCAGTTCTTTCTCTTCAACATTTTTTGTCCCTGCCCCAAGCCCCTTCCCTTGCCAGAGACATTAGCTGTTGAAAATTTTCCTTGAAAATTTTCAAATTATTATACAGTGTTTAGCATAATAGCAATAGATTTTCCTGCTGTGTATTGCAGCACTGGAAAACATTTAAATATTATCCACAAAGCTGAACCTTTTTATAATCACCACTTCTGTTCTCCTTAGTAACTCAAAATAATTCCTGAATTGAGCCACCTAATATCCTCCTGCTTAAGTGTTTCCGAAAGCACTGCAGTTGTGTGCACACCAAGGTTTCTTCCACGCTTTCCTCTTCCATCCCTGTCATTCAGTGTTCCGGTCCAATGGTTTTTCCATTTCTGTTTCCACTGAGCTCATTTTAAATTTCCAAATCACTTCTTGCATTTATATTCTGTATTCATTTCTTTTATTTCTATTTCTTTCCTTTTTTATGTCATTATTCATATTAGCATTGCCACTATCTTTCAGTTTGCAAGCTACATCCAAGTTTATTTTTACTCTATGTATCTGGAAGGTGTAAGAGGTGTACTTTGATTTCTGTAACCAATTTGCTACCTTTTTTTTTCTTCAAAATAGAGTATTTTCACTCCTTTTTTCTGATTAAAAAAAATCAAGAATTTCCAAACATAAAAAAAAGAAAAGCAAGTCTGTTGACTTATTCTTCTATGTTAAAGTTTTAAACTAAACAACCTCCATAGATGAAAAATGAGATATATATACAGCCCATATTTTCTTAAGTGTCAGTTTTCTAACTCAGATTGAAATCAAAATTATTTTTTGAATGAATTCGTTTGCTATTTATGCTGTATCCTGAATGAATATAGATCTGTAACTCTAGTAAATTAGTATTCAGGTTTCATTTCCAGACCAATTGGAAAAGACAATTATAATTTTCCTAGGAGAACAGGGGAAAATGGCTGCTATATTACAGTGGATTTCCAAAGTCTGCTTTTCCGTGAGATATCCTGAAGGCACAACAAATATGTCAAACACTAAGGAGCCATGACATTAACTGCTCTAAGAGTCAATTTTAGCAATTAAGATCTTAGCTCATAAAAAAAGGTTAAGCAATTGCAGAAGGCTGAGTTAAGCACAGAAGAGGGAGTGCTGGGAGAACATTTCAAAATGAGAGGACCTCAAGGGAGGAGGACGGATAAGAGCATGATGGATTGTCCACCAGTGATAATAAATCATATGTACATGTTGCATCTGTGAGAAAAAGGCTAATGCTTGTTCTTGTTTCAAAACCCAAAGGCCAAAGAAAATCTTGGCTCAGATTCTACTTTGTTACTTCTTTCTATGCCCAAGTTTAGAAATTAAGTAGTATTTCCTTTTCTTCTAGGTCAAGAAAATAGCCCTATGCTAAAAGAAATGAGATAACTTGTTGCTTCCAGAAATTCTTGAGTTCAGAAGATTGAGCCTTCTGGAAGAACTGAAGCGCTGCAAATTAGAAAAAAGTGCTACACTGTGTTGATAATGCAATATCATAGGTCTTGAAGTGTTACTTGTTTGTGTACAGGGATTTCCCTTCTAAGAATAAGTAAGATGATCAAGTTTAAAAATATGTAGCATGGGAGTTTCAGGAGTTATCTGCTATGAATATATTATCCACTGTATTTAACTTGTTCGTTTGTGAAAGGACCATGAAGCATGCAAAGATATTTGCTATTCAGAACTGTTCACAAAATAATGACTAAATCACTGGTTATAAATCTTATATCTGTGAACATTTCACCGCAACTTGTCTGTTTGTAATATGTGGTTGGTCACTTGAAACACAAGTCCTTGTTCAGCTTCCTCAGATGACAGAAATACTTCTGTTGTAGTACAAGTAATAAAGAACCAAAGTTCTGCCGCAGAGGGTACTCAGCATGTTTAAAATCAGTAGTTGTTTATTGTTCATAGCATTAAGTCCATTAATTCCATGTCCCTCAAAAGATAATGATGACAATGATGATGATGATGATGACAATAATAATAATATGCTTCTTGAGTTTTGCCAAAAAGATATATAGCCTCAGCATAAAGTGGTGGTAAATGTTAATTCTGGTCCTCAGGCCTCTGCTGCTGAGCGGCAGTGTTATTTGTTACTTCTAAGCTAAAGTGCTAAAGAAAGGTAGGGTGGATTAATTTCTTCACAGGACTAATGGTTTGGGCCCATTTTGTCCTTCTTCTGGCACCCTTCTCATTACCAATCCTATGGGCTCACCACTCCACATGGCTGGCAGAGGGAGGCAACCATGCCACAGCAATGCTTTCATGCTTACTGCATGTCACTGCTTAACCCCGTAGTCCACAGGATTGCAGCTGGGAGAGACCCACAGTCTACATTACATTGCTCCTGAAACTGGGATTAGTACTGGGAAGGGATGCTCTTCCTGCTTGCAAATGTTGAGAACCTTTAGCTGTTGAAAGAGCTCGGTAGAGTTATACATCACTGAAGGTGTTCGTCAGACTAGACATAACACATGGAGAGTATGTTTTTATAGTCATAAAATCAGTTCTCAAAAATATGCAGTTCTACTGCAAATATTTATGTAAAGTGTTCAGTGTTCATTCTGTGTACTGTTTTATATTCCTCTGTTACTTATGTCACTCACTGAAATTTCCCCTGAGATAGAAATGCATTTTTTTTTCCAGAATGAATTTGTAAAAAAATATATGAATGAAGAATGGAGGTTTGGGTTGGAGGGATTTTTTTGTTTGTTTGTTTGTTTTGTTTGGTTTGGGGGTTTTTTTGGGGGGGGGGAAGTGGGGGGGAAGTCTGATCTAAAGTAGTGGGTTTTGCTTTATAGTTGAGAATCACCTCATATTCACAGCCCCTGGAGAAGAAGGTTGCTGTCTTACATGGGCCCAGCAGCTTCTGGTTCAGCAGGCAGGGGTCCACTGAGGTACCTGCAGGCATGCTGCAGAAACTGAGACCTTTGCTGTTGCGTGGTGGGGGATGCAGAAGCAGTACCACTGTGTTGTGTGTTTCGATGCATGATACCTGTGGCTGGGGATACTCAGGATATCTGTGAAGGAAGGGTCATCCTTTGGATCAGGGGAGTCCCTTCTCTGTCATTTCCTGAAATAAGAGACAAAAATGAGGAAGTCTGTTCCCTGTGTGTAAAATTCTATTTTATTAAATTGCTGTATTTCTGTAATTTTTCTGCCGTGTCATGTTGATAATAACTGAATAATGCCATACAGATTTTCTACGAAAATGCATCAACCACTCCCAAGGAGGGGGGAGAGTCAGCAGTTCCCTGAACTCTTTTTGAGTGGCTGGTCTGTGAGGCTGCAATACCCTGTTGCATGCTGCATTACCCTGTTGCATGCTGCATTACATTTTAGAGCATCAGGCAGATTGCAGTTTATAATGATCAACGATATCCTGGTACAGTTTTCTCAAGTTGTTATATACTTACATGCACTTGTAGGATCAAAGTGCAGCTGAAATGGAGAAGCAGTCCCACAGATCAGTTCTATTATGCAGGCTAGAGTCCTGTCTGAACAGATGATTTAGTAAGCAAAGTGTTTTTTTTTCTATTGGTACCTATTCAGGTGTTAGTGAAGACATTTAAATAACTCCTCAACATTTTCTACTGGCTGAGCCATCAGGCTGACACAACCTATGTACTACAGAATGCAATTTTATGCCAGAATATCTATGTTAAAATATGATTCTAGAACAAAAGTGGATATACCGATGAGCAAGCTCAGCCAGCACAGATATCTCATCTCCATTTTTTTCCCTTCTTTTCTGTTTTTTTTTCCGCATAGGAAGTCATCAGAGTTATATTTTTCCTGATTAACACATTTCTTCATCAACTATAATTGCAACCATTAAATTAGATTGCCTCCTGTTAATCTTCCACTGCTTCAATCCTATTATGGAGAAAAATAATGTAAACTGTCAGAGTGAGAGGATGCAAGTGCCAATCTCGAAACTAGAGAAAAATATTGTTTTAATAAAAAGTCTTTCCATCATAGTGAATCTTAAAGCAATACAGAGATGGCATTTTCTTAAACCACAAGAAATATGCATAAAAATGGAAATCTTTTCATTAACAGGAAGAAATAAACATCATACCCAAGCTGATGGCATTCTTGCATGCATCATTTGTATAGCTCATCAGATAGCTTAGAATTAAAGCTACCCTCAGGCAAGGAGTTGAAGAAGCAAATAGTCTTAATTTATATCTCAATATAAAGTTTATAAGGCTAGATAAAAAAGTAGGTACTGAAACATTAAGTCCCAACAGTCTAGCCAGTCTGATTAATATCTCTTTGAACAGAACTTACGTTAAGCGAGAGACAGCTGGGTTTAAAACACAAAGCCTGGCACAGCTGCCAGGCTTGGCACATAATGGAGGTGGAATGCTTCCTTTAGAGCTAACTTATGTTAAAATAGCATATTAATCTTGCAGGGAGTTTTAAGGATCTTGTGATCTGAGAGAACTTACTTGCTTTTGCAGTACTGAACTTCTATCCATTCTCCTCTGATTTTTTTTAGACTTTATCAAAGATTGATTAGAGCTGCAGCATGTTCAGGAAAATACTGTATTTTTAAATATTAAAATAAGTTATAAACTGTCCTTAGTTTTCTAGTGTATAGATAAAACCTATGACCCCTGAACTGAAAAATTAATCTTCAGTGCCGTAGTAGTCCATGGTCAATGAATTATTTTTTGATATTTGAGATAGTAAGGAAAAAAGACTTATTAACAGAATAAATGGAATTACAGTAGTTTTGAAGTGAGGAGTAAGATATTAATATTTATAGAAATCTACTGTTTGTTTATTATCTAATTTCTAGGATGACTTAGGAACATTGTCATTGGTAGATCTTAAGAACTGATTGTTCATTCAAACAGAAAACATGTGACTGGAATGCCAAAAGAAAAAGAAAAAATAAATAAAAATTAGACAGAGTACTTCCATAAATTCCCAGCTCCTCCATTTTTATTTCAAAGTTTCTCCATCAGTTTTTTATAGGATGACTTTTTTTTCTCCTGTAGGTTATCATGAAGGTATTCTCAGAATTCATTCAGGCTTATTTGTAATTATTATTGTTACAATAAGTACTTTCCCTGCAACAGCAAAAGTTCTCACGATTTTTTTTTCAGGCTTATTCAGGCTATTGCAACCTTTGCAGTCCTCCTTTCCTTGGTGCAGCAACCTGGCCGTTCTCCAGCTGTGGCCTGCAGGGATTAGTTGATGTCCTCTGCCAGGACAATTACTGCTATTTCCAAAGGGTTTGAAAGATGCTTAAATGTACAGTGTGTTTTTATGACCTTACGTTACTGCATATCTAATTGCAGTAGTCGCCCTCAGCACATTCTGCCGCTGAGAGCAGTGAGAAACATTAACTCAGTGCTCCTGAGTTTAGGAGAGGTGTACTCAGGAGTGGTGATGTTTCAAAGGAGGACACCCCTGAATCATGGATAGGGACACTGGGGATGCCAGGTCTGCAGCTCTGCTGTTGCAGGCTGACCTTAGCCAGGGATTTGGGTAGTGATTGGAGGGAGGCTCAGGCACATGCCTGTGGTCTGCAGTGTGGTGCCATGGTCACAGACATCTCCGGCTGGTTGTGTTCATAACTTACATGACGTAAAATATAACTGACAGTGTTTGGAAAAGATAGTCACTGTGTTGCCAGTGGGAGCAGGAATGACTTTAACAGCTGAGGATGACAAGTAATGGAGAGTTCACTATTGCAGAATGTTTTATATCAGCGTGGTGGCATGCCTTCAAAGGTAAGGAAATAGAAAACAGGAAAATGGGAAGGGCAACAGGAAAGAAATGCTGGAGGACAAGAAAAAGAGGAAAGAAAAGAGACACAGAAATGCAAGGCAGATATGAAAGCGCCCATGGAGAAGAAAGGGTGGAAAGAAATCGGAGAAGATTCACAAAGATGCTGAAGGAAACTAAAGTGAGAATAAGCAAAGTGATTCAGAGAACAAGAAAATGTGAAAAATTCAAAGTAAGTTTGAGCAGTCACTGAAAAGAGATGTAAGAAAACCAACTGCTTGTGCTCCTGCAGGGGTGGGGGATAAGGGGAGCCAACACATTTGCCACAGTCAGTATCTAGCAACCCTGTAGATCAGACACAATAGCAGAATCCTTGTGTTCTTCCAGACATATCCTTGGACCTCAATCCTTCCAACCTAAGCTGACATAATAAAAAGCAAAGGTACTGCCTAAAGTATGTGAACGAGTCAGTCCCAGCTGAGTTCCTTCCCTGTTCGTAAATGTGATCTGTCACAAGGAGGAAACTTCTGGCACCAGTGGGGTGAGACACCACTGAAGTCTGAGGAGATCACCCACTTCCTCTGGTGCTGCCCTCAGACCACCTGCCTTTTTTACTCAATTTTCAGTTATGTTGTCACTCTGCCAGTGGCAACATCCATATGGCATGTGGGTTTTTAACTGATGACAAAAGGCTTGTCAGAAGTGGATAAGGCGCTTTTGTACAAGGAATTCCCATTCTGTATCCTTTTCTCTCAGTGTGCTGGGTTACAGTGTATTATATTACCATCCTCATGAGCTGTTGAAACCAGGTGTAGCAATGTTCCCTGCCTCCTCCCTCCGGACTATCTCCTGTTAATGGGCCCAACAATGCCTTGCTGCATGACTCACAGGTAACTCCCTCCTGGACTATCTCCTGTTAATGGGCCCATCAGTGCCTTGCCCTGTGACTCACCATCCCATTGTGAGATGCTCCGCCCAGGGGAAGTAGCCAAGCATTCCCAACTGGATATAGTCTGGGGTTTGGAACAGCACAAGCAGCCTTTTCCACTGCATTCCCAGAGGAAGACCAGACCCTTCTACACCACCACTGGACTTTCAGAGGAAGACCAGACCCTTCTACAGGATCACTGCTTCAACAGAACCATCACTCCAGGAGGACTGCAGCCACCATTTAATCAGACTGCTACCAACTCCTTGACCGTCAGGGGGTCAGGTTGTACCTTCACTCTGTCAGTGGATTGTTTCTTGCACTATTGCATTTATTTTATTTTTTCCTATTAAATTGTATTTCTGACGTGGAGTGTCTCACTAGTTTGTTTTCAAACTAGTACACTCACTCTGTCACAGCTAGTTCTAAACTACCTATTTTGGGATCTAAAAAAAAGTGTATTCTTAATTCTATGAAATATTTTCTAAAGTAGTTTATATGTATGTTGGAATGTGGAGTGTGAAGCTTAATTAAATTACAATTATATCATTATTTTAATGGTAAAAGTTATTATATATTTGCAATCTAATTACAGAGCAGTTTAATGACAATTGAAAAGTTATTAGTGTATCATAGAGTGAAGCATTGTAGGAAATCACTATTTTATCCCATTTGCCTGTCATTGTCTAAAAAATGCAGTGACAGAATGGCATGTATGATAGTCTCAAAAACATTTTGCTAAAAGGAAGTATTTTTGCAGATTTGAATGAGTGAGATGATGAGAGAATTTTCTTTCTCTCATCCCCAAACCTTTACATTCACTCATCTTTCTACAAACCATGAAAATTCTTCTAGTGGACAGACGTCTCTTCATCATGTCCTCAGGTGCTTTTTGAGATAAGATGGAGACGAAAAGTAGAAGAGCATCTGTATACTGGGTGATAAGGGTGAAGACACAGTGATTTATAGTATATCCAAGATACATATGGAGTAATTTTTCTTTCTTTAAAAGAAATGGAGCTTTGCACTTGAGTCAGTTTCAGACTATTAATTGGGGATTGTCAGAATGAGACTCAAGTGCAGGGAGACTGCCATAAGATTAAACAGCTGAGCAGAACAAAAATTTTGCAAAATATAGGTAACTGCATAGAATTTACCTATGATGTTTTGCGTTACCTTCCAAATGTTTTGGACAGCATCTTCATGGTCACAGTATTCATGAGACAAGTGCTGTCTATTGGAGAAATATTTCAGGTAACCTTAAGATGGCAACTCAGTTATTTCTGCACTTGTTACATCTTTAGTAACCACCTCAGTCTGTTTAAGCCCAGCCTGTTTTGGAGGGAGGACTGAGACCTGGCTCCCTGGCCTTACTTCTTGTTGGGAAAGAGACAGCTGGTCCTGAAGCTATTCAGGTCTAGACGGTAAACCCTAAAATGAGGACTCCCTTTGAATCGTTGCTTTACAGTGGTAAATCAATGTGAATGTGTGGAAGAGAATCCTTTTGTCAATAAAATAGGAGAAAGGTCCCAGCTGAGGCCGTGCTTGGGCATATTTGCTACTGATGGAAGTTGAAAAGCAGAGTGCAATGCGTCACCAATGCCTGCCAATGGACTGTGCCAAACCCCTGCGACGAATGAGCCTGCACAGCCCAGCAGTACATTCTACTCCCTGCTTGCTAAAGGGGTGCCAACAGGTTTCAAAATAATGGCACTGGTGCTGAGTGGACTGCAGCATGTTTTTCTTTTCCATCATCACCCACAAGGGGAGGACTAATGATGCTGCTGCTTCTGTTGGCAGTATTAGACTTTGCACTGGTCTTGGGACACATGCAGAAAGGGCTTCCATGGAGCTTCAACCCTCTCTCTGCTCCTGAAGAAAAACTGCAGTGTGCTTCTTGAACCTCAGCACCTTCTACGCTATTATTAGGCAGGAAAATAGAGTAAATAAACCGAACAGTACAAAATATTTTTGTGGTGTAAATGCATGTTTAAAAAAACCCCGAAAACCTAACATGCTGAATCTGTTCTATTCTTGTTGAAGTTTTAGCCATGGAAAGGGAAAGACTGAAGAGAAGCACTGACAAATCACTCTTTTCAAAACTGGAAATAAAATTTTTTAAGTGCTCAGAAAATTTGTACATGTAGCTATTTTAAAACTACCAGCAGAGTGATGACATCTTGGAACGAATGTCTAGAGAGTTAGAAAGCATAGGGTAAATTAGTTTCAGATGGATGACAGACATATTTTTTAGAAAAGCTTAAGTGAGTTAGAAATCTAAATCTTCCTTTCAGACCTGACTAAAGGCACTTCGAAAGACAGTTTCTTCCAAAGTGTGACTTGATCGCCTGAATAACAGACACCTCTGAAAACTGTTTAAATGTAAGATAGTTTTCTTTGTAAAGTAGAAATGTGAGAAATTTTAGATAGCCCTACACGTGGAGGTTTTTAAGGAGCTTTACTGAGTATTGTTGAGATGAGACTTCAAGAAAATAGAGTTCTTGGAAACCTCAAGACTTGGCTAAACGGCTGCTTACTGACATTTCTGTTGTTTATTTCCGCAGATGAGCAGCAGTAGGGATGACAGGAGCAGATGAAAATATGAGAGTCATTAACCAAAGCAGATTATGTTTAGGTTTTGCGAGTAAGCAATAAGGAAAGAAATCAATTTGCCCAGAAATGCAAGCAAAATAAGCATTTATGGCAACTTATCCTATAATGTCCTCAAAAATATTTATAAAAGGGATGTGTACCACTCTTCCTAAAACATGTGGGGGCATCTTGCAACAGTCAGGAGTATTTCCATGGAGATTCTTCCGCTAGGAAGTGCTGCGTGCCCTCTGGTTTCTCATCTGTCCCTGGGCTCTGTGTGCTCTGATCTCTGCCATGGAGAACAAGCTGGTTTTAGTTTAGTTAATTTAGTTACTAAAGAATGAGTTATTCTCCAGGTTCCAGAGATAACAATATATTTTCACATTTTATGGTCTAAGAACATTTGTTCACAAATTGAAAACTCTCTTACCTCTCAGTTTGCCAATACCTTGTGTCCCAAATCTATAGATTTTATGGCAACCTTGTGATACAAATTTGGGATAAGGATTGCTCTGATCCCAGCACCACAGGCACACAGTCTGAACAATGTTAGAATTAGTTATCAGTAATGTACAAATCTTGATGTCCTTCACAAGGGCTGAATAAAATGAACCTTTCTTTATGAATTTATATTCTCTATGTAAAGCAGAACTTTTGCTTTTCATGTAGTTACAGTTAACACACCATGGTAGCACCTCTGTTGAAAGATGAGTCTTTGGCGTTAATTTGAGAATTTTTGTGTAAGGATTAGAACAACGCAGCACAAGGACCAATCACATTTCCAATGTCATGCAGTTGGCAGGTCCAGTAGATGATGTCTTGTATGCTTGATTCAACACTCCAGGTGGGGTTTTTTGCAGTATTTTTTTGAACACCTATATGCTTTCTCTGAGCATCAGGGTCCTGATCTAGCTGCTATCAAGACATGAAAAGGTATGATATTACTATGTATTTAAGGAGAATGCTATCTGAATCTTCAGAAGTAGTTTCTAAACTTGGGTGTCTGGACAATATTGACAACTTTATTCTTAGCATTTTGTTAGGACTTCTACAGGTTATTTTCAGGAAGCCGTGTTCTGTCAGGAAAATTATAAGACTATTTTACATAAACAAACATGAATAATCTGGTTACACCAAACAAAGAATAGAGCAAAATAAGCTTCATTGATTTTAAGGCAGACATTTTCAATAAAACCAGCCACCCACAGATGTATGTAATCACCTTAGTAAAGAGGATTTGATTTTCTATGGCAACCGAACATCTGTCACATCCGGTAATTTCCCAGATACTTTGAATTTTTTGTTCCGAAACCGATGTCCACAGAAACCTTTGAGTGAATATTTGATGTTCCATCTGGTCCAGGTGTGTGCTCCGGCTACTGCATTTGTACTAGATTTCTACCACACAGATTTTTTAAAGAAAAATTTGTATGCAGTGTTTTTTACTTTTTAGTGCTCAGGCCCCATCAGCCTCACTGACCTTAGGATACATTTAGGCTAGAGCACACGTGCTCTTCTGGATATGACTGCTTTCTCAGTCAGAATGTATGCTAATAAAGTAACATTTTACATCTTTTTTAGAAAGATACATCTGATTTTTTTTCTCCTCTGAGCCTGTGAAATGCAGAATACCCTGGCTTTCTCTAGCATTTTGCATAAAGACATGAAATGAATCTCCTTAGTGGACTATGTGGTTTGAATTAGATGATCCTCTCATTCAGACACAGCCTGTCCGTAACTACTTGCTCCTGAAATAGGTTTCCATAAAGCAGAGTAGCTCCAAATTAATGTGATCTGCAGGTCTGCTCTCTGTCATTCACCCCAAGGGACACTTCCATAGGGCAGTTATTCCTGTGGCTGGGAGCAGCTATGTCTGAGAGCCGCAGAGAAGCCTCTGGAGCTACGTCTTCACCTGTGGACAAAGCTGGGTTAGCACTAATCATGCCTCCTTACCACATCAAAAACGTACATGCCATCTCTTTGTTTAAATGCGTGTATAAATGTCTTTGTCAGATTCTGTCAGAGAGGGATGATCAGTCCTGAAAATTTTAGATTAATAAGTCAAATTTGGTTTGATGAGCTAAGTTGAATTTTGATGATGAATACTTTGATAACATGAAATAACAATGGAAAAAGAGCAGAAGGAGCTTTTGAACAGTGAAATCTTAGCAAATTCAGATCTGATACAGAAATTAAAGCTGTTACACGGCTTTCCTTACTGGCAGGGCTTATTACAGGCTTTAATAATTTTACTTTCCTAAAATGTCTATTTTCATGTGCAGTTGATTAGATAAGGGGAAAAATTACATTTATCTAATTTTCAAGTCAGGTATTTGATTTTAGAAAGCCAGAAGGTATAAAAAGTTAGAAATTATGTTGCCTAACCTTGGTGTAACAGAGTGATGACCAACAATTTCATTTGGTGGCCCCAGGCATCAAAACCTTCTTGAATTGTTAAAGGAACTCAGATGCAGAACAGACTGAACTACTCTTGGCACCTGAAGAAAATTAGCATGCTTCAAAATCACTATATTTTATTTATTTCTAAGCTTTATGAGACTTTCGCAGTTTGTATTAAAAATTATTTTGTAGATGTGGTGTCCCACCCTAAGGGGAAGGGAGCACCCAATGTTTGTAGATGTCCGTAGCCAAAAAGGAATGGCAACAGTCAGAGGATCCTCAAAAACTTAGAAATGCTTTATTAGTAAATTACATACTTGACATGGAAATTTATGAAAGTTAGTTCCTCATTTTTTAGTGTAAACACACTTGGGTGGATTTTGTTTAAGGTGTAGAGTGAAAGAAAAGACAGAGAGAGAGATTAAAGAGAGGTAGAGACAAAGAAAGGAAGAATGAAAGAAAGAGATCACCAGTTCTAGCTCCAGTGTTGATCCTGCTGTTGGTTTTAGGGTGTTTGAGGCGCTCCCCAGGCTTCATGAGGGTACCTTTTAATAGATGAGTTTCCCCCCACTGGAGCTGTTTCATGCTTTCTATGCAAATTAGTTATCATGTGCAGTTGGTTCTTCTAGACCTTTCAGGAAAAATGCTGAAGGGCTTCAGGGTCTTTGCTCATATTGATCCCACCCTATTGAGTCAGCCCTTGGTCAAAAGTCCATGCCCACTTCTCAACTTCATTCATGATCTTTTGCTGTGCTTATCTCCAGGAGCCAGAACAAGAATATTTGTCCCATAAAATGTTGCTCTACCTCTGTATGGCTCCTTATACAGCCACATCCTGTTCTTTCTCACACTGTGCTCTTGCCATCAATTTTTGATTGACTCTGGCTATCTGGCTATCAGTGTTTTGAGACATACAGTGTAGTGCCTTTTCTTCTGGGCTTTTACAATAGGAAACAGAAATTCTGAATAAAAATTTGCTATTTATTAACACTGAATCCTTGGTCTACTTACATTACTTCTCTGCAGCATGAATTGCATTAAAAAAAGATACATAATTATTCTTGTATCATAACAAGAATTCATACTGAATCCAAATCAGGAATGACTGACATAAAATAAACATTTTGCTTACAATTCAGTGTTGTTCTAAACTTGTATATTCTGATTGGATTCAGTCCTCAAGTCTCATTTGTACAAAATGGAGAAGAGTCAATTTTTCTTCTTTTACACTTTGCTGCAAATTGTTAATGTATATTTCCACGTCAGAATCTAAAAAAGTGCTCTACCAGAAGTGCACATTACTTTGTTATTAAATGGACAAATTCTGTTCTTGGATACGCATTTTTGCTTTCATGTGTAAGATGAGAATTTGATCCACAATTTGCATTTAAGCAAAGACAAAAAGTAAAACTTCTAGCCTGATATAAAGAGACATGAAGCATTTTTATTTTGGGCCAAATCAAGCATGCTTAATCCAAAATGTAATGCTGCCTTTACAAGACCAGAAAGCCTAGATTTTAGAGACATTTATGTTCTGTTTTTATGACATATCTAAGTACTTCAGACTGCTGGAAACCCAGGTGTAACTCTCCTCTCTGCTGGGACAGTTTAAAGGTGCTTCATGGATGTCAAGTCTTTATGGCTGGATTTGAAGGTACCCTATGGTGGTTGTTCATAGTTTCTCTTGGTGATAGTTTTTCACCTGTGTACAATCATAGCATCTGTGAATTAATCGCTCGTTCATGACGATGTTAAGTACCGGGCTGCAAAGCTGCTGGGTCAGTTATCTCTCCCTACATGATTTTATATTTTTTATACTTTACATTTCATACTATATACATTCATTTTGCAGTACTCTGGAAAAATGCAGAAAATATTTCCTGGGAGAGGGTGTCATCCAGTGCATTGAACAAGGCATGATTCCTCAGGAAAGAGTATATTGTCATGAGTTGAAAGATTGATGTGTAAATATTAAGAAGAGGTTGAATTAAGATTTCAGCCTTAGTGGTAAACAACATGGTCAGGTAACAGAAGTTGTAGGGAATTCACACTTCCCCCCCAAACCTCTAATACACATCTACACACACAGATATCCATAACTCAAATCAGTGAAAATCATGTTATGACCACTTCAAGCACTCAGATGTATAGAAGTGCCCAAACCAAGAAGTAACTTCAGATGCATACATCATACTTTTTAAAATATTACTTATATTTTTTAAAATTTTTAAATTTAGGGGTGGAGTTCACCCATTTATTCAGCATATGGGATGCTGCTTGTTCTGGGGACAACCAGACTTACCCGATAAAAGAGGATTTTTCTTCAGAAATGGGAAGATACATAATGAATGTGGTAGGGGATACAGGGTAGATATATGATGCTTAGCATTTCTGCCATGGGCCTTTTTGTGTACTCAATAATTATTGACTGTGTTGGTATCTTGGGACTGCCTGCAGACATAAAGAATAAGTTAATGACAAGGAATACTAGTCATCGTCTTTGGGTTTGGTTTTGGGTTGTTTATTTGTATATCAGTGTAGTGGTATAGTAGTGATATATACAAGTGGGAAAATATGCACAGTTACATCACTTTGGAGCAGATTGTAAGAAATAAGGTGATTTTTGTGGGTGGCTCACAAAGTCAGCAGGCAAATTTAGTGAGTGAAATCCAATGATTTCGTCCTGTTTTCTCAGAATTAAAGGAATTTCTTTTGTTAATAATAAAAGTGTCCTAAATTAGGTATTAACAGTGAGTCTGTCAGTGATTCAGCAAAGTCTGAAAACGGAATCACCTCATTACTTTCAAAATCCTTGTCAGACCAGTAAGGATGTTCTTCCTGTTGGAGACCAATATTCCAAATAGTACCTGCCAAATACAATTATATTGTATAATATACAGTATGGGGGGACAATCACTGCTGTGGTTCAGCTGGACACACTATTTCTTGTACAAGCCAGGATACCATTGCTCTTCTTGGCCACTTATACACACTGATGGCTCATGTTCACTATGATTCCATTGTTCCTTGTAGGTCTAGCCCATGTAGGTCTAGCCCATCAGCTATTTCTACTGAAAAATAGCTTATCTCACACAGTCCTTTGCTATGTCTCTGCTATTTGCAGTTGTGTAAAGAAATATTTGAACGTATTATTTTTAAATATGTTAATATTTTATTAACACTTGCTTTAGTTTAAATGTGATATTTCAGATTAATTACTTCTGAGCTATCCAGTTAGCTAGAAGGATTTCCTGGGTGTTGGGCTAATCGCTTATTTCTCTTCTCCTGCCAGTGTTTGTGCATTTAAACTTGGTTGCCCTCATGAAAATCAGGCTTGAGATCTCCATCAACTTTGTATCACATGCTGAAAGTGAACAAGCAAACAAATAGGCAAAATGTTCAGTCTTTTAGGACAGTTTCCTGTTTTTTGAAGGTTGCTCTGTACCCTGGAATTGGAATGCTCTCTTTTTTTCCTGCAGTTTTCCCCTGTGTTCAAGAGAAAGTTGTTTGACAAGGAAGGAGAAGGACAGTGACAAGGAAGCAGAGGGACAGTGCTTTGCTTAGGAAAAGGACAGATGTTTCTCAGTCAGAGCCAGTCTCAGAGCTGATGTTCTTCCTTGGTATGCCATTTAAAACAGCAAGCACAATTTAATCCTTACCTGGAATAGTACTCATTGATGAAGGTAACTTTGCCAAAGTGTATCTTAAAAGACTGGACTACGAGAGGGAAGAGGAAGTTTTCTTCTGTACAAATTGTTCCTTCTCATTTCTACAGTAATGTAGAAGGATTTTGAGAAGCACATTCACAGAATAGTTGTGGTTGGTAGGGATCTCAGGCAGTCATTTCATCCTGCCCTGGACTCACAGCAGAGCTATCTTCGGCCTCGGATCAGGTTGATCAGGCCTTAATTCATTTGAGGGTTTAATAGCTCCAAGGATGGATATTCAACAGCCTCTCTGTGGTTTTTTTTTACCAATCTGTTAATCTAAGAGCTAAACTAGGCTGCGGTTTTTTTCAGTGTGAATACAGAGGTTGTTATGTACCCCTGAAGTCCTGTCTTACATTTTCTATGAGATCCTCTGGATAACTGCCTTATGCTACACTATTAACTGGAATGATTTTTTGCTTCTTTTCTTTTTCAAAGGACTTTGTGGTTTTCTTCAATTTTGTCTCTGAAGAACAGGCATATCCATGTCCATGCCAACTAGTATAAGCCACCTGAGGGAATCATCTAAACAGAGAACTGCAGTGAGCCCATCTCACACAGTTATTGGAAAAGAATAGAATCTCTAGAAAGTATCTTTGCCCACCCAGGCTCTGAAGTGTTTGAAAAGAAAAGTTGTCTAAAAAAAAAAATTAAAAAATGTTATTAAAATGAGTCAAAACAAAGCATTTCAATTTGAGGAACAACCATTTTTCTACTGACGAGAAATATTTGTTACATTTGCCTGAATTCACTTATTCAATAAACCACATTTTTCAACAAATGAGAGGTTTAAGGTTTCTGTCCTGCCTGCATTAATTTTATATAATTAGAGACGAGTTTTTTTACAAGTCTGAGGAATTGAATTACTTGTCTGGATTTTACATTGCGAAGAAGTTTAAAATAAATTTTAGCTCAAATTTAAGAAAAGCAGGTTATTACTTAGGCAGATTATATTTAAGCAGGCAAACAGCTGGCATGCTAAACAGAGGGTGCTCCGTTCCCACTCACTGTGCTGCAGCTTGCCATGAGAAAGTGACCCTCAGGCTAAGGGGCACTTTGGCCTCCAAGACACTGGCGTGAGTGAGACAGGGGAGGAGGTGATGGGGGTCACCTCAAAGCCTCCAAAAGATTGAAATATTTTTCTTTCTTCTCAGTGACACATTCTACTCCATCTCAGCTGCACGGGAAGCATAAAACGTTTTGCTACAATGGGAATTTATATGCAAATGAGTTTCGCATTGCATTGAGAAGCAGATTCAAATCCCTGAAGCGCCTGGGAGCCAGACCTTCAGATCAGGTCCCCAATGGCTTTTGGTGAGTGAAATTCCTTGGTACTGAGCTGATGTTGCTAATGCTGTGATTCTCCACACCCAAGCAGAAATACATTAATTTTTTCCGCAGTTCTCTAGCTTCCACATCAGAAATGGTAGGCCAAGAGAATCAATGGCACTCACATGTCGTGAACGGACTGTGTTTATTCACTTTGTGTACAAACAGCAGCATTGTTCTACTTCCTCTCTTTAGTTCTTCAGTGATCCGAAAAAAAAGCTTCAATAAATGAATATTCACTTGAAAATTTCTTTTGTGATTGACCCTAAGCGAATTGCACATAAGATGCATGAAATGTGACAACAACACTTCTAGGTATTTTGGAAGAGAAGCCTATGTTTTAGGAACTTTTTTAAAGGAAAATCGGTGTTAAGAATTCAAAAACCTGATGTCCTCTCCCCGAACTGATCAAATGACTGCAGAATTGTGTGTATACCTCTCAACCCATGTAAAATATCCTTTGTCAAAATGATTTGAATAAATATTCTTTGACTTTTTGCATGTCTGCATACATATAGATTTTTGACCTTCAAAGTGCCCACAGCTCATGTGGTGATTCAGCTTCAGTTGGCATAATTTATGTAGAAAAGCTTAAAAACATAAAGATTAAAAGTATATTACAACTACTTGGCTGATTCTGCTCACTGTGAACACATTTCAGGGGTTATAAAAGCAAGAAGTTTATTGCATTTTTCTGTTTCAGTGAAAAAACAAATACAATGGTAAGAATTATTTAGCTGAGAAAAAATGAAACAGAAAACATCACCAGGCCGCTCTATAATGCTTTCACACACCATGTCTTGAAAATTGACTATAATTCTAATGCAAGGCTCTCAGAAGATTGTAGTAGAATCAAAAATAGACAAGGGTGATGAGGATGATAGCAGACACCAGACAGACTTTGCACGCAGATGGACTAATGAGACTTCTCTGACTGAAAAGAGATAAAGAGATGGTATGGCATTTGGCTGTGAAATCACATATAGGGTGAAGAAGGTAAACAGAAAAAGAGGTTGCATGGTGCTTGAGGTGCCTTAGTGCTTCAGGATGTGTAATATTACAGGTCAGCATTTGCAGCTCTACAACCTTTCACTCGAGCTGCCTGGAGCCACACAGGCAGTTTTCCCTTGCAGTTCCCTTGCTTTTGTGCTGGTACCATTGGTCTCATGCCCCTACAGCTGCAGGCTTCAATGATGCTGTGTGGGTTCTCACGGGAAGCAAAAGCCACTGGCATGAGAAACATCCCTGCTCAGCCCTCTTCACTCTTGTTTTGCTGATTTTAGTTTATGCTAGGGAAAACCAAATAAAATGCACAAGAAAGCAGGTTATAATCAATTAAATACTTGATAAACATTACACTGAAATGCGTACGCATGGAGACTTAAAAGCTGATCAGCAGGTGTTCCTGATGCCTTGGTAGTGTTCTTCTACCAGTACTAATAGCATGACAAACAGGAACACCAATAGAGAGTTCAGGCCAATCCCCATGGAAAGTACACAGTATGGGGAAAAGGGTAGTCATATTAACGGAAGAGAAATCAGCAGGACTAGAGATAAAGCAAGGGGAGACTCAGCAATCTGAAAGTTAGTCAAAGTCATAAGGTGAGGAGGCAGATGGTGTAAGTTGGGCTGGGTAAATCACATGCATAGAGTTATGGGAGCTAGGAAAGGCTTCAAAGATAGCAGGATGGAAAGGAGTAGGTACAGATGAGCATGACCCAAACAACTGTGAGTGCTTACAGTGTGTGTTTTTGTGGTGAGTTAAAATCATCTTAATGTCTTGTTAAATCCAGGTCTGAAAGAGAAAGAAGATGCTGCAGTGCTGTAGCTGTGAGATGCCTCCTGTATCTAACATGTCCATCCATGGTTCAAGAGGTGACATTCTTCACTAGCATCCTTAGTGATAACTGCATATTAAGAGGACCATGGCAAATATTTTAATTCCAGATTCCTGAGTATCTTCAGGTTAAATGTGAGTTTTTTGACAGTTTACTGTAATAGCACAGGAAGAGACCTGTTTTCCTGTGTTCTTGTGGGCACCAGACTACACTTGTGACAAGTCTCCAGCCTGTCAAAACCAGACAGATGAGCAACACTGGGATAGAGCCAGCAGGGAATGTTCATTCAGTTTATTTTCCTCTTCAGATCACGCAAAATCTTAGCATGCAGCTAACACTATTGTGTAAAGAAGCAGAAGTAAGCTTAAAACCTGTTCTTCTGCTGATAAACTCACAAATTTGCAAAGGAATTTAAAAGTTAACAATTTCATTTAAAAACTAAAGCAGCTGTTACTGCTGCTTGGACAGTTGGACATCTATAATAAGATGTCCAACTAAAATGAGTTGGACATCTATAATAAGAGGCTAAATTGTCTCCCCGGTTTCTTACAATACATTCAGCATTTAAGTAGTAGAGAGCTGGTACACCTCAGACAGCCTGATCGTTACAAGGCTTATCAGAAGGACCCCAGTTATAGGTCCATATTAACACAGCATTAGCAGGCTTTATGTGTTCAGCAGTTTCTTTGGAAAGATAGAGGGCAGGATTTGCAGATGGATGTGAGAGGCTTAAGAGCAAGAACTCAATTACTTTTGATGGCTTTCTCCCATTCCCTCTGTGGCTGACCAGATCATTACTGACCAGAACCACCTGCAATTGTATAAATCAGTTTTTATTAATACAGCAGGAGCCATACATCCCAGTGAGACTGGGGCATACCATGCATGCCAGTCTGGCGTTTGCCTTCCTTACATTTGGCCAGTGTCTGGCAGTGGCAGTGCTCAGCAGCAGTAGCATCTGCTGTGCCAGCAGGTTGGCAGAGTAAGGCCCGTGTGAGAGCCAGTAAAGGGAAAATGCTGGAGATCTTACCCTGGCTGTCACTGTATGCGAAATTACGGATTAAATTGTGAGACACCCAGGATAATCACCATAAAACTGTCTCCCAAGAATCCTGAACTCTAATTGTTTTCAGAAAAGATTAGGAAAATGAGTTGGGAAATCTAGGACATTTACTTAAACAGGCAGCCTAGAGTCATTCAGATAGCAGGACGGTGGAGCATGGTTAATGAGATGTCCCCTCTGAACCTCAGAGGATCTCTCATGTTGTCTGCTTCATCGTGTATTGGTGTTTCCAGACACACTCTGGCAGTCTGGGCAGACTCTCTGTGGACAGTTTATGGGTTTTCTTAGATATTGGTAGCTTTAGGTGTTTTCTTACACCAGGCAACATGCTCGGTTTTGAAGGTCCTACTAGTCCCTTGCAAAACTCTTGAACTCACTAAAAAAAATGGGACAAGGCCTTTGACATGATAAAATTTTCTGAAAGCTATTCCATTGTACAGCATTCTCCTTTTTATTTAAGACATATACAAATATTAACATATGTACATTAAGTTAAGGATATGCTTCACAGCTTTTTTTCTCCAGAACTTGTGAAATGCAGCTGTAGTGATGGGGAGAGCAGGACTCTGAATGTGTGGAGACCAAAAGAAGAGAAAATGGAATGAGAAGGCATGCTTCATGCCTTGGAGGCAACAGGAGAAAGTTTATGTTGTACTAATGGAAAAGACTTTCTTTTATTTTCAGGATACAAACACTGTTGAAAGGCAAAATGGAATAGGAGCCAAGGAGCCAAATGTAACAAAGAATGTTCCTGACATCTCTTACAGCAATGCTAAAGGGGACTATGTTAGAAATACATTGTATAGTAGAAACAATGAACTGCTGCAGAAAGATGTGAGATGAAATTAATGGAAACAGTAATTTCAAAGTCTGCATAGAGAACACACATAAATGGTCACTGAGCAGGTGATCTGGAAAACACTGAGTTGAAAATCTGGGGCTTCTGGAATAACTAAGTAAAACAAATTAATCCTATGTATATAAAAACTCATATAGTGAATGACTTGGGAAGTGCATCAGACAATAATGGGAATAAGGGTTTCTCAAAAAGTTTAAAAGAGGCACACAGTTACATTGTTTTGCTGCTGTAGGATGTAGCTAGCTCAAAGGTCACTCTCCAATGTCAATTGCTATTTTATTTTCCTTGATTCCAAGGCAAAAACCTAATACTTATAAAAGCAGCCAATATGAAGACAAATATGAGAAATCAAAGGCTGTTTTACCTTTGTAAAAATGGGTTTCATTGTAAACATGGTGTCATTTTGATAAAGTAATGGAACATCTCAGGGATAAAAACTTTGAATGTATTATTTTGTGCTCTTGGCCTGAAATGAGGCACAGCACGTGCTTACCCACAGAGAAAACACTTAAAGTTCAGTCAGGACAAAAACTAGCAGAATCTCAGAGCACGAGTGCTTGCTCAGAGAGCACCAAGTAAATGCATCTTAATTCTCCTCATTTCAGTACCCTTTCATTTTTCTAAGACAATCTTCATTATTACATGCTGAATACTTCCTAATTTTTACTATTTCAGACGACATAGGGGATGAGATGCCTCAAGTGAAAACAGTTTTTATGTTTGTTTACTTCTTTTGGCTCACCTGCAAGAATAAGGTCATTTTGTCGGGAAACTGAGTTATGAGATTTCCTGTAGAAGTCAGGAGTTCATATTATAAACAGTGACAATCATCCTCAGAGAACAGGAGACACAATATCTCTCTTGGCCGAAACAAAACCTGTTGCCACTTCAGCTGAATAAGTTGTCCTGTAACAACCACTGATGTTATGAAAGCATCCTCTGCTCTTGGGAGTATGGCAGAATTAAAGAAGACTACATCCATTTGTCACTTAGGTACCCTGAAGTCGTCATATACTGCTGACATCCTCCACCCCTCTCAGACCCTTCAGCAGCTCCTTCTTTTTCCTTTGGCCCACCTATCCACAAACCAGACCCATCTGAACTCTTAGTTTTCCTGACCTGATATCCCATGCATTATTTTAAAATACTTTATGACCCCTATGCTGAGTTCCTTTGGCAGGAGTTGCTGCCTTGTGGCACCATTGTACCAGAGACAATTCCTCTGAAAACTACTTGCAGTAGAAATCAGGTGAAGAGAGAAAAATCTGGGTGTAGAGGCCTCATTTTGTTAATAGTGATTACTTCAGAAAGGCTCTATTTATCCTCTGGTTTTATTATGTGATTTTTTCCCTCATTGTTTTCAAAACAAGTATATAAGACTTCTTCCAAGTGTCTGAGAAGGGACATTTGATTGTCTGTGACATTCCCGCAAAGACGGATGAACAGGCAGACGGGTGGAAAGGGGTGAAAAACTTAAAAGAAAGGGATTTTATAAGCACATACACACATTGTTTACACTCAGAAGTTTCTTATTTCTATTTCTCTTGGTGTATTAAATCTATTTCAGAAATACTGATGAAATAGGATTTCTAGATAGATATTGTTAACTTATTTTAGAAACATTATTGTTTTTTTGTTTATGTTAAAGATCACCAAAGTAAGATTTTAAGACCTGTCTTTGACTGGTTTATGGTTTCAACGTTTGCATGTGGTTATAACTCTCTGACAATCAATTCATGGTAAACCTAAAAAATTGTCACTTTCTGCCGTGGAGATTTTACTTGCTTGAGGTTACTGTGCCAAGATACTCTTGAGCAAAACATTTTGGATAATGTAGCAAATAAATGTAACCACCATAATTACTCGATATTATGCTTCAACATCTATCCAAATTAAATAAAAATACTTTGCTACATCGAACTAGAGAGAGAATTGATTTGACAAAGCTATATTAAACCAATATATCCCTGAATATGACTAGGAACTGCAGAAATAATGTCAATATTTTATGTCAGCTAAACCATTTAAAAAGCTCCTGAAACAGTGATACTTTTACTTCTAAACATCACTTCTAAAATTTCCAACATCCTTGTAATTTTGTGTTTGCATCACCTTTTGGCAGTATAATAGCAATCGAGACATTATCCCTAGGTTTTGCTAAGTCCAGCAAAACCTATGTGCTGGAATCAGAAAATAAGTTTCCTATGGAGTTCTATTGTTCTTCAGTTAACACAAACTCAATGCTACTATGCCTTGATCAGAAGACTAGAAACTTTTATTGATGGCAGGTGACAGCATACCAGGTGATAAGTTTACCAACCCTACATGAAGCTAAAGCTTGATCAGCTTCTGGGGTTAGAACTCTACAAAATTATGTTGACTGTTGTCTTATCAAGTAACTGATGGTGCTTGCCCAGGTACATGATTTAAAGACTACTTTTCTTGCAGTTTGAGGGCAGATGAAAATGTCAACTCACCTAGAGGACTAGAAGGAGTATTCACTTATCAAATCGTCAAAGTCACCATCAGAGATCCTTTCATTTACTAAATGCATTGTTTTGTGAGGTTGAAGAAGAGTCCACAGTGTGTGCATGAAGAGAGATTGGATATAAATTGTGGAGTCAATGCATTTATTCACATGATGAAAGACTATTCGTCAGAATAAACAAAAGATCTTGGCCTGGGTTTCTTGACCATTTTATCCTTAAATGGCTTTTTTTTCTTTTTTTTAATCATACTTACCTCACTTTTAATTCTGGTCACAGAATGTTGGATTTTATTACATAATCACAATTCTGGAATAACATGAAGAGTAGTTTTGAGCCTGAAATACCAGAGTACCAGGGTTGGAATAACTACAGCACAGGTTCTGTGAATCTCTGAGTCTGACTTTTCTGCTTCATTCCTTTATGTAGGAGACATCTTATGCAGTCTCGCTATTTAAAATCTCCAGGTTTCTAATGTGACTTGGACTCACTTGATAGCCAATGGAGAGGGGAAAGACGTTTCTAAATGACAATTGATTTCACCTGCTTCCAGGATCTTAGTCTCTCCAACTGGTATGAAAACGGAGAGCACACAGTCAACTGACTTAGGCTAGACCTCTAGATTTTAGACAGCTCAAGTTGAATTACATGAAGTTCATCATGGACTACTACTGTTTCATGCCATTCCTTGCCATTCCTCCAGAATTCCCCGAATAACAGGTGAAATGCACTACACAATTCACATAATTAATTTTAATAACAGTTTGTTAGAAAGGATTCAGGAAATAGTTTTCTATATGATTATTAAAGTGAGAAATGTGTTAAGTTGGAGCTGCTTGTTTAAACATCTTTAAGAAAAGAATAGCACAGAGGCCTTCATGAGGAATAAGATTTACTAACTGGTTTGGTTTTAAATTAATTTATATTATTGCAGACATTGCATCTACTACTTTGTTCTTGTGTCAGCTGCATTCTGTGAATGTGGTAGGTGCTTTATTTTTAGAGCTGATATGGAACTTTTAAAACCTATTTGTTCTCATTTTAAAAACAGGTTAGGATCCAATAATATCTTCTTACCAGTCCCCAAAATCTGTGCTTCGGCCCAAAAGTTAAGTTGCCTTGTGGAAAGAAATACAGAGTGGTGACTGGAGCACATTACATACAATGAAATGTTAAGCAATTGAATATTGTTAATGAAGTGTTAAAGAACCATATAAGAAAAGTTAGCAATCAGGTTGTAGAAGTGCAACGTTTTTAATTAATTGAAAAAATGAATGAAAATTTCTATTGGGTTTGCTTCACTGAAAGAGCATTATTAACATTTACATTTCAACAGGCTACTACACCCTCTTCCTTCCCCATTTCCTTGTCAGATTTTGAGATTAAACACATTAGCATACTCTATCTCTGGAAAGCAAAGGCAGCAGCTGTATTTTGCAATAATTTCTTACTCTCGTTGAATTGCTTATTCAAAATACTGCATCTGCTTCGTAAATTTCATGCGTTAGCTGAGCCTTAATGAGAGATAGGGACAAATTCAACCAGAATTACAGCTTTAGTAGCAGAGTTGCTTTCTAGATTAAAACAAGGTCCCAGGTATAAATACTTCTGGGTGCATCCAATTCCTGCAATCAGCATGTCAAGGCACTGACCTAGCATAATGATCTCTTTCAAAAATGCTGTTTCTTAGATATCTAAGCTCTAGCAATTTTTCATCAGCAGCTTTGTGTTTAGTCACAAAGACACTTCAGAAAATCATACCTGTCATCATACACCTGGAACAACAGGTTGTTTCTCTGTTGCAGCACCTCCACTGTGGTTTAGGATTGTATGTGACCTCTGTCATCCTCACCCACGCTGGAGAATGGCCTGCCTGTGAATGTGCTGTGTGAGAGGGTGCTGAGGAGGCTGGGTGAGATGCTGCTGAGACTGGTTAGGAAGGCTGAATGCTACTTAATGTCCACTAGTGGGAACATGAGATTGATCATGGGGTCGTACAGAAAACTCCATGGAGACAATTCACACTCCCACAGGAATCTTGAAGAAAGTGCTGAGGTTGTTGTCAAGGTCAGTAACACAGGAGTGTTGCTGCATGTTGCCTAGGCCTAACCTTACTGAAAAGAACAATTTCTGCCAGCTGAGTTCACTGCAGGTTGTACTGTTACTGGAATGCTTCCTTTGACAGACAGAACCTGTGTTTTCCATGGGTGTTAGGGTGATCTGTCAAACGCAAAAAAGCATTTCTTCTTCTGAAGGTAGACATTTCTAGCCCTGAAATCAGATAATATCCCATAACAGCACTGCACTATGGGAAGTTTTTCATTATTCTGTTGGCATACATCAAAAAAATTCTTTATGCTCTCTCTCTGCTGATATTGCTAGGGATGAAGAACCACAGGAAACTATTCCTCAAAGTGTTGTTATACACAGAAATATATAAAAAAATAATCAAAAAATTTGGAGTGGTGATTCCCTTGCCTAGGTAGTTAGCTTTATTACTTATTAAGGTGATCAGAAGCTGTTCTCATTATATCCACACTACAAAGGTTTGGGGAGTTGCACATTATGTTAACAATAGTTTGAGCTCCTGACTGAAGCTCATTGCTGGTTGGTGCTATTGAGGTACTCTCCCAGAATAGGTTTTCTGCCTTAGCTCATCCAAATGGAATCCAGGTCTGCTCTCTGAAATTTCTCAAATGAAAACGTGTTAAATGGGAGAATTCTGGGAGATGTGCACTTTTCTGAACTAAAGCACCAATGGAGATACACCAATAGGAAACCTACAGATCTGCTGTTCGCTGGGAATCCTGGGCTTATTTTGCAACCAACTAAATCAGAAGAAATCAGCACATCCTATTTTGTATCACCATTTTCTTGTACTATTTCTTCTACATATAAACTTCTAAGTCAAAGTCATCTTGAGGTGTAACTCTTTCTAATCAGTCGAGTAATAGGCATGTAACTTAAGCAAATAAGCAAAATTTCATTTAATTGGTTAAAAAAATGTATAAGTTTATGATATATAAGGACCTACTTCTTGAACAGCAAAGGTGTTTGCGAAGTAGGAATGAAACACATTTGAAAAATTGCAGTTTTATGATGTACCACATAGAACAAGAACTAAATATTATTCTCACCTCAATTCCATTAAGCTAAGCTCATTCTCTTACAATGCTGCTGAGTTCAGCTTACTTATTCTGAGGGTGAATTTAGGCTGATTACTTTGACAAAATACAGTGGTATCTAGAGGACTGTCAAAGATATTTGGCTTTATTTTCAAAACTCCGGCTTAAAATTCTGCTTGTCATTTTCTGGTAGAAAAACACAGAACTATTCAGTATTATATCATGAAACAGCAACTTGTCCTATGACTTACAGGACTACAACTTAGAACAGGATTCTTGTGACATCAAACTCATAGCAGAATGAAGGTGATATACATATGCCCCAGAAATTTGAAAGATAAAAATATAATTAATTTTTTATACATATATTTCTCCTTTTGGTCCTATTTTCATTTCTGTGGGCAGTTGTAGCTTCTTGAGCTTCTGCTTCCTAACTAGAAAACCATAATTTGCTTCAGATAGCTTAACTTCTATTCAAATACCCCAATCTACAGTCCTTCCAAAATAAACCTCTCCTGACACCTGTGGGTACATAAAATGTCCACAGACACAACACATATACCTCCAAGCTTTTTTGGAAAAATTTTCCATGATTAAATGTTGAGAGAAACAAAGGGTAGGAAAATATTGAAAAAAGCTGTTGGCTTTGATACCTGTGAATATAGCAAAAGCCTTTCTACATCTCCCATAATTCATCATTTTCTTTGTATACTGGAATGCATCTTCTATATTATTAATAATCTATATTATTAAAGGTAGACTCTGCTGACAGTAGTTTATATTAATTTGTAAATGACAGTAGGCCCTGTTTAAGGAAAATGGAGTAAAATTTCCTATGGGAACATTTGACACTTTCTTGGATAGAAGAAAACTGGAGAGAAAAGTAGTACTAATGATAAGTAGGGCTTTCTTTGTAGTAGCCAAACTCTTAATGAATTCCTTCTTTTCTCTGTTGTGCTTTTCTGCTATTTCCAGCAAATCTGTACAGCTGACATTTGGATCCCTTCAGAAATGTGCTCCTGACAGCTGTGAGGAGATAGCAATAGACTTATGTCATTGTCATTTGTTCTGGCAGTACATGCAGGTATCGTTACAAAACAGGATGGCAGTTTGTTTATAGAAAAGCAAACTTGTGTTTGCATTTGATAGGCTGCATTACGAAGGTTGAAAGCTGCTTTAATCCACCTAGCATTCTTGGAGATAACGTCCGATTAATACAAGACCAACCAACATTTTCTGGAGACAAATAAACATCGGAAAATATTTACGAGGATGTTTCGATATATATCGTCATTAATATTGGTACTACGTAGATTGAATCAGAGTCAGTCAAACATTAGGTACAGTGATCTGTAATAGCACAGGAAGCCGTAATGTGCAGAGAAAGAGCTGCTGTGCTCATCCTCAGGGGAACATTACAGATTGATGTCAATTATACCAGGTAAGAATCTCTCCCATGATGTATGAGTGTTACAGAGATATGAAAGTACTGCCCCTGGGCACAAAAGGCAGCATAGCTGTAGAAGCAATTTCCCCCTTACCTCCAGCTGCAAGATGACATTTGTTTTTGAAAGACTTTCAATAAAGGAGAAAACATAAAAAATGCACTTTCTGTACTAATTTCAGATCAGACCAGATCAATACTTCTGTTAAAAACCAAGCTACTACTATCACTCCTCTCCTTCCACACCACGTTTTATCCTTTTCAGAAAAACACTAGACCCACATGTAGGTCCAAACAAGTGGTCCGGGACTGATCTACTCATTGTTCTCAGCTTTGTACTATAGTGCATGGCTATCAGTCCTTATGGAAAGGTTCTTGACAGATTCCGTTGACTGACAACCAGATGTGTGGTTGTCCAGCTGAGAAAGGTTTTAAAATGGATGCTCATTTACACTGCAAATCTCTTGATCTTGGCCTGGCAAGAAAATCTGCCTTTCACGCTCACCCTACAGCACCAGGGCATTCAGCGTGACTCTAAATATCATATATATGTTCATGTTTTCTCTAGGAAGAAATATGAGACAGTCATCAGCTTGAATTGACCTCTACAGCTTTGCTTAACTCTGATTTTTACATGAAATCCCATTAAGTTACAGCAAATATGTACTGCAGGTCTATTGTTGCAATGTTATTGAGAAGGAAATAGAATGTAACTCACATAAAATGCTGAAAATGTTTGTGCCACAAAACATCAGATTGATCCCTTATAAACTGCAGAGACCATACATGTTAATTTGAACATAATTTTTCCTCCCACCTGGAAACTATGGATTTTTAGAGATGTTTCAGAGAAGTGCCTGGTATCAGACAATATCAGACCTGATACTGACAACACAATTCTCAAAATTATAAAGATGATTAATACAATTGCATTCACTTCTTTTATTTTATATTACTAAGGTTAATTTTCTCACTGAAGATATATATATTTCCAAATGCCTCATAAGAAATATTTCCTCAAATTGAAAAGATATCCTACCCAGTTTGATTGGCTTTTTTTCTATATTTTTATAATGATGTCTTCTGGACAATAATTTTAATGAAAACTGAAAATATGAAAATATATAAACTATATCTAATATTTCTAAAGGGAAAGTATCTCAAACCCAGAAACCTGCATTAGTTTGCATTTTGCTGCATATGCCAGCTAAACCAATAGAATTCGTCATCTTTACTCAATTAATGATATAGTTTTTTTCCAGTGGATGAAACTGTATGTTTATTTTATGCAGAAATATGATAAACTATAAAAACTGGGCAGAAATATTTCATATTTCCCTTGATGTGTGTTCACAGAAATTTTTTCCTTTGTGCTTTAAGAAGAGGGCGGCTTTCCATCTGTTTCAGTGGGTTGTGCATGTGGCTCAGATACTCCTGGGCAAAGTAGTGTGATGTCATGGAGTTATTGTGGGGGACGTGAGAAGGGAGATCATGATGAAATCACCCTGCTAGGAGATTTGAATCAAGCCAAGAAGGGAAATGCTCTCCGTTATTTGGCATATTTTACAACTGATGATCTTGTTCAATGTAAGCTTAAAATTGTTGTCTTTTCCATGTTTTGATTTGGTTGCAAAGATTTCAAAAGCTGCTCTCCTGTAAGGCTCAGAAGACTCACAGTGCAAGCATTTAAATAAAATACTCAGGATGAAGATAGTGTCCTGAAATGAAATAGGAAAAATGAGTGGATGTGTGTTATTTAAGCACATAGTTTTAGTGCATCTCATGCATAGTTAACTTCCATTCTTCTTTAATGCTTCATCCAAAGGACACAAGGGGTAGTGCTGGGATAATTCTGCAGCCACACATCACCTGCGGACAAGTTTATAACACTAATTTCTGGTGTCTGTGAGTTTCCAAAGCCACACTGATGAAATAAAGCTTCTTCTTTCTCTGCAGGCTCTGTTGCTACGTATTGCACTAGGTATATATAGGCTTACACATTACAGAACGAAGTCCATTCAGAACTGTGCTTATCTAGGCAATCAGTTGCAAAGCTTGGGAGGGAGCTACAAGCTCTTTAAGATCTCAGGGAGAGAGTCAAGTGCCTGGTAGAGGGATCTGAAACAGTTTTAAACAGGAGCAAAGTGTAGGTATCTGTGATTTGGGATATGCAGAGGGGGTGATCTAGGGAATATCTGCCTGAAAGTCTTTTCAGGATGTCCAGGTGGCTTAAAATGTCATATAAAAAAAAAAAAAAAAAAAAAAGTGCTAAGCAAGTCCCTGCTCCGCAGCCTGGCTGGGGAACTGGGCACTCCATCCTCTTTTGGGGAGTCTCAGGTCACACCTTTCCCTTGGGAAAACTGCATTTAAGCACCCTGCAAATAATATAGCTTTTCCTGTGGGGTGTAACGCTCCTCCCTAGGGTACTACTGCTGCAGCTGCCAGTCTCAGCTTTGGAGTAGGCTGCATTCAACAAGCCCCTGGGCCACATTCACCACCATCTCCTCCCAGAAGGAGACAGACCTGGACCAGCTAAGGCACACCAGGAAAACTGCAGAAAACAAAGCTAAAATGCTTGTAAATAAACAAAGAAAATGAAATATGGGACTTCCACTGCAGATCCTGAGTCCAGTGTTTAGCAAGGTTTAAGTGAGTTGGTCCTTTCAACTTCTCCATTGATTTTTACAAACTTTAGATCTGCTCCATTGACTTTGGCCTGGTTGCCGTGGCATATAAATATCCCAAAGGGCTGGAATGTAAAAAAGGAATTACCTTAATTGGTTTTGCTCATACCTTCAAGTACAAATACTTCCTTCAGGGTTACATCTAAATCTTTTAAAATTGTAAACTATTCAACACACTTATTCTCTGCATGAAAAATTATTTTAGTCGACTATGAATATGCTGCTCTATAATTCATTATTTTGCAATCTTTAACAGGAAGAGAATGGAAAGGAAATTAACTCATGTTGTCGTGTTGTTTTCTTCTAAGTCTCATGCATGCACTGAGAGAGAAAACAGATTAGCTGTGCCAGTACCCTGCATATTCTTTTTTCATTCATTATCTTTCATTTTTTTTCTCTTAAAAACTTATGTCCATGAATGTGAAGGAAAAATGCATTAAGCTGAGTGAAGCACAATTCCTAAAGATCCTTAACATGGAGAATTAGATTTTCTGCTGAACCATGTGCATGGCTTGTTGTCCTCGTTCCTCTCCATAGACCAGCATATTTTTACCATGAGGTCTCAATCTGTATAAGCTGGGACTTTGCTATAGCATGTGCAGGGTCACTGTGCTGATACCAGAGCATTTTCTGGGAGAGGAAGCAAAAGCTCTTTGCAAAGGATTAGATCTAAATGCATAGTTTTGCCCAGAGCTGTGACTGAAGAGCTGATTTTGTAGTAAGGCATGTCTTTCCTTTTCATGGCCTCGTGTCCTTTTCTTAATGTTTGTCTCTTAGGATTCTCAGAAAGCTGGCTTATTTGATAAGAAGTACCTGGTAGACTGTGATACTAAGAGGACACACAGAAAGAAGAGGTGAGTGCAGCTGATCAGCATAAGGAAAGTTAAGAACCAACCATGTCATACCTTATTGGGATTTGTGAGCTTTTGCATAAGCACTATAAAAAACCATCATGGCTCAGGAGTTAGGGGAGTTACTTAAAAATTCAGGGTCCTGGATTCAAACGTCTGTTCTGCAAGAGGTTTCTGGCATCATTGTAGTAACTAAATTACTACCTGTAGACCTAAAACTCCTGAAAACTCAACAGGAGATTTTGCTAGATTACATTTCAAAAATGGAAAGAGAAATAGTAGTTTCATGTCTCCTGCACAGGGATGTGGTAAGGCTACTTATATCAAAGGCACAATCCATAATTTCCATGAATGGAGGTGACAATGGGATCTGTATAAGATTTGGTCCTTAGATCTGGTCCTTATATCTGAGGAAATAGTAGTACTTCCAAAATCCATAAGCAAAGATATAAACAAGTTAGTACCTTAATGAAGCAGGTAAATGCTAATGGTGTAATTCTGAGAATACCAGAATGCCATTACTTTATAAAGAGTGATAAAAGCTACAGCCTCTGTCCTTCTTTGGCCCCTCTGTTCTCCACATAATTTCCCTGCTGGCTGCATGACCTAATTTTTCTTTTTCGTCTCACTCAAATCTCCTAGCAAATTTCCATGCAAATCTTCTACCTCATTTTCCACTATATTTCATTCTCTTGAGGTTCCCGGTTTTGTAACCCGGAGAAGGAATCCTGCAGTAATTCTGCTGATAGCAACTGTTGATGCCTGTGCATCAACACGAGCCCTGATTTGTCCCTTTGCCGGCAATGGCTGAGATCAAAACTGTTGCTCCCTGCCACTGTAATGTTTCAGAGGTGGCTCAGCACATTTCCATTTTCCTCATTTATCCTCACCTTTCTCTTGTAACATCTACTGAAGTGTTTAAAACAACAACTGTTAAAGCATATAGGGAATGTTGTAGAGGTGAAAGAGATGGTGATTTCTGATAATTTACCTCTTTGAGAAATGCTGCCTTGTTTTGTTTTCCAAGAGCTCAGTACCTTAGTGAGATAGTGAGATCTATCTGGAAAATGAACTTCCAGAGAGAACATATGTTCAAAACAAATGTGATGGGAACATTCATGCAAATCTATCACATAAGAAAAAAATCAAAACTAAGCACAGAAAAAAAGGTGGAGCACTGCAGCACTCCAATAAATGAAGGTGGGCTGGCAGAGCAGCTAGCGTTTCTACAACAGGAATGAAAGCTGACACCATGGCTGGCTCATGGCACATGTAAAAAAAATTATTCTAAATCTTTGTTTTCCTTCAGTCTGTTTTTCTGAAACTTTCCATTTTAAAAGTGGATTTTTCCATGGTGGCTCTGTGCTAGAAGGGTTTGAAAATATTGTGGAGAAGCTTTCCAGAGCTTTTGATCTATGCCATCTATGCAGGAATATTCAGTCAAGAAAGCACAAAAAAAATAGGGTAATATTTTAAAAGAGAATAACACAGAGTGAACTCGTGCTGGAAGGTCACCAATCTCCTGAGAGAGACTGGACAGACAGGTTCTGGGAGGTGGAGTTGCCATTCCCACCACCCCCCTACTGCTTTCCCACAAGATGTCTTAGGAGACTCACGTCTTTCCTTCCTTGTAAAGCCAAGCTGCAAATCCAGAGCCTCAGAGGTGATAGAAACATTACCCTTTGTGGGGTTCCTACTAGAACTGGCCTGCATTGTGAGGTATTCCTCAAACACAAAATCATACAGATACTTGAAGAAAGTTACTTCCTGAAAAATTTCCTAATTTCCTGATGCAGAAGGAGGGATCCAGTAGCCCACATAACTTTTTCAGCAAAACAAAAAGATTAGAAGTCAGACCAAGCAATTTCAGAGCTACAAGAGCCCCTTTTTCTCTTCCTAATGGAATAGTGCCAATAGTCAAGAATTTGGGCCCACCTAGACTTTCTGTATGTACATATATCCTTTTATCTGGTATGCTTTAAATTTCAACCAAAATCTTCTGCTTTCACTTGACAGTGCTCCTGTGAAACATCAAATGTATTTGCTTAACTTGGAGGAGGCTGGTAGCATAGCATTCATCTGGGTTGTATTTAAAAGCTGGTTTAAAACTTCTGGAGGCACTTTCATCTCACCATGTATTCATATGTGAACAGAGATTTTTGATAATTCATTTTGAGCTTCTCCTGCAAAGGTATTACTGCAGTTCAGATTCTGTCCCCTTCATTACCTTCTCAGTCTTCACATCATGATACTCAGTTGATGATAATTCTCTTGATCCATGTGAAAGTAATAAGAATTTTCTACCAGGAAAGTTTTCAGATGTGGACACAGTTCTGGCGCAGGAGAGTCTGCATTTTGCAGATAATATTTTAACTTATGATAGTTCCTGGTATGGAGCTAAAGTGCCAGGGAAAAATGCACTTATTAAAATGCTAACTGAGTGTCTCCTCTGAAGTAATGATAACATCATCAAATTTCAGAAGCATTGGGGCAGCTAAAGCTAGAGAATTGATTGACTCTCTTGCAAAGTGGTTCTAATTCAACTAATTAGATGTTGAATGGGTGTTAAAGTTCAGCCAGAGTGATTAATTTCTTTTTTGGCAACTGTACCTTTCTCAGTTAAAGTTTCTGAAAGTTAAAATATACCATAGTCACAGATAAAAACATGAAAGAGCTTTGTGTTTGAATACCTATTCGTAAAATACTGCACCTGGCCTTTCACAATGAATACAAACCCTGCTCATGCTGTTCCATATAGTAGTCCCGTGAAATAGGTAAATTTACCCAAACAATTTCCCTAAGATTTCCAAGATACTAGGTAAGAGCTATATGCCACATGCTGGAAATAAGACCTTTAAATTGTGTGGTCCTAAGGATCTGCTAGCAAGCTTAACTGCAGCCAAAAAACTTGGCAGGTATGCTCCAGTGGGTACCCCCAACTCTGTTTCCCTCCTCAGATTCAAGCCAAGCAATACTTAAGTCACGTTCCATTAAAGCACCCCACCAACCCCTCTTTCCTGTGGCCGTGGCAGAAGGCAGTACAATGGCAGCTGTCTCTAGCACTTTATTGTGGTTCAGGCCAGGCAGAATTCAGCCCTCAGGCTACAGTCCTACCAGGATTTCTTTGGAGGAAACCCTTTTTTTGAGCAGGTCCTTTCCATGGTTGCTTGTTCCTATGCTGTACTGCCACTTTGCTAACACAGATGTTTGAGGGCTCTGAGAAAAAAACCCCAAAAAAACCAAGTTCAAGTTCAGGGTACTAATTCACCTGGAAATTAACTATTTTTCCCTAGTAAGGTTGCTTCTCAACTAGGTCTGTTCCCCAATTCAGGTAGCTGGGTGGCTGCATGACCTGCTGTGCTGGCACCGTGGAAGGAGCAGTGTGGGGCTCCCCGGGCTCCTGCAGCTGGCATGGGCAGGCCTGCCAGGGACTGCCGCTGCTCCAGGCACCTAACGAGGCAGAACGCTGTCAGCCCTCCTTTCCTAATGGTTACTGAATTACACCTGCTACCAGACATAAAATAAACTATGGAAATAGCCTTAGTGAAAAGATAGAACAACTAAAACAATCAGCAGAGCTTAAACTGCAGAAATGTGGTTTAATCAGAGCTTCATATTGTATGTGTGAGCTGTGGCTGCCAGTGGAGCGGAAAAAATTCAGTGTCCTTATTCCTGAAACTGGCTAGCGCTAAAGGACATGACAGCTTTCAATTAACTCTGGAAGAGCAGGCAAACTATGAACCTGCAACATTGCAATCTGAGAAACACAGCAGTGTGTGCAGAGGATGTGTGTACTTACAATTCATTATTAGGCAAAGTGTGAAATAAATGAAATCCTAGGAAGGCTTTAATTTTGCTGTCAGAAGGAGAGCTGCAGTCTCGCTGTTACGGGGAGAAAAGCAACAAAGTCTCCAAAAAAAGATGAGTGCTCCTGGATTCTGAGGGGCATAACTCTGTGAGAAACAGCACTCAGAGCCCTGGAATTTAGCCAGTAGCATCTTCTGAGCAGAGGGATGCCTCTGTCCAGATGAACACTGAAGAAAGGCAGACAGTGTCCTAACCCCACAGGTATGACAGAGAATGCAGAACACTGCAGAGGGAGACCTGGGGGAGGAAGGCACATGGAAGCTGTGTCAGTGCTGGAGCCTGCAGGAAGCAGTGAGGAGAGTGGTGCATGACAAGCCACTGGAAGCACTTGGGAAGAAACACGTGAGTGAAGATGGAGGGCATTGCTTGGCAGTGTGTGTACAGTAGGTGTTGAAGGAGAGCATTAAAGCTCTTAGAGGATTCCATCCCCAGAGAAGCAGCTCACCTGATGTTTGTCTTGAAAAGAAGAGGAGCACTCTTTATGTCCAAATAAATACATTGGACAAAAATGCATCAGTCAAGCAGCTGCTGGAAACAGTGGAAGTCACACTAAGGAAAAACAGAGGCACTTGAAGGTAGAAAGGGGATAGCTAAAAGTGACAGACAGGAGGCTGTCACCCGCCAGTGGGTGTTTGAACTGTAAGTGTGTGAGTAAAGAGTATGGAAAAATTTGTAATGAGATCAAGCTAAAACTATGTCAGTCCCTGTTCTGCTCTAGACCATCTGACTGCAAAGCAGGGGACCCAGCAAGTATGAAGAAGTCTTTTAAGAAGCAAGTTCAGCTGGGTCCAAAGTAGAGCTGAGAGTGCACAGAGACCCTGGTCATGCTTGTGAGGGGTTATCACAGACAATAGGGGAGGGGTATCAGTTTCCACAAGCTGAGGATGTGACCTGTATTATCTCCCAGACCTCTGGTGAGGACTGGAAGAAAGTGGAGTGAAACAAATTAATGGTCATAATGTGGAAAAACAGAGAGCAATTACAAATGTCACTTTTTTTCTCAAAAGATAAAGTATCAGAATACTACAAGGGAGTATTTTAAGGCATTATGGTAGTGCCACACAAAGTGCTCTAGAGGACACATTGTATTATTTCGTATATTTATTCTAATGAGCCACGGCAGATTATTTGATATTTCTTTTTTTGGCTGACCTGTTGTAAGGAACTAATTCTTGGCCAATGACCTCACAGTTTCAGAAAGATTTTTATGGTAATTATATAAAATCCATAACACTGTGCAGAGTCTGTTGGCTTTCTCAAACATTCAGCCACATGTTTAGCCACACCTGATTCTTCTTTTAAGCTCAAATTCTGCCTCTTACTTATTTGGATCGCTGGCTTTGGTTCATTGCTTTGTAAACCACTTCTCCATGATTATGTTTAAAAATATAAAGTGACAGAGCAAAATTTGTACTACTGAATTATGTGGAATAAATAATATTGATTTTGATGGTACTTCAGTAAACACAAGCACAAAGATCTTTCTATACAAATATTTATATTGTTGATAATGTTACTCAGTTAATTCAGTAATATGTGGAAGTTTTCATTCAACTACTTTCAATTTGTAAGAGTAAAAAGAGTTAATTGAGGCGAGCAGGGCTGAATCCGACAGTCTTCTGGCAGAGGTGAGGCTGTTGCAGCTCCATGCCCAAGGTCCAACCAGTAGCAAGACTGACCCAGTAGGCACAATCACTCTGTTGCAGGTGTGTAACACACACATATACACACAAATTGACACAGGCAGATACACAGAGCACTCACAGGAACACAGACAACACCAATGTCCTCCTCTTCCTCCCCTCTTTGGCATTTTTGGGTGAAGCTCTGTAAGTGGGAATATATTGTATGTTCCTCCAGCAGCTACTTGCCAGACACTAAGCTATATTTCCCCTTGACAGTAATATCATTTTGGTGTCTTATAAGAAATGTGAGATGGCAGAAACATCAATATTTGGGGTAGGATCTGACACTATATTGAAGACGACTGGACAATGGCAGGAGTAAGCATATACATTACAATGAAAGGGAGGAAAAACTAGGGATATGCTAAAGGCTACATTTTTAAAAATGAGAAATTATTTTCCTTGGCAAAAGATATCGGTCATTTACTGTAGACTCAAAGCTGACCACTTTTTTCCTCATGTACTTGGTATCTTCATTACTGCTATTACAGAAAATTCTCAGTGTCAGCAGAAATAAGTAATTACATGGTGGTTTCAGAAAAGAATGTATTCTGCTGTGCTTTAAGCTTTCTGCCTGCCACCATCCATATTTCTAATCGAGGCCTTCGCCACACACCTATGCCCCACACCTATTCCATTTCCTGCCACAGTAGATTGAGAAATCTGAAGTAAATAGTCAGACATACAGATGCAATTTAAAACACCAGTGTGTGCTTGGGGGCACTGGTTCGTTGCTATTGTTCAGATGTCAGTCTCAGGCTCCCTGAAAAATAAAGTGGCCTTGAAAATATAATTTTTAAAAGAATCTTTTTAGTGTTCTCTCTGTTACAAGTCACTAAAACTGAGACAGCCAAGATTTTCTAAGGCTGGATGAATTCTGCTGCTTTCTTATTTTCCCTTCTCTCCCTGCCTCCCGTATACCTTAACTGAGTTTCTTAGCTTTATCCGTGGATGCAGAATTTGAGTAGAATAGAAGCCTTTATTCCAACAAGCCTGAGCATGGCTAGTGTGGAATTGTTAGAGCTGATAACACACAAGACAGTTCTGAGGAACAGGAAAATGAAAGGTAATTATGCAGTAAACAAGGTTTGGTTTTGTCTGCGCCTGTGGGTTGGTATATTTTTAAGCTGCCATTTTGCCTAGCTGAAGTTCTCTGATCTTTGCTCTGCTGCTGCAAAGGCACATAACCGCCCGTGGAGGGTCATGCCTTTCCCAAAGTTGCCACCAGGCAAGGGTAGAACAGGAGCCAAGCTGAAGAGCCCTAGTAAAGAGCCGCTGGTTCTGAGTTCGTCAGTTCATCATCTGACAGAGATACCCTGCAGCTCTGCACAGCCGTGCACCGGACCATGATTTTTGCAGCATCACTTTTAAAATGCACAAGCTGTAGGAAGAGGTTTCATGTTTCCTGAAGTGGGCCTCCTTTGCATTCATCACTGGTGGCCCTATGGATGCAGACAGATGGCTTTCTCATCTGGAAGCACAAGGCATAGCTAACCTTGTCCTCTCAAGTCTATCACTGAAATTTTCCTGGTGAAAACTTAGTCATCTGCCTAAAATTTAGTTTCCCTTTCATCCAGTTGTTTTTATAGTCACCCAGCAAAGGATGTTTGTAAATGTTTTGATTTCCTTTTCTGGAAAGCCTTAATCTTGTTTTCCTTGCTGGCCTGGCACAAAGACAATGGTGGCATTGACCCAGGAATGATCATGAGGAAGAAAGTGTGTCTCCAAGAGGCCACATGGAGGTAACCAAACATTTGGAAGCAAACTGTTGCCCTCACAGCAACAAAAGCCAACCCTGCTTTCATGCCCTGGAATAGCTATGCAACTGTAGCTGCCACACTTTGCTCCCTTCTCGTCTTTCAGACAAATAAACAAAGGTGCAGCTTTGGAAAGGGGCATTATTTTGCTCTTTTCGGATGAGAGTTGTGGACCTCTCAGTCCTGCATGGGGGTAATAAAAAGCGTACCCTGTCTCTTTTAAACAGTTGTGCAAAAGCCTATCACAGTGCATTAGAACTGAATGCTTTTCTCACAGCCTATCCTGGTTTTGAAGATATTTACTTCTTTTCTTTACACAAAACTCAAGTGAACCCCAAAGATAATCATGTTTTCTAGGTCAAACATTCCAGTTTGACTCTAGTTTGAAAAGGCAAGGTACATTTGTTACTCATAACAGTGCAAAATCTGAGATGCACCACACCAAGAAACAAGAAAATAGAGCTTTAAATATATATGTTAACTGTGGGCATAAAAAACCCCCAGAATGGACCTGATTTAGCTATAAAATGAAACTGTATATCTAAAAGTTTTATAAATTTTAATTATTTCAGGACCAAGTTGTGAAGATAAGTTTTATAGCTATTAGGATCTATTGGGAAATTGGATAATGCATAAAAGAACAAGATAATGAATGCTGCTGCATACAGAAATGAGCAAAGCTGTAATACTCAGGTAGTAATAGGGAAGATTACATTTATATTATAGATGAACATACTGTTCAGTAGTGAAACAAGCCAGTTGTAATGTCGTCAAGGAAAGGCAAAGACATTTCCATTCAAAATCCCACTCTGATGATTATTTCTTTAGATGTAAAAGGACAATTTTATTTCTGGTGCAACTCTATTGGAATTCTTGCTAATACCTAATCTCTAAACCTTCTGGTGACATGACACAGGTATTTTGTCATATATCCTATCGTGATGGAACATGTGTTAGTAAATAAAATTTCTGTGATAGCTCTACACACAAATACCTACTAGATTTGTTTAACTGGAGATTCTTTTATCAGTGGTGAAAACACTTCTCTGGTTTGACAGATAATGTTAGAGAAGAAAAGAAATGACATATTTACAACTTACAAATGCAAACAATTTCATAAATGCAGTGATGAAACTGCAAAATCTATAGTGTTCTTGAACTGGTGATATTCTTGTGCCCTCGTTAATAAGACATAAACACCTCTTAGAACTCCCTTATTTGAATTTTTGTGTTGACATGGTTGCAAAATAACTTAGGATTTGTTTATCACTCTTTGTATATGTATTTATATTTATTATAGATGTTTTGCTTTGCAGCTGATTGCATAGGTAAAAAACAAGAATGCAAAAAATATAGCAGGATGGCTAAGCAGGTATTAACAAAAAATGTGCTGGAAAGATAGATAATTGCTTTTTGTATTTCAGGCACTGGCATGATTTTTTTACTTTTTTTTTCTTTGGTTGTGTTCAATGGGTTTTGTGTATTGACATAAGAAAGTATTTCTCAGCAAGAATGATGCTGGGAGTCCCTGGTTTTAAAGAAGGAAAAGCTGAAAACTGGTCTGTCAGATACAGAAATTACTTCGAGTATCAAAACCCAGCTGAGTCGTAGAGTTATTAACCAGTAGAAAGTTTAGCAAAACTAAGTACTTTTCAATGGACTGCTTGATACCAGCTTTCATGTGACAAGTTTGGCTTTTCGGCTCAAGTTGCTTTTACTCTTCAGAATATGGAACAGGAGGAAGGGGATATTCATGAGGATGAGAAAAAATATGAAAGAAAAAAATCAGGTGATTAGCATAATCATATGGGAACGTGCTAAATTGCTTTCAGCTTGCTGAGGTGTTGTGCCACAGTATTTTTTTTTGTAAACATTACACAACAACAACTGTTTTCCTGGTTTTAATTTTTCACGTTACACTACATCAACCCAAGAAAAGTAGAAAAATGCTGTAATGTATATCTTTTTAAGTTCATAAATATCCAGCCAACAGTGTGTGGTAACAGCTCCTAGGAAGTTTTTTGGTAATGAGTATGGCCCTATTTTAAACTTTTTAGAAGCAAGTAATGCAGGTGTGAGTGGGAGCAGACACGGATAACTGCATTGGTTTGATAGGTGAATCTGGTGAAACACATGTCGCAACACCAAACTTGTGTAAAGTTTGATCAGAGCAATGCTGTAAGGAATAAGTGCTGATAGGACAACAAAATAGGAGACGAAAAGAGAAAGCTTGAAGTAGCAATTTAGAACAAATTCCTCAATATAGTATATGTACTGCTGATTGATATGGAACTCAGTGACTTACTTCTGCGGCTTTGACCTTGGAATCTCCGTGGATTTTCAGAACTTCTAATCGTACATGATGGGGCTAATACAAGAGCGTTAGATCTGGTAGGCCAGGTTTTCATCTGCATGGAGGCAATTACACATCATAACAGATACAGAAAGGGAGGAGAAGACTTATAAGAAAGTGACTACATTTCTAAATTTTCCGATTGATAGTCTCAAGAACAGTGCCCTAAGAGCTGGTTATTACTGAGGGATTCCAGAATGGAAACCATGAATATGGCATGGAAATTGGTCTTTGGGCTACCAGACTGGGTGGCATGAGCATAAATACAGTATAATACAATAGATATTTGGTTTTTCACATTTCCTCTCTGCAAAGTTGTAGACAATTAGTCCTCTAGGTACTTATTTTAGTTCTATAATATTTTTACCACAGAGCACTGGGAAGTTTTTGATCATTCATTCAATCAAGGTGTTGTACATTTTTTCCCTAATGAAATTATGTTTGTGAAAAGGTCAGAATATAGCTAATTGAACTTGAAAAGAATAATTGGCTTAAAAGACTTAGCGACTTGAATGGCTTTGGAATTTATCCAAACAGAGCAAGAAATTTTTATTTTGCTTATGCTTAGGAACAGTGCCATGTCATGGCTAAATCCTATACAACATCTCTGTTCAGACGTGTGCCATTCCTACACTTTTTGGTGAGAAAAGGAAGATGCTGAAGTTCGATGTTGGGTCAAGAAAAGTATCAGTGGTAATGGAGAGGAAAAGACCTCTCTCCTTCTAAATTCTGAGATTTCCAGAGTCTGCACCTTAGGACACTATAGTGTAGAAATTCAAACCAGTATCCCTGATATTTGTCTCCCAGTTTTTTTGCAAGTACTTTGTTTCTAGCACTGTAATGGATTTCAGGTTGGTTAACTTTGAATAATTACGCATTGTCTAAAGACACTCATCTGTTGCTCAGTTTAAATAGCAATCTAAAAATACAACAAAATTTGTCCTAGGAAATGGTTTTCTCTTTTTATTTCTCTTTTGTTTTGCAAAGAATTATTAGAAGTAGTTGACAGAGAAAGACGATCCCATAAATGTGCCCATATTTTTATGTCACTTTTTTATTAATGAAGAGAGTAATAGAACATAACAATTTAGAGCAGCTGCCTGACTGTCATAATGTTTCCCCTTAATAAGTAATTTTGTAATGTGCCCATTGTTTCAAGAGAAGTGATTAACTATCTCTTCCTTAAACTTGGTGTGATCCTCGTTCAGAGAAGATGATATTCTTACTTGTGACAATCTTTCATAGGATATATAGGGAGAAAGTGCTGTAGGTTCCAGCAAAAACTCCACAAAACAACTGCCAAAAGCCAGACACTCACAGCTTTCTTGGTAAAAATTGGCTTTTTCTCTGCAATTTGGGAACTTCCTGTATTATTGATACCTACATTAGACAGAGTGCCACATATGCTTCTCCTTTTTCTCTCACCCCTCATCACACAGCTGTTTTAAAGTGGTACCCAGGGAAAAGCAGCATTGCAGGCACTGCCAAAGGAGTCTTGTTTCAGGGCAGTGATACACAAGCTCCCTGCACCAGGACAGCCCCAGGAGAGCAAAGGCTTACAGTACAGAGGGGTCAGAAGGAATGGATGCATTCAAGTAGTTAGGGTAAAGGAAGTAGAAATGAGCTTTCTGCCTATTCCAGATCTGAAAACTCCTTGCAGCTTGGTGATGTGGGACAGGCAGTGCTGGGACTGGAGGAATGCTGTGAGTTAATTGGACAGCAGCAGTTATGCAAGGAGCACCGAGGAAGAAAAGCGAAAACTCCAAAGCAGACACTTGGACAAAATAAAATTTCCTCAAGCACTGTTTTGAGGCATGTTGAGTACCACAAAGGGAGAAATTAATCTAACAAACTGGTATCCTTAAGACCAGATTCTCCCATGGCTGCTTGTTGTCAGAGCAGCTGGTGCCTGTGTGCCAAAGGGAATGCTTTCTCAGCAGGAGCTGCTTAAATGTAAAGGAACCAGGCTTTTTCTGCAGTTTTAAACTCATTAGTCGGTTATCAAGGATCTGGAATATTTGGAGACTCAATCAATGAAGTGAGATAGATTATTTCCCACTGTTCAGGAAAGATTCTAACCAGTACCTCTGGGTTAGATCCCTTAGAGGTAGCAGAGATGTTGTGAGAAGGATCCTCACCCTCCTGGTATTTACTGATTTATAGGACAGTCTGGACTGTCCACCCTTCTGCCAAAAGTTCACCCCTGCTTGCCCTAGCCTGCCAAGTCTCAGACCTACTGAGCAAGACTCAGACCTTTGATTCCTGCATCATACTCCCTTACTGCCATGCCAAGCTTTGGTATGTTCCAGGCATCATGGCACAGCCCCTCTCCAGCCCCAGAGGACTGCATACAAACACTATCCACCTCCCCAGTGAACATCTTCCCCTCAGATATGCAGGAGCTGGGTCACGGGGAAAGATGGGCTGTGCCAGTCCACTGAGCTGGAAATAGATGTAGCATTCAGCTGCTCAGCTGAGAGTGAGCTCTGAGGACACCTGAGCAAAGACTGTCACTTCATAGCAAATAACATTTCACGGTTGCCTTTTGTCTGACATAAATCTTCTTTCCTCAATATTTTCAAAATAATCCATACTTCTGGTGAACAGGGAGCATTGCAGTTCCTTCTGGCATAGGACTTTTCATATTTTCCCAATTCCTGTTGCCTGTTTTTCTAGGAGATTTTAGCAAGTTGAAAAATCATTCCCATGTAATTCACCTTTGTAGAAAGGCCACGCTGTGGGATTACCATTTTGTGAGCTACAAACTTCCCATCTAAGTGGATACTTTGCTGGGAGAATGGGCTGCAGCCTGAGGTGAAGCCTGCCAGTGGTTGTGTTGAAAGGTGCGTGTACACTCCTCATGCCTACTGCTATTCCTGCACTAGCTCTTCATGCAAATGGGCTACACCGATATAGTTTCATCTTTGGCAGAAAAATGTCCCAAGCAGTGTTGGCACAGATGAAAAAAAATGGATTTGGGGGCTATTTTATGAGCAGATCAGAAATGCTCCCCAAAGCACAATGTGAGAAGAAATTCTTTACTGTAAGGGTGGTGAGGCACTGAAATAGGTTGCACAGAGAATCTGGGGATGTCTCAACCTGCAAGTGTTTAAGAACAGCTGAATGGGACTTTGAGCAATCTGGTGCTGTGGAAGCCCTCTCTCCCTGCCCATGACAAGAGTTCTGGAACTAGGTGACCTTTAAGCCCCTTCCAACCCTAACCATTCCATGATTCTGTGATAATTCTGTCAAAGTGGCTGGCTCAGCTGGTGAGTGACAGTGACATTGAGGGGCTCTCTGAAGCCCAGGTTTTCCCTCAGGTACTGCAACTGGGGCAAGTTTAGAGTGCCTGGTAGAATTTGACATTAACAATCTTGCCGGGGATGCTGTTGCAGGATAGTATAGAAGTGGCCACTGTGAACTTGGCCTTGTGCTCTTTTTCACTGTATCTCACGAACAAGTCAACTGAAACACAACACAAAAGTTCAAGCTGTTACAGAGTCTACCCAAGCTTTCTAAGTATACTTTAACAAGATCTGAAGTCCACAAGCCTACTGCAGGCTATTGAGCCTCTGGCCTTGAATATAGCATCATCTGTTGATAATTGCCTCCCTAAAACTGTTTCAGTTAGTCCCAGCTGGCCTGGACTGTTGACAAAGCTCCTGTTATCTGTCTGTTTTGAAGGTCCAGACTTCCTGGAACAAAAGGAAGAAATGGAAACTGCTGTTCCTACTTTTGGGCAGATTAAGCCTGTAAGAGATATTGAAAAGGAGGAATAAATTTTCACTATTCTGGGGAAGAAGTATTTCTATGAACCACATACTGGATAAATAAATGGGTTGATTTTCTCAAATTTTTTGTAATTGTATCAATACAGCTTTTAAACACGTTTAATTTTAAAGCAAAACCTCTTGGGAGAATGGAAAAAAAAGCAAACAGAATAAAAGCAAATATTAGTGTAAAGAAAACCATCATATTTTGTGGCACACTTGAAGCAATGTCAAGGAAGCTAATTTTACAACTGTGTTGCCCTGATCTTATCATGTCTCTGTTCCTGGTCTTTAGTGCTTGGCTTCACTCTTAATACCCTGCATAATGTCTTCCTTCTTTACCTCTCATTCCTCTTGCTGGACTGATCTTTGCCTAACACAAATTGTGACACTAACACCTTCCACTGTTTCTGAATTTTTCCAGCAAATGTGAGTACCTTTCTTTCACCTGGGTAGATCTGCCCTGTATCTCACCAGATCTCCTGCTGCCACAACACACCAGTATGTGCTGGTATGCCAAGGCCACTGTGGCTTATGGTGATAACTTTTGTCTCATTGCTTACCTTCTTCCCTTTGAAGAAGACTTTTCTTTTCCTTTTTCATATAAAGATACCTGAAGTTCATGTCCATAGGAATAAACTATTGGAAGAGACTATTAACACAGAAGAGAAAAGGACATTGATTCTTCCAAGACAGGTAAGAGGAAAAATTGCTGGTACAAGAGAGGGCTAGCCTGAAGAGCTGAAGGGGACAATAATGCCACAGCCTGAAAATGAGAAGTGCAGACATCAAGCCTCCTGATTCACTACTGAATGATTAAACATAAGCATGTTCTGTCTTTAAGGAGTTTTATCTCTTCAATTTTTATCTATTTAAAGTGAAATAACATCTAAATTACTAAGAGTTGGTTCATCTTTACTATATCATCTTGAGGCTTCTTGTGTGATCTCAGAAAAGTTTTTTCTTTAACCTGTAGCTCAGTTTCAATGCCTAACAGTGTTTATTTGCGCTAAAAAGATGATACCAAAGTACTCCTGTGTTTTAATAATGAAAACTATGAAAGCAGCCTGAATGGATCTTGACTGGATAAGGCCTTCTTGTCTACCCAGGGCCCAAAGACCCTGTGTGAGCTGGTCTGAGTTGGATCTAACTTGAAAGTTGGCTAACAGACCTCTCTGTGTCTCTCACAAGCCAAATTAGTCTATGATCCCAGAAGAAATCTGAGACACTAAGCTCATAAAAGAGCTTGGAGCACCTCAAATTTTGCCACTGATATTTTGGGCTTCATACATAGTAACGCTGGGGTTCTGCTGGTTTATAGCAGTATTTTTAAAGTAAAACCAGGCATGTAGACAGTAATGAAAACACATCTATTCCTTCTGATTAGATGTTTTCATTAAAAAATGGCTTGCATGTGTTTAACCAAGAAGAAACCAGTGAGTTTACAAGATCATGCAGTGACTCACTTCACCAAATTAAAATCTTCTCTAATAAGTAGAGCTCCTGGGGATGCAATAGAGAGACACTTGAAATTTATATGTGCATAAGTTTAATATGCTCCTAACATCCGTCTCTATCCATCTATGCAACCACATATATTTACAGAGAGAAAAAGCAGATATATAGAGTGAAAATAAATCTAAAATCCAACATGTGCCAACAGTTACTGAACAATATGCCTCCAGTACTTGCCTTTTAAATAATTCTGTCAAGCACTTGCTAACTTCTAGTGACTGGGAATACATCAGAACAGAACATACTCAGCGTAACCACAAATTAAAGATTCTACTGAATACTACAGCCTGGGTAGAAGTGCTTGTAATTTAGGTTGGAAATTTCCAAGAAGACTGTAAGTGATTTCCAAACACAAATAAATAAGCCAAATTATTTATATGCCTTTTAAGAACCCCATCCATGTCTTCTCCTGATTTATAGATGCTAAACATGCTGATTTTAGGTTTATCATTTTAACAGAAGACATTGTATTTACAAGATGGATAAAATCATATGTAAGCTTTCTAGACAATTTTAAACTGATGCAGCTCTCCTAATCTGTTTTCTGCAGAGGAGACAGTGTAATTAGTTTGTCCCTCTCAACTGTTTTCAGAATATCCCACAGGATATATGGGCTAATATCTTCTGTGTTGCTATAGAAAAAGTATTATCTCACAATATCTCCAGCTGAGATATTATGCCACAAATCCTTTTCAGAAGCTGAATTTCACAAGCATTCCCAGAGAGCTGCAGATAAAGAGCCATATTTGCAGGCATTAGCAAGAAAGAAATGAAACAGCAGATACACACTACAGTAGGAAGTCATGTAAAATTAGTCACCAGTGCATGTCCCCCTGGAAAAAGACTGATTGAATGTCGGTTCCCAGAAAATGAGTGCAGAAAGAGAATTAACAGGTATAATAGAATATGTTCTTCATGCACAGAACACAAAATTCAACCTCTGCAGAGGCTGAATCATTAAAGAGCAACTTATGCTTTAATTTGTTAGTTTAAGAGGAGGATAGACAGGGGACAGACAAAATGCTGTCTATTTAAAGATTTAAAAGCACTGCAGAACAAAGGAAAATGTGAAAAAGTTCCTTTTATGAAATTTCTGGTAGCTTTGTGGAAGAGTTTCTTTGGAAAAACCCATGGAATCACAGGATTCTTGTCTTCACAGAAATACTATTGCAGAGAAGAATCGCAGTTTGGGCAGGCAACCTAAGATAGACACTTTGGAGAACAGAAGATGGTATGCTGGAAGGCTGGATTTGGTATGGGTTTCAATGAAGAGGTGTCTGAAAAAAACGATTGTCCAAAATCTGACAAAAGTTTTCATGATGATACAAACATTGAAACTAAGATAACACTGAAAATATTTACCTAATTCAAATGTGGAAGATAAAATACACTCTAGTGGTATTTCTCACCCCTTTTATTTATGCCTTGCACATGTTCCTGGAGGAAATTTTTTTCTTTACAACTTTCCTCTAAAGGGATAGCAAAGTATACACTGGGGAAAAAATATTTTTTGCATGCAGAATCCCTCTGAGAATGTTCACACATCTTCAAAGCCCTTTGTGGTCCAGTGCCCATCCACACAGAGATGAAAACAACGTTGTATGGCTGTGGTGATGGACAGCACAATGTGTAGAACAGAGCAGTTATAAAGGAGAAGCACTGCAAGCAGGAAGTGGAGGGGAGTGTTTGCAAGTGTCTCATAGTCTGAAACAGGTTTCCAACGAATCTTCATTCAATTACTCCAAATAACAAACACATTTCTAAAATTCAGGCTGTAAGAGTAGTGTCATGGGTATACATTTAGTAATGCTGCAGATAGGGTTTTTTCCCTAATGATAACCATCCCTTGCTTATGCAGGAATGATAGCAGGGTTCCTCCCCTTTGATGGGGTTACTCTGCAGCAGACTGAGAGCATGTGCTCTGCAAAGCCCCACAGCTGACTGTCTGAGAGAAACAGCACACATCCTCTTCAAATAACCAAAATAAAGAGCTTAAGAACAAGCTGGGTGAGCAGGGGACACATATGAGCACCATGGATCTACGACAGTGTGCTTCACAGATAGCCCTCAGGAGCAGCCACTGCACGCGTAGGAGCTGCTCGCAGGCTTCCAGGGGCTGAAATTGTGCTGCTTTGCACAGTCTGTGTAAAGGGGTGCATTTGTTTGTGGCACAATGCCCAGGCCTTCAGCCCTCTGCCACCAATGCCCTGGCAGATTGCGGTGCAGAGAAGCTCCTCAGCTTCCAGCCTGCAGCCACGGGTCAAGGCTTTCCCTTGGGAAAGTATTTAAACAAAGTGTGTCCTGATATGACAAAGTGGCAGATATCCCAGAAGTGTGCCCAGTGTCCTGCAAACCAGCAGGACATTCCTGAGCAGGGGTCACTGTATGTGTGTATGTGTATTTATATCTGTCTATATATTTAGATACACACACAAATATTTTACACACTACTTTGTAGTTGATTTGCTGCCTAATAGGGAGCTCTGACAAGAATAGTTTTTCATTTCTTTTACTGAGCATAACCTTCTCTTTCCTTCATGGGCTGTAAAAATCTCAGAGACTAGACTATCTCCAGTATACTGTCCATCCCAGACATCAGGGCTGCATAATTTTGGATAGGCATCTGCTTCACCTGGGAAAAAAAATTAAAATACGTCTTTGCAGGCTGTCTTTCAAAATTTTTTTTATTATTATTTAATGTCCTATGACCCTACAGCTGTGCAAAGCTGCTCCAAGATCTGGAACATCAAGACAATCCTAGGAGAGGCGGGTTAGTGTGCAGGAGGTGAAGATGTGGTCAGAGGTTTGGTAATTTTATCATACAGCTTCTCAATTCAGTGCATGAGTATCACCACCAGTTACGTGCTGTCTTAAATTTTAACGGTGTCTTTAAGTTTCTTGGACCAACAGGAGTTATTGAAAGCAACAAGCAGGAGAGAAAATTTGTCATAAAAAATTGTGGTTCTCCATGATGGTGGGATCTCATTTGCTTCCCCTGCGGATGTGTGGGAGGCTCTTTTCCTGAGGCAATGCAAATTAAATTGTAGGAGCTGGCCCTGCTGCTATTGACATCCAGGGGGATCTCAGTGACTTCAGCAGACCTGTTGTGCTCTGCCTGTTGGTATCAACAAGATCCATGCAGTCTGGGTTATGAGGATGCGGCCTCATGTTTATCATAACCTGATAAAGGCAAGAAGATGAAAGGTGATAGTGAGAGGTGAAATGTTTAGTCAAGTTTCTGTGACTTTTGGTCTTCTCAAATGTGCTGAATATAAAATATTGCACCAATAAAAAACATCTACAATATCTAAGAAAGTATTTACTAAGTGACCAAACTGCTATGAATTAAGTTCTAAAGTGTATTTCAATTTAGCTTTCTCCTGGGTGAACTGACAGCAAGACAAGCCTTTCTAAAATAGAGTTTGTTGTGTGTTAAGATTTCTAGCCTAAGGGTTAAACACTTTTTTTTTTTTAAATGCAGAGCTACTGAAAAACAACTAAATTGAGAAGGAATTTAAAGGAAGTCTCTGTTTGATCTGCCTCCGTATGATTCAGAATAATGTGACAAGCATTATCGCATTTCCTGCATCACTACCAAGACCCAAATCTGGACCGTGTTCCGTGCTGAACTCCTCTGTTGCAATGGAAGCGTCAGAGTTATTCCTTTCTTGCTGTGCACCCCACTGAGGGCTTTCTTGGAGAAATAGCCTGAGTGACTACACACACACAGAAGTCAAGCAGAGTCCATGGATTAGCAACTAGTAGGTTTAGTGATGGGCTGGAAACTCTTGGGGAGCACGGCTACACGACTGAGAGGTCTGTGGAAGAACTTGCACTCTACACCAAGGAATTCAGGATATATTCATGCGTAATCATTTTGGGAATTACACCTGACATGCAGAAGTTCCATAGTTCTGCTCACGTAGGATTAAACCAATTGTGATATGCACTACTTCTAACCAAAGGGGGAGGATGTGTGTGGGTGTGTTTGGGTGTGCGAACAAAGGGGCTCAGAAGCATCAGTGAGGTTTTTCCAAAATCAAAGGAGATGTTGAGTTGCTCCAAGAAAAATCTTTAATACGCTCTCTACTTTGAAGATAAAATTTACAGAAATATTTTCCAAAGATTGTGTTTCTCACTGTGGGGTCAATATTTTGACCATGATAGATAGTGGCAGTATTACAAAATATATTTAAACATTTAGTCGGTGTACGTGCAGAGTCAGTCTTAGCTGCCTAGCTCACTGCTGTCCACCCGGAGTCTAGATTTAGACTTCTTATGCACAGGCATGACAGTTTGAGAATGTCATCATCAAGAACGGATTTTGTGCTTAAGTTTATATTGTAAGAAAACCTAAGTCTAGAAATGCTTGATTGCTAATCCAGCTGAAAGTTCTCCTTTTATGTGGAAGTTCTCAAGTGAAAAGGATGCAAAGACTATAATAGTCAGAGGACAAATAAAAGGATAAAAAACCATTTTAATACTGGAATGAACTGCTATCCGAACCCGTGGACATAACAACACACAATTTGTAAAAGTGCAAAAATTCAGGTTGGGAGTATTGATGATTTGCAGAAATGCCAAACATTCACAGACCAAATTCAGCCAGCAGCCAATTTCAAATATTTCCAAGCTGAAAAAGTCTTTCAGAAAACTGTGCTCATTCTGTTTGTTAACAGAGATAATCAAAGAGAATTTCAGGCCTTGTTGTTGTGCCAGGCTGCAGTTCACAGGCATAAAGAATTAAGCCATTCTTAGTAGAGAAAAAAAGTAAATTAATGAGCTCTTAATAAATGGTTTAACAGGCAGTGTCAAAATATTGTAGGCTTACAGTAAATGACACGGCAGTGACTTATGCTGGATTCCTCTCCAAAAGCACGTTCTAGGGAGTGCCAAAGGATGCCCACAGACTAACACATAGTGGGAAGCCAGAGAGTGAGGCAGGGACTCAGCTGTACTCCATCCCCTTTTCAAATATTAACACAGTCCTTCTGCCAGGTGTATACACAGTGTGTGGGGGTGGCTGTGCAGCTGCCTGTGCCTGTCCTCGCCTGGAGGTGTCTCGGTGGTGCAGAGCTGGAGAAGCCATGACAGGGCTGCCTTCCCAGATGGATGTGTCCCAGGGTCACAGTGACCTCGGTGCAAGTAGTGTCCGGCCTCTGCTGTGCTCCCAGGCACTGACTGAGTGAGGGTGGGAAGCTGTGTTCACTTGATGCAGGTTTGGGCAGAGAGGAGAGGGTGGCAGAAGCAGATAAATGTGACTGCAGCTGTTACTGCTCTTTTTTCAGATCTGGTGAGGTTTGCCTTTGCTGTCACCTGCACATTCAAAGAGATCTGTGTTTCTCTTGTGATAATTAGCAGAAACCCTCAGATCAGATCTAGCACTCTTCACGGTGCTGCTCCCATGGGCAATGCTGCAGGAGGCAGTCAGTTCTGTTTAACGTCTTTATAAATAATACGGAGCATTCCCAGACAGCTCAGGGTGGTGTTCATTACTGTTCAGTATTTAGTCCCTTGGCCAATTCATAATCAATTTGCTACCCTTGTGGTCAACACAAGACTTTTCTGCTCACTGTTGATAGAAAGCATGGGAATTTAAGAGAGGAAAGATGGTGATGCTCAATTCAAAGCAGGAAAACAGAACAGACATTATAAAGAACAATAAAACTGCCACCATCAGCTTAGCAGCTGCATGTATTTGGTTTAGAGCACCTTACAGTGTGTAACAAGGATCTATTTCAAATGTCTTGTTGAGGGCACCACTCCAGGTAGATCTTGCATTTGAAAAAGTGTTGGCAACACCCAAGCAACAAATTTCCTGTGACAGTGCAAAGCTCATAATGTCCATGTGTGGAAATCACAGTTTTATTTTGTCTTGAGCATTTGTGTCCAAAAAAACTTCAATAAATGGAATATTTAATGAGATTCTATATCATTTGCCAAAATTGATCTAAACCGTGCAGATATTCTTCGCCTCCGTGGTGCTTTTCTATTGAGAAAATCAATGAAATTAGATTATTATGCTTTCTTTTTAGAAATAGTTAATTTTTGTTGACATTTACCCAGCTAAATTACATCCTCTTTATTGAGTCTGCAGATGTTGCAACTTAACTACGGTAGTGGCTGATGTCATTTGTATTCAGACTTTCATTAGTGATGCTCACAGGTTTCTTCCTCTTCATACTTTCACTCGTCATTTCATTATTGATTGTAATTGAATTAGCCAGATGGCAACTGCCAAGTTCACATTTGCTACTTACTCCAGATGACAAAACTCAAAATGCACTCACACTGTCATATTTGTTGAGATATTAATTTCTGCAGTAAAGCTTGCGCTAAATGCAGGATTATTGCCTATTATTAAAATGTTTGCTGAATAGTAACAGAGCAATCCTTTGGAGATGCTCAAAGGCTGAGGTTTTTGCTGAATTTTATAAAGAAGCCTCACCATGCTGTTGAGCACTAATCAGGTATTTCATTGTTGAGGAAGAAGGTGTGCTGAGCAAGCCTTTGTGAGAGGCATGTGTGACTCCACACGAGCCGATGGATAGCCTGTCTTCTGGGAAATAACTCTGAGGTAGGAAAGCAGTTCTTAGACATTTCAAAACGCAAAAATGCAATTGTCAGTGTAGCTGACATTGTCTTAAATGGCATTGGAGTTTCACTCCGAGTCATAGTGGACCTGGGAAAATAACAAAAGATTGATATATCAAAGTTTTTGTCGCAGTTTTCCATCCTTATTGAAAATAGTAGGTTTTTTGCAGCACCCCATAATCATCAAAAAGCAAAGGTGTTACTATAATTTTAAAAGATTGTATTTTTATTCCCATTTCATAAAACATGTTTAAGAGTTTGTCTGTATTCTTTTGCTTTTCATGAAATACATAGTTTCATTCTCCCTTCCCTTTTTTTTTTTGGCAAAGGTAAAATGGGAAAAAAGAAAAAGAGAATAAAGTGAATGTAAAATTTGGATATAGTTTTGATAGATTTTATTAAAGCTTAAAAAATATTAAAATAAACAACAAAATTTTTCCAATTAAAAATAATGATCGTGACATATACCATTTTCAGCCAGAGAGTTATATCTGTCTGTAAGACTCTTATCAGGAAAAAAAAAATCAAAATTTTAAATGTGTTTTGTCTTTTGTCCGGCTGAAAAAATTAAAAAAAAAAACCACAGAAAAAGTCTAATGGAAGCAACAATGGCATGTAATTTTACACATGTCAAATTTTCTGCCTATGACCTACAGGGTCATAGGATACTAGAAAGGCTACATACGTGGTTGGATGCATTTTTTAAATGATAATCATGCTTTTTTTTTTCTATCAAAAGTAAACTTTTCCTTGGGAAATTTACTTGTTTGTAAGAGTATTATTTCACTGGAAAACCTTTCTCATGGAAAGTTCTCAAATCACACTGATTGCTTGCTTTCCGTCAATAAGTTCAATTTAAAGTATTATTATTACAAAGTTTCCTGCTATGCCTATTAGTTGTAACAGCTTGATGTAGCATTTGACAATTGTTTAATTTTTATTCTTCTCAGCTTGAAATCAAGGAAAAAGTTGAAGAAGCCAAGGGAAATTAAAAAAACCTCTCTTTGAGAGTCACAGATTGATTTTTCCTTCTGACATTACAGAAATTATCCTATTCTTAAGTAGTGCAAAAGTTCTTGTATCTTGTAAGCTCACTGAAGCTCTATCATGGCATTCTCTTTCTCAAGGAAGTCTTCATTTTTGCTTTAAAGAACAACATACCAATGGGCTTTTAGATAGTCTTCATATCCAGAAGTTTTCTATGCCCAGAAGATGTGGATCCACACTGGTGTCCTCAGCATAGGCTCGAGGTGTCAAAGCGGGGGCTGAAGGAGGTCTGGGAGCTTCACCTGCAACAGCACTTGGCTGCTATAACATCAGCAGCATTTATCTGACTGAGGTAAAATTAGCAAATAAATGAGAGGGCATTTCCATGCCAAGGACTTTTCTGATAGGCACTTCCCAGTTTCTCCCTGGGACAAATGTGTATGCAGTTCTTCTCCCTGAGGTGAGAGACTGTCGGTAGTTCTTTGCAGACCGAAGAACACCTTCCATGCTGTCAGCCTGAAGGGAACAGCAGCCGTGGGGGCATGAAACAGTGGACTTGCTTACAGAGATTTTTGTTTCCCAAACGCTGCAGAGATGCCATAAGCAAAATTTTGTGTAGTCAGGATTTGCAAATGTAAAGAAGATTTGGATAAAAATAAATATTTAGCAGGGATTTAGCTAACTGGGTAATCTCCTAGAAGCTAAAGCTACACCGTAATAAAAATTGAATGGCACAGGTATATTGGCAATAGCTATACAGGCAAAAGTTAAACCATCATGTTTTTTCCAGTCATTGATATTCAAATATTCAGAACTGAGTTTTCACAAAGCATCCTATGTCTGAAACAAATGTAAAGATTCATGTAAAGATTAATGAAGGTTAAAGTGAAACAAACAAAAAATAAACTGTCTCTTGTCTTGTGACAGCTAACAAAGTCACCCTCTATTTCCTTTACCTATTAGGGAGTATATGGAGCTTAAAGATTTCAAAATATATATATAGCAATATGCTATAAAGTGGACAGAGCAAACTATAAGAGACTTTCTCAAACTATGTTACAAAGAATTTATTTGCTGAAACATAACTCAACATTTATTTATCTGACTGGAATAATGTGTAAGCTAAACCCAAAACCTTTCACAAACAAATATTGCCATCTGTACAGCGAGTAGTAATTTGTGCTTAACACAAACAAACAACATTGTTTAGCAATTTTATGATATTATTTGAAAATATGCATGTTTTATTTGCTTCCAGAAAAAGTTAAAAATACCATATCAGGCCCTTTGGGATGATAATGTAATTTATTAATGCACTTTATTGAGGTCATCCTTTGTATGTGAATTCATCCACCAAAACTTTCATTAGGCTTTTAATTCCCTTTCTATTAAATAGTAATGTTTTCTCATGGTTCCATCATTATGGAAATACTGTATCAGTCAAACAGCAACTTGACAAAGTTAATTCTTTTTTTTCAATTATTCATTTTTGAGAAATGCAGTTGAAAGGTTCATGACAAAAAGAATATCATTATCTCAATGGGTAGTTTTTTACAACATGGCCTTACTCTGAAATGCAGATTCAATGAGATTTCTTACTTTCGTAAATGTAACTATGTGCCTTTCACAGAACCGAAGCCCAACCCAGTTCAAATTGTGGAGTCAATCAGTTCATATTTCTGTCATTGCATTGTCATTTGTAATAAATTGTACCATTGATTCTTGAACTTTATATCCTATCATATATCATATATATCAAAGTTTAAAAATGTACTGTTGACCATGGGCAGCTACAATTTTTTAAGAGTGTTCAAACACTTCTTTGCTAAAATGTGTGAATGCACCAACAACTACATGTCTTAAAATAGAATCTGCTCTATTTAACTGTAATGGGGATTAGTCTAGAAACTAAGATCTGCAGATAGATTTCCTGTTGTTAGGTCTTTCTGGCCAAGTAGGATACCACTGACTTTGAAACCAGTTAATGTTTTCTATCCCAAGATTAGGTGCTTTAGGCAATTAAACTTGTTTATTCTCTTCTCTACCCTTAAAGAAGTAAACTCAGTCTGGCATAACAGCAACACTTTTGCCCCCTAGATATTAGGTTTTACAAAGAATAATTAATCCTGAAACTTGGAAGATTCATTAGTGCCCAAACTGGCAAACCGTAAGCATGTACACGAGAAGACAGTGCAAGTGATACAGAAAATTTCTTAATAAGGACACTCATGCCACAATATGATTTAAAAGGTAAAAGTAACAGAAATTAGATAGATCCTTTCTCATGATCGTATGATTCATCTGTGACCGTAGACATTAGGCCTCTAGACATTTAGAGGTAAATACAGTTTTATTGGCTTTTTTTTAACAATCGCCACTGTTACTGCTCTAAACATACAATAGCACATAGAGATTATGTCCAAAATGAACTTCTATAAAATCACAATTCAAAGGACTTCCCATTTGAGCATTAACTTTGAAATCATTACCATACACAAAAAAAAGATCAGATGTCAAGTGTGGGGACTACAAAAGGTGTAATCTTTGAAAACAACATAACAGGGAAAAAAATTTCTCTGATTCAAGTTCTGAAGCGAACAAACATCCTTTTCTTATAACTGTTAGGGAATTTGATATGAAGCTTCACCTTTGTTGTTGAACCATTTTATTTGACTGTAACTATCATTGTTCCTACTACAGTGTTTTACAGAATTTATAATGTTTTAGCATTCATTTTACAAGCTTTTTTTATTAGACATATATAATGACACTGGATGAGTGCTGTGCTTTTACCATTTGTTCCCTGTTCTCCGAGATGATAAGAAAACATTTGTCGTATTCTTCATCCCATTACCGAAAAAATCCCTATTTTTTATAGGCTGTTGTAATAGTTTGCTTCCACAGTACAACAATGACTTAGTCTTTGGAAAGACCTGCAAGAAATATATAAGATGTTGTTGCAGCCATTTACTTTCTCTCATGTTGCTTCCTACTGGCCATGGGCCTTTCTGCTGGAGGCAGAGGTTGCAAAGGGGGTGGTTCCAAGGACCTACTTGGGATCTAGATTCACATTTAAGCTCTTTAAAATCTCCTTCCCCTATTGTGTAGTTTTAAATTACTTACCTGCTTGATTCTCCACCCAGTAAGCCTCACAAACACGCAATCATTACATAACCATGCAATCTAGTCATGCCAGCATGAAGGTACTGAGCTGGTGCTCCAAACTTCCAGAAAAGTCCAAATAAAAAATTTCTACAGCTATCTGATTGCTAGGTACACATCCAGTAAATATTTTCCAGTCACTGAATGGGCCTCACACAAGGCATAAAGAATGGGCTGGTCTTCATGTTGAAGCTGTTCATTTCAGTAGATAAAAGAGTTACGTTAAATAACTCCCGCAGCAGAGGCTGGTGACAGGCAGCACAATTGTTGACAGATATCCTGCAGCACAGTCCTAGGAAGGTTTTCTCCTTGAATTTTGAAATATTATACTGCATGGGGAAAGATCTTTGTGTACATGGACTTCCCAATTAGTTTTTAGCAAGTCCAAGTTTGTAAAGAATGTAATAACTCCTATAAGACAGTTGATACAGCTGGGAATAAAAATACCCGTTTCCCTCCACACACTGATGGAGAGTGGATAGAAGAGCTTATGTGCTCGACGCATTGTGTGTTTTCCACGGAAGTTGTTCTTATAATAAAAATGTTGAGTCTTTTAACATTAAAACCTTCCTTGCTTTAGACAGCCACAGACAGAACAATACTTTTCATACTAACCTATATTAAACTTAGTCAAAAGCATCCCATTCTTCAGAAAAGATGCAAAGGGACTGTTCCAGTCCAGACAAGCTTTGTTTTACCGTGGAGTGGAGCCACAGCTGGGAAGAGACAGAAGCTGCTTTATTTGTGCACTGAGTTTTGTCATTCTTTACTTATCTATCCATAATAAACTTGAAATCTTTACCTGAGACCAGGAGTAACTACCTCAAATCAAGCCCCTGTGACAGTCAGCTGTCTGACACCATACATTGCACTGCCCTGGGATTTTGTAGTGCTTCTGAGTCTAATTCTTTGACAAGGAACAGAAAAGCCCTCAGGGTATGGCCACCTGGGACACTGTGCTTCTCTGTGCTCACAAAAGTTGTCGTTGGTTCTAGGGCTCTGGTAAGGATTAAAGTGCAGTGGGTATACTCCTTGGTCCATTTAAATGTGAGAGGCCGTGGATTTGATATTATTACCTTTATTTATGCTGAAAAATATGTCTCAGCATAAAAAGACGTTATAATATGTTGTTAAACTGAGACTAGGGTAACTACATAATGGGTAGATTTCCACAGGAGCTACAGAGAGTTAAGTGCCCAACTCTTCAATTTTGGAAGAGTTTCAAAATCATAGACAATAGCAAATTAGATTTCTTAATGCTAGGAAATCTTCGAAGATATGTAACATATTATGGTTTCTTATCATTTTAGTCTTTCTTCTGCTCATCTGTCTTTACGTGAAGCTGAGGTCGTATAATGCGAGAATGTGAAAGGCTGGTCATTATGGCAGAGGGTGCTGCTGCAATCCTGCTGTGTCCATGCTAATAACTGGGACTGGGACCTCTGCTGACTTGTGTTGAAGCCATTACAGCAGTGATGATGGCTACAGTGGCTTGTGATACTTGAACATCTGCTTAGGGAAATTTTGTGTGGTTACCATGGTTTCTGGAAGTTGCACTTTTTTTTTTTTCTTTAAGACACATTTGTGATACAGAAAAGAATGTAAACTTTTTGGGCCAATGGCTCGTATTTGAGCATAATATATGGTGATATGATTTAACCTGTTGAAAACTATCTTATCAATTCAAATCATAATTTTAGATAGGGTGAAACACCAGTTTAAATAACTGGTGTTATTTAAACCAGAGAGGCCAGACTTACAGGGAACAAAAGCTCAAGTTCTTGCACTGAGTGCATCCAGACAGAATTTACCATTTCTTAGTTTTGTCTTTAGGGTTAATTGAGAAACAGAAATGTGATCTGGAGTAAAGGAGTAGACTCTCAATCTCTTAAAAATAATTAGTGTAGAAAAAACTGTCACAGAACAGTTTACTAAACAGCCTCTTGGAGTCAAAGCAATTGATCTGGTCTCTTTCAACAAGAAACAAAGATCTGACTACAAGGAACCATAAATATGTATTACTTGCCCAGTGGCAATTTGATAGCTGTATTTCAACACTTTTAGATGATTTTTGGCAAAAATTTGTAGACAGGCAGTCTAAGGGCAAGTAGCAGTCACTTTTTAAAGCAACAGAGAGGAAAACCAGAAAAAGTTTATATGCAGAATTCAGTATTTGCACAGTACAAATTGATGTGAACCAGTCACTTGCTAAAACAGCTATAGTTTGATTTTAAATCCTTTTCTTTCTAATTTTATTGTTCAGACATGATGTGTGCCATGTTTTATCAAATCATTCTGGATAGTAGCTCAAAAATATTACATCTGACATAAAAATATTACTGCTAACATAACATGATATGACCTGATAGGCCTGAGATAAACTCATGTGATTCCGTGTTTGACACAAGTTTTAGGTCATTTAAGGCTAGGTTTTTTTGTTTTTGTTTTTTTTTTTTTTCTAATTGCAAAGAAGTCTGCACATGCCAAGAGCAGCGAGTTTGTGAGCTCAAAGAAATTACACCACTAGGGGTGTCACCTCTAGCATGGGGGAAAGAGTGGGATTTTTCCCAATACAAGTGGGAATCAAAACCAAGTCCTTCCAGTGCTGCTCACCACAGCTGATCCTGACTTGCACATGTGCCATTAGCTGTTCACTATCCGGAGCAGAGGGGTTCTCAGCCCTCCTGCTATGCAGGTGCTGCGATGCAGCTGCTCTCTAGGCAAGTGCTCGCATAGCAGCCTCAGGAGCTCAGTGCCGTGTTTGAGTTCCTACTACAACAAAGTAAAACAGCTGTAATTAGTTCCGACACTTCTAGTACTTACTGCTGTCACATACAGGGCTTATGAAGTCTGACACTGCAGTCTTTCTGGGTGAATCCTTGCCCTCTGTAGTGTGGGAAATGCAGTAAGAAGAGTCAGCAACCTAAGTGTTTACCGTCCAAAAGGCTAAAGGCTAAATAGTTTTTTTTTTCTTTCTTTTTCTGAGGGATTTCGGTTTTAAATTGTGACCTGGTATTGTAATAAAAGGTTTTGATGCACCTGGAGGAGCAGATTTAATTGACAAAACTATTACGCCAAATTATAATGCTTTAGTCTGTATCTGAAACAGTGTTCTATGCTATTTTTACGATGACTGATAAGAAAAAAGCATTTTATGTGTGATTGATATCTAATTCAGGTATCTGCCTGAAGTTGATTTGTATCTCAGAACTGCCTACTCTTTCTGCCAAAATTCTGGAGTCTAGACAACCAGCTCTGATGCTGACCTCCACATTTAGAAGTTTGAAGTAGTGTCGAATGAGTCCCTTCCTCGGGTTCTAAAAAGATTCAAATCTATATACACAAACTGCAATGCAGTGAAATACACAAGCCTAAAGCAAAATGTAGGTAACAGTAAGATACCTACAGACATCAGCTCTGCAGTGTTTCCTTCCTCTTCTGCAGACGTGACATAATTAGAGTTTGAAACCAGGAAGTATCCCAGGCCAGGGTAGTGCTTTCCCAGCTCCTCCTCAAGCCAACAACTCTTATGAATTCAACTGATCTTTTTTCTGAGCAGTGATCATGGAACTGTGCTCAGTGTTTTTGTTTTGCCACAGGGTTTTATCCGTTGCCTGCAGTCAGTGACAAACTCAAAGGGATTTGCACCAGTTATTTTATAGTACCATTCCAGTAAAAATAAAACAGACCCCAGAAACTCTAAATTCTGTAATTCCTTCAAATATGAACTTAACTGGTATTGTTACGGATTTAAATTTTTATTTTTAATTTTTCATATGATTTGTTGCTTTTCCTGTAACACATGAGCTGTATATTACATACGGATGTATGTGCTGTGTATTACATGTTACTATATTTTCTTCCTATCCCAGAAATCTCACAAAAGTGAAAAATAGGCTGTTGATGTTAGAATAGAATGAGACTTTGAAACAAAATATAATGATCTTTCAAGCATCATTAAACAACAATTTTGATTACAGTTGCCATGAACTGCTCATACGCTGCTCTAGGCAAGGAAAGAATGGATCTTTTTTTCCACCTACAAATATGACCGACAACAGCAAGAGAAGTTACACAGTCCAGTTTTACTCAGAATTACTTGACTAACTGGTATAATTTAGTCACTGCATAAAACAGATGCTTTCCTTTCCAATATATGTGTAAGGAATATCGATAGCAATTTCATTGGAGTATTAAATGGCAAGTATTGTAACTGGTCTGAAAAAAGCAAGGATGTAGCACAGTAATGGTATAAATGATAATGGGTAATAATGAGCAAACAATAAAGCAAAAGCTCCGTTCTGTGGAAGTTCATCAGAGTTTTGCTACTGACTTAAGCAGAGGAGTGGAGTCACATTTTTACTTCAGACATTAAGAAAATAACATTTATAAAAAGATTCTGAGGGTTGTTCTACTTAAGTTATAATTAATTGGACTTTCCAAAGAATTTGAAATATTATTTTCTTAGATGTATGGTGTGTTCTCAGTTTGTGTAAGGTTATCACCTGCTTTAGGATAGTGCTCTGTATTGACAGATAACGTTAATATTTTGTACGGGTTTTATAGGGAGGTCTGATTTATAAGGGAAAAAAACCCCAAAAGCCTGTCATTTTCATGGGAGAAAGAATACTCAGACTTATTTCAGGCAGGCAATACCTGCACAACTCTTAACTAAGGTCTTTAACATCACATTGTCTTTTATGTTTGCAATATCCTGTGAGATAGGAAAGCTTGTTTTGTTTTCAAATATCTATGTTCAGATGACAAAAATAAAAGAGCTAAAGACACAAACTATGAAACTTGTCTATATTAATTCAGAATGTCTGTGACAGAGTCCTAAACCCAAAACCTTACTTGTGGACAACCTTGTGTTGTTCTAGATAGTCGTAGATTTGAAAACATGTATTCACATCTTCCTTCTAACTCTTCCCATAATATAAGCAAGATGGTATTCAAAATAGCAGGACCAGTTTGCACACCTCATTTCATTAACCTCTTGATATTTGTTTATCAACAAAAAAAGATAACTTTTTAAATATACCCTTTTGTCATGGATTTTTTTGAATTTTAGATTTTGCTTCTCATTTTAGGAAATTTACCTAGTCTTGAAAGTGAGTGTTTCATTGTCTGAAACCCTCTAAATTAGTATTTGCCACTTCTAATTATTAGGTTACCTAATTAATTGGAGTGTGGTTCATACTGTGTAGGTAACACCTGTCATGGTAAGAAGAGGATTTAGACAGCTCTGGAAATAAAAATATGCTGATACTTTCCTCATTAAACCATGGAGAGATCTGCAAAACTGAGACTTCCATAAACCAGCAGGTAGTTATTTAATCCATTAAGCAATCATCAAAATGATAAAAAGAAAGAGTCCATAAATTTTGACACACTGAGCCCAACTGCAACAGAACTGATAGCTTGTGTACAAAGTATATATATCCCAGCAAGTAAAGTGGACCAGAGAGGAAAAGCTGCTCTAAAAAAAGAGACAAGTCTGAAAGAGTGGTACAGCAGTGGCCTTTCATACCAAGCAAGACATATTGACCATTCCATCAGTGCTATCAAGACAAATTGTATCATCTAGGGACTTAGACACTTGGGTAGTTTATGACAGTGGGTTGGTACACGCTTACGCGTAGTAAGAGCTCACATAAGTGTAATTGAGTCTCACAAAGTTTCACCACGGGAATGTGGTCTCATGCAGTCAGCTGAAAAACTGAAATTTTTTAAAGTCTTCAGTTTAGAAATTGATAGGGACAGAAAGAAATTATGTCAGAGGCTAAAACTGACCCACATCTATTGATGCTTTAAAGTACAAGTAAAGCTGTCATTCTGATTCACTGAGAGAGGGCTACCACAGTTTACACAGCTGCTGAAATGAAACTTAGTTGAAAAGAAATTTAATCTTTCCATCCCTTATCTGAAGGTAGAAGTTGTGCTTTATCTGAATGAGAAAGAAAGTAATGCATGTGTCCCCTACATTACACACACATATATAAAAAGTCGTAGAGGCTGCTTTTTCTTAGGAGGTTTACTTATTTCTTTCAGTTGGGCTTTCTGAATTGATCAGATTTATTACTTGATAACAAGTGTCCTTAACACCCAGTTATGTTTGTCATAAATTGAAAATTACAGCAGAACTCACTTGTGATGTCACTTCTCTTAAATCAGTGGAGCTCTGCAGTATATGAATTATAATGCTTATAATTAAACACATGAGGTACAAGTAATGGAAACCCTGTAACTGAAGTCCAACTTCCATGTAAACAACTTTGTAGGTCAGACTGGATAAATACAGTGTTGGTTGCGTTACCAGATAGCAAGATTTCAGTATTTTCCATGAATAATACTAAAGTGAGTTTTTAAGGGCAAAATGACATTGCAAGTTTAATATTTTTACCAAAGATGACATGAATAACTATCCTCTTATTGATTACTTACATGACCACAGAATTACTTACCACAGGGTCCTGAAACTGAAGATGGACATAAACTCGAATGCCTGGGGAAGTTGTGTCTCAGGATGAGAAAAAAAGGTTACAAGTTAAAAAAGAAACAAAAATAGGGTCATTATTTGTTCTCTAGGGATTGATTAAGTGTGTCAAAGGCAGTCAGCCAGCAATCTCTCAGTCTCCTCTTCAGTGGGAGGTAATGAAATTTAATTAGTGAGAAGAGACAGCTTTCACACTAAGGAAAGGAGTAGAGAGAAAACAGGAACATCAATGTGCACAGAGAATAATGCTACAGTACATAACAATCCCTATTAAAACTGAATTAATAGCCAAAGCTGTTTGGCCTCTGCTCTTCGTTGCAGGGCATTCTCACTTTAAATAAACCCCCAAAAAAGGAGGTAAAGCTATATTTCTGTTATTAATGGTATGAGGCTTAGTTCTGCTAGGGCTGAAGGTGCAAGCACAACTCTGCTCCTTCGCAATTATATAAATCCTTCCAAGTTCATATTAAAGTGTTCACAGATTTTTTTTTCCCTCATTAGAAGCAGTACTTAGTTTGTTTAGGTTACTTTTTTTTCCTTTTTCATCTTTGGTTTGCCTATATTACTGACTTACGTGCCCTGAAGTTCAAATAAATAGGAATTTAGATTAATCCAATTTATATGTTCTTGGATGTCATTGAGACACTCCAGGCAAAGTTTGGTAAAATGTACATTGCTAATGCATCTACAATGTTAGCAGGGCAGGGCTGCATTAGAAGAGCTATAAACCTATGCCTAGGGTCTCAAATTCCTTGCAATATTTGCTTCTCTCAGGAGTGAAATTCTCGTTAAAACGAGTTCCTGGAATTGCTGTTTGCATGCAAGAGCTTGGAAGTGTGATCAAAATATTCCTGAAGGGATAGCACGTGCCAGCTGAAATGGGTTCCTTAGTGACACCCAAAGATGCCCCAGAGGAGGGGGGTCCCTCCAGCCCAGCTCAGCCAAGCCACGGAGCTCAGCCAGCTCACCCAGCTGTGGATGCGCCAGAGGTCATAAAAATGGGAGTAGGTGTCATCTGCTGGGTGTCGGTCAGCTGGGACCCCTCTCAGTGCTCTCCCCAGGGTGCAGACCAGCCCCACTGCTGATCCCTGAGGGCAAGGTGAATGAATGAACTCTGTGATTCTTCAACTGCATGTGCTTCCTAAAAAAACTAAATCTCAAAGTATTATTTGTGCACTGATATCTTTTTCTTTCTCTATTTTTCCTCAGATAATCTGCCAAGATCCATGATAGTTCTCTATCATCTGGAAATACAGACACTTTATAGATATGTGTGTATGGTGTCTTGGAAGCAAAACTGATTTGTTCCAAATTTCACAGTGTGTTAAATAATCATTAGGCTTTTTTTTTTTTTTAATGCATAGAGTGGAAATAACTGTCTTTTATTTCCTTCCTCTCCTCCAGGGGAAAGGAGCCTCCAGGGATTTAATTGTCTAACTCTCCTTGAAATTTCTGAGCCATCTCCCCTAGGATGAATCACTGCCAGTCTCTGGTAGTGCTTTTTGAGAAAGAGCAATCCCTGCCTCCCAATACCCTGGATACTGCAGAGGCAGATCCAGTGCCAGGCATCTCATAGATGTCCTTGGGCTCCTCAGGCGAAGGCAGGAGTCTGCATCAGCAAGGCCATAGCTCCTTATGGTTAGGGAGTCTAGAGGTAATTCTAACCTTGAACTAATTTTGTTCTTAGATTTTAGTGCAGAACAGTGATTCAAGTATTGAACAGAGCTATTTCAGAAAAACACAGTTTTTTACTCTGTTGTTTGGGTTTGTTTAGTTTTTTTTTCATTTGGGTTTTTGTTTTTTTTGTTTGGTGTTTTGTTTGGGGTTTTTTTGGTTTATTTTTTTTAAACAGAGACTTGGCAATGTGTATTATTAAAAAACCCCAACCAAACTAAACCCCAATGATTGTTAATTTTAAGTAGTGACTATTTTACAATTCAAGGTGTTTAGAACTATGACTTCCACGTCATACATGTGTTTCTGAGGTACTGCAAGGAAAAAAATATGAGAAGATGAAAATGCTAAAGCTTATGCTTGCAGTATATGTACATTAGCCCATTGACTCTTTTCTTCTTTTTCCTCTCTCACAGTAGATAATGTATTATAACTGGCCTTTGATACTCTTTTTTATGTATGTTTTTAAAAAGGGTTTTGAACCCTTCTAAAGAAATCTATTATGGAAACATAACCATGTAAAACCTAAGTGAAAAGACTTATCTCAGGAAAACTATGGAGAGTATAAAGTTTACTCACTATGTTCAAAACAGCTTTTTGGTAAAACCGTCTTTCTGATCACATGTAAGCTAAAGAAATCTAGGGTGCAGGGAGACACTATTTTACCTCTGTGAACACTTTAAATGGAGCAGGAACAGTGTTTCTAATAATGAAACTGTGAGTATTCACCTATGTCCAAAGTCAAAGTCAAAAATCTTCTAGCTATCCACTGAAAAAAAAACCTGGCCATGCCAAAACCACAGGAGGACAAAATTCAGTTTGTCTCTAGCTAAACACAGGCTTCATTTTGCATATATTTGAGGATTAAACCTCAAAATTCTGTCAAACTTTGCAGATGACTACAAAGAAGTTCCTACTACAGTTTTGCTCTCTTCATTACTGTTCTGGATTCTAAGTTTTTCGAAATCACCAGCTTTAATTTTGTTGTTAGTGCACAGCAACACACAGAAAAAAGAATTTTCTTCTGTCTAGGGTGCACTTAGGTCTGCCAGCTTCTTTCAGTATATATCTAAAATTTCTTATTCTTTATTAAATTGACTCATGTTGGCCTAATGAGAATCCTATTCAAATCCCACATCTGGTTACTTGCAGGCAGCAGATTTATTCAAAATAACCCAGCCACTGATCACCACTTCTAATTTTCTTCTGAGACACAAATTAAATAAAGGCAAGTGAAAGAGAATAAAGAACTAAAGGGTATAAGGTTCAAGCCCATCAAATATCAGAGTAAAGGCTAAGGGCTATCTGAGCTGCAAGAAATACAGGAGATAAGCTAAACAAATGAGAACTGTTATTTGGATTCTGATGAATTTTCACACCTACACTAAATGCTACATTGTATACTTCTGCATTGGGCTTAATGAACCTCCGAGTGGTAGCAAGGTTTGCTCAGAAGACATGAGTGTATGAGAGTCAAGCACAGTGTCAGAAAAAGGAAAATTTCAAACTGCAATAACAACTAAAGGTTTCAGAAATGTGTGACAGTTGATATGCAGACAGGGAATGAAGGGGGAAAATGTAAGTTAATTTTTGTTCAAGGAAAGAAGTTTCTACTTAAAAAAGCTTTAATTTAATGTTATACATCTTGATCTTGTAATAAACCTGGTATTTCATATTTCCCTGAAGATACTCTGGGACGCTTTAATTCTGATATCTCTAAAATGTATTGATTGAGTTGCAAACCATCATTATAAAAATGTAAGTGAGAATACATCATCTGGGATTGTTTCATCAACCTGAAAGAAAACTGTAGAGAGAATCAGGAAGGAAATAAGCCTTTTAATTTAAAATAACTAACTAATGCTTTTTGGTATGGTCTAGAGGGTCAGATATGCCATCTATGAATGAAATTAGGCCATTTCTTACTTCAGCCGTTTTACAGATGCTTTCTACAGGAGGACCAGTTTGGATGGCAAAGCCTTTAGATATCTCACCCAGCAGCTTCCTGTGCTGTAAGGATGAATATATGTTTGAGCTGCGTATTCACCAAATATCTCAGAAAGCATCAGCATCTGATAGCGAGCCAAGATAAGATGCTTCAATGCACACTGTTCACTCACTGGAGAAAGTGCGTGGGTATAGATAGTACAGTACTGATGCCACTTACATTGCTCCATGCGCAGCTGAGAAACACTCCCATATTCCAGTGAGGGATGTGACGTAAGAACAAAACCAGAACAATTCTATTAAATTTAGAAACATGCTGTCTGACCAATAAGTTTTAAACTTTAAGTATATATGAATAGTCATGTTGAAATGTTGCCTACACACTTTCACATACTAAATTACTCAGGATAGTAAAAGCCTATCAGAAAGATTCAACTGTCAATGACTAAAGGCTTCCTGTTGTTTTTGTTGTTGTTGTTGTTGTTGTTGTTGTTTTTAAGTGCAGAGATTTTATGCCAGAATGTCTCTAATTTTATTTCCATACATTAAACCTAAAGCTGCAGCATTAGAAATTTATTTACATATTTTCCCATATCTCTACTGTGTTTTAGCAGAACTGCAGAGCAGCACACTCAGTAACAGAGAGTGTTTGTGAACTTTAATATTCCAGTTTATATTTATATCCTCCGTTGATGCAGCTGAGCAGAGCTCCACTGATTTCAATTGCATTATGCTCACACTGACTGCTAAGCCTTTTAAAGAAACTACACTGTGACAGTAAGTCCTGGGCAGCTGACACTCTGCAGAAAGGAGTATAAAATTGTTGGCGTTTTTTGTTTGTTTTCTTTCAGGACTGAATTTACTTAGAATTTTAGAGGCTTTTTCCTGCAGAGCTGTGTTGGTTGTACTTGGACAACAGATGTTCACTTAGTTGCCATGCCTCATAGCCTTGGAAAAACAAGGTAAAATTGAATTTAATCTTCTTGCTGGATTGTGGCAAAGCTTATATTCACTTAAAGAAGTATCGTTGCTGAAAGATATCGTCTTTCAGTGAAAGGTGAAAGAAGGTGAAAACAAAAGGAAAACAGAGGATGCAGTCGATATCCAATTCAAAGATGTCTCTAAATTCTAGACATGTGAAGAGACCTGGCTTTATGTGAAAGCACAGGTCTGTGTCAGAAGTTCAGCAACAAGGCCAATTCTTTCAGGAAACTAGTAACAACATAGTGCAGTGTCACTGTTGTACCAGGGACGGAGAGAAACGAGGCAGGCAGGATCCAGGGAAAGTGGAATTCTTTATTTATTTACAGACCGGTTTATATTCTCTAGGTCGTTTGAATGGCATCAGGTGATTGGTCCCTTGACCATCCACCTCTCAGGATGATTGGCTAAATCCTACAACACCCATCTCAAAACACTTCTGCAACTAAACACGACAATAATGCAAAACATTGTACAGGTGCAAGATAAAAGAATTATTTACAAAAACCCGTAGCAGTGTTTTTCATAGCCTTCGTGAGAAACACAGAGCTCTCACAGAATGCTGCAGAAAACTGAAAAATTTCTCTGCTGAAGCTTCTCAGTGTCCACAGTGCAGGGTAAGGTGAGGATGTGGAGGGTTTGAGAGAACTACACATTACAGAAGAGATCTGGACAATGAGGTACATCTTGCTTTATGAATTTTTTGGAGGTGTAAAAGGCTGTAGAAGAAGCACAAACCAGTTAGATGGCATTTTATTTTGTCAAGATTGGCTGCTAAGAGTTAATGTACATCTTCTCACTAGTGCCATTAATTCAGAGACCTTTAAGGCCTAAAATGGTTTCTAGGTCTCTTAGTCTTGTTCTATAAATGACCCAGGACACTGAAGTTCATTTCAAGAGATATTCACACAAATATGCCAGTATTGAATCTAGTAACTAGATTAAATTTTCTAGGGAGCTTTCCTACCAGATCGCCTTCTGCAATGCAATAGTTACTGGTGAGAGAATGGTAATGTAAAGACAGTGATTACCACAGTGAACCAAAAGGTTATTTCCACACTGCCAAGGCTGCAACTCCATTTGGGGTGGCTTGAAATCTCATGGAGGAACAGAGAGGATTTTACAGTGAAAGAAGAGAGTCTATTTTCCCTGCTGCATTCCTGTATGCCACTTGGCACCGGTTGGAGTAATGAGATTTGAAATGAGTATCGAAGAGAAAAGTGAGAACTAGTAATTTCAGATCAATTATGCAAGCCTGATGGTGTTTCCCTTGCAAAAAATACCAATTTACATGTTATGCTTGCAAGAAGCAGACTTAAAAATACAAGAGAGAAAAGGTTTATGTTAATTTTGTACCATTGAGGGAACTGAGTTTTCTCCACAGACTCTCTATGATAAGAGCTGTAGGGTCTGGAGTGTTAACAGAACAAACAGCTTGACAGATTCCACCTGCACTGTCAGGAAAGAGATAATCATTATTGCACTGTAAATATTAACAAGGTAAGCTTTCTAGCAGGCGCAGCTTAGGAAAATGGCCATCAGGTCTTAGGCTGAAAGATTCCTATTTTGCTTCTATCTGTAATTTTCTCCCTGCACATCTCTCATGCGGATCAGTGTAGCATCCAGTGTTCCGCTGGATATGCTACAAAAGGCCAGAAAGACTTAACATTTCACAGTGGATTTCAACTTTTACACACACACCTGGGATGAGGAGACAAGTTAGTAAAACACTATAAAAGTGTGGTTTTTTAGAGGCTGAGGACTATTGCGTTCTACATAAATACAACAATTAGAATAACAAATTCAGCAACACTAGTCATTATTTATGTGTAGAAATGGACACTGCATTCAAATTAAAGTAGTAATTTATTCTTAGGTAATGAAGAAAGTCAGCAATTACCAAGTTAGATGACATTATAGTGAGCAAATGAGTCAGAACCAGTTGAAATAGTTAATGAAGGAAAGGTGAAAAAGTTTCTTATCACTGTCTCATTATGCTACAAGAAAGACTTGTCTGATTAAAAAAAAGGGAAAAAAGTGCCAAAATCTTTAATATGTTATTTGAACACAGCATTAAATGTTTTTATGTGTTTTACTTTCCCTTTTTCTTAATTTAAGTCTATGTTTATCTGAAATGTCAGGCTTGTCCTATCCTTGTACCTACCTGCTTTTATGCATTTTCAGCCTTTAGTCAAATAAATAAAATTCCTTTGCTGTCCATCTTTTCATTTGTTTCCTCTTCATTTCACTGTCCATGATTACTTCTCGTCTTGAGATGCAGTAGCATGCAATTTGCATAACAAAAAGCTCAATCGAAATAATAGCACATTTCAGAGTCTCAATCAGAGATTGTGCACAGTTTCTCTATATCACATTTAAAGAGATCACATAAGAAAATACTATTGATAGCATATGAAACCAGCTCACCAATCTTGATTTCGCCTGTGTCTGAAATAGAATATAAAAAAATTTAAAACTTGAAAATAGGAAAAATGATCTAGCTATAACATAATGTCTCCACATATTAAGCAACCTCATTTAGACAGGTAGATAATTTGCTGATGTTCAGAAGTAACAATGAATTTTAGGCACTGGTACCAGTAATTTTTATTTTTCATCCATATATTTCTTTTATATTTATATTTGGGATGTTTGGTTTTCAATATACTGTAATTTTCCTGTAGGTCACACACAGTCATTTCCCATCTTCTTCTGCAATTTAGGGAAGTAAGAAGTTCAATATCAGAAATTAAATCAGTATTGGAAATGCATCTGGTTACTTCTCAGTGAAATTCCTCAGCAGTTCATTTCCTCAGACCCTGGAGGACTGAAATGGAGAACTAAATATTCAGTTAATTGATAAATATGAATTTACTGAGGATATGAAATAGGAAATTAATGGGGAGATATGATATTACTCTGAACCCTATTAATCACATCAATTTCTAGAGCTAATAACTCTTTGAAAGGATGGCATGTGTGATGACCATTGTTTACAGTGGTGTGCTAAAAAATTGCTATCTTGTTATGCCTCTGTTTGGTACATCTGCCTGGTTTCTCCCATATGTTAAATTTGGGATAGGGAGCTTTACTTTATTGTGTTTTTATATGGTGAAGCTTTATATCCTGAAGTCTCAATCCTGAAATTCTACAGCAACACAAACAGTAATAGCAATGCCATAGGAACAAGGAGAATTCCTTGATATAGGAAATAGGACAATGTATCTCCTTGATTAGGAAATAAGAAAGGAATCTCAAAATACATTTTACGGATATCAACCACTTTTTGAAATCCTCATTATGGTAATACGTGCCTTTTTTTTTTGGTTTAATTACAGGTATTTCTGCACTCTATTAGTAAAGCATCATTTTTACTGGGAGTTGGTAAGGATTTGAACAGATGCCATGGTGTTTCATGTGGAGCTCTTAAAGATTAGCGAGTGTGTTCCCACTGGATCATTGAAGCTCACATAGGTATTCACTGGGCAGTATACACTGAAGTGAATTTGATAGCTCAGCAGTCACAGAACCTTCAGGGTAGACTGTATGCTCTTAACTGACACCAGGACATGACTACTTACAGCAAAATATTCAAAAATAATTCGCAATGCCACCTCAGCTATCCAAAGAATAAAGCCTTGAATATAAATAAATAAAGAGAACAAATATCAAAGCTATGAAAACCACACTGTCAGGAACAAACCCATTAAAATCAATGCAAGCCACAATCAATAGTTAAGATTTTAATATTCTGCGTAAGTCCTTGAAAGCTATCCTTGCAAGCTAGGAAAAGGTTTGTGAGCAGAAAAATCTCAGAAATACTCAGTAACAGCTTATCAAAAAGAGGAAGTCTTGGTTATGTTCAGACAGTGCTGATAAAATACTCTTTTATCTCAATTCATGCAAAAGATCAATTAAACTAATGCTGGCAAGGGCTTTGGAGGTGAAAGCAACTGCTGCATGATGCTATCATGCTAATGATGCCACCAGTGAATTCTCTTGCACAGCACTTCTTCAGGACAGAAGAAAAACAGGCAAGCAAAGAGAAGGCAGCTCCCTTCGTATGAACACTGGGAAGCAAGGCAGAGATTCACAGCCACTCTGCTATTAGGGGCTCCTTTTCCCCTGTGACAAGTCTCACAGAGTCTGACTTTGTCCCTTGGGACCCTACATGCATTCATGGGCAGCTGTAGAGGGTTACAGCTGCAGAGACATAGCATAAATTCTACCCAGGACCACACCATAGCTGCTGTGCAAAACTGCAGCCCTGAATTCAATTTCATAGTGTGTTTAGCTCAGATCAAAGTCCGGGTGGGTGGCCTAACCTCATTCAAAGTGTTAAACCCTTGAAACTGCCCTTATGATGTGGCAGGGATGAAGGCATGCCAGCTCACCTGTGGAAGTTGATGGACAGGGGTGAGTTACATCCAAAGAATAAATGTAAAAGTTGCTGCTTACTTCACCCTTTCTACCTGCTACGCCTCTGTGGGCACTGCCTCTGCCCCTCAGCGTGAGGGAAGGTTCACTCCCTCAAAGCACAAGGGAAAAGCTTGGGTCTCATGAGCAGTAAAAAAATAACATTAGAGCATTTTCACAGTACTAGATGATCCAGGCAAGCTTTCTATTTGGAAATTTTTCTTTTTGGTATTTTAGTGTCATTTGCAAGAGTAAATTAATCTCTTTTTCTTTCTTTTTTAATAATGACAGGGCATTTTACTACATTTACATAAAGTTTGATAAAATTATGCATTGCAAAGCAAAGTCTTTTCTTGTACCTGAGGGAGATGCTTTTAATGTATGTCTTCTGCTCCTAGACTATCCCAATGATGTTCTCCATCAAAATCTTGACTACAACTGCTGATCTAAGAAATACTAGCCTGTCTCGCATACATATCTGACAATGTATCAGTTCCTTGGTGGCAATTAACCAGTCTTCTCCCCTAATTCCCAAACAGAGTGAGAAACAATGGAAGGGGAATCAGTGTGCCGTGCTTGACATACTACCTACAATGCAGGAAAATGATTGCTGTCAGCTTACTTTTTCTAATAGACTACAGATATCTAAAACTTACAAGCAAATGCATGTCAAGGAATGTTTTGTGCCTTTTATTTCTACAAAGAAGAAAAGTCTTCTATAGAGGAGGAGAAGGAACAGATCCTGGGGGATGCGTATTTGCATGCACTATGCCCTACAGCTCCATGAAAAAATTACTAAGAATGTTTGGTATAATTAAAATTTATGTTAGTATTTTTCCTTCCATTAAAACCATTAAAAAACAAGAGCAAAGATAATTCAGTCTTTGTCATGCAGTTATTTATTAGATCACTTACAGCAGTACACAGCTAAGATATCAATGTAATGATTTGGGAGAGTGGTTTTGCTGTTTCTGCCTTTATGACTGTCAGCAGCTACAGTATTGTTATCACTTTCAGGGACAAGTATAATCTTACCTCTGAATTATTAATTAATTTGTAATTTTTAGAAGAACTGAGAAAAAATTGATATGATCTTCACTGATACCTCTCAGGGGGTGCAGTCAGTCTGCTGAGAAGCTGTCACCTCACTCAGAAAACTGAACCATCTGTAAACTGAAATTGCTGTCAGTGTCATGAGCAATGTTGTCTATTTTTTGTGTCACAAATACTGTATAATTAGAACAAGATTTTCATCATCTACAGTACATTATTCTGATTAACTGGCTGACTCTGCTATAGTAGCTCTATTTTGACTTGTGCAACACACCTAACACTGCCCCACACGACACAGAATCACAGAATCATTAAGGTTGGAAAAGACCTTTAAGATCATCTAGTCTAACCATCAAACCATCACCAACATCGCGTTCATCACCAAACCATGTCCTCAAGTGTCACATCCACACATTTTTTTAACACTTCCAGGGCATTTGGCAGGCTTGAGCGGTGGGCCTGTGTGAAACTCATGAAGTTCAACAAGGCCAAGCTTAAGATCCCTGCATTTGGGTTGTGGCAATCCCAAGAACAAACACAGGTTTGGAAGAGAAGGGGTTGAGAGCAGCCTTGTGCAGAAGGACCTTAGAGTCTTGGTAGACGAGAACTTCAACATCACCGGACAATGTGCACTCACAGCACAGAAAGCCAAACTTATCCTGGGCTGCATCAAAAGCAGCGCAGCCAGCAGGTCAAAGGAGGTGGTTCTGCCCCTCTGCTCTGCTCTTTGAATCACCATCTGCAGTAACATGTTCAGTTCTTGGGCCCTGAGCAGAGGAAGGACGTGGATCTGCTGGAGCAAGTGCAGAGGAGGACCATGAAAATCATCAGAAGCCTGGAGCACCTCTATATGAAGACAGGCTGAGAGAGTTGGGGTTGTTCAGCCTGGAGAAGAGAAGGCTCTGGTGAGACCCTATAGCAACCTTCCAGCACCTGAAGGGAGACTGCAAGAGAGCTGGAGAGGGACTTACAAGAACATGTAGTAATAGGACAAGGGCAAATGGCTTTAAATCAGAAGAGAGTAAGTTTATATCGGATATTAGAAATAAATTTTTTACTATGGGGATGGTGAGACACTGGGACTGTTTGCCCAGAGAAACTCTGGATGCCTCACTCCTGGAAGTGTCCAGCACCAGGTTGGATGGGGGTTTCGTGGTCTGGTGGAAGGTGTCTCTGCTCATGGAAGGGGTGTTGGAACTAGATGATCTTTAAGGTTCCTTCCAAACAAAATTATTCTATGATTCTAAAATATTGCTGTATTTAATCAGTTTGTCTAATGTCACCATCATGGTTAAGTAATTTTTCTTGAACTACTACTGATAGGGTTGTATATGCAAATAATTAAAATTTCAACAATAAAAATAACAGTATCTTACCATTATGTTGAAAGAATGACTCACTTGATGTACGTATTCTAACGGATACTTGAAAAAGTGGTTTAATATGATATTTCTGGGATAACAGCAGAAAGTGAAGATAATTTTAAAATAGGATATTTTAAGACTGTTACCTGCTCCTTAGAGCAAAAATTTCATGATAACTAAAGTTAAAATAGGTGATACACTTTCCTGTGTGTAACTATAATGCAATAAAATGGAATGTGTAGGAGTTAATCTTTCCAAATAAGGCAGAGATAAAAGTATGTTAGAGAATATTTTCTTTGGTAATTTTTACTTGAATTTGTTTTTGGAAATATTTCTACTGACAGAGTGAGTTTTTCTTTTCTGAATGCATCTGTAATAATGTATTTCAGGCACTGCATATGAATTATATCTTTCATTTTATATGTAGAAATTGGTTAACTAACAATATAAGCACAACAATTTTGCCTATTTAAATAGATCTTTTATGAAATAAACTTTATGCCTAGAGGGGACTTTATTATTAAAATAGGATAACTAGGAAGTAATGATTTTGTTTAATGAAAGAACAGTTTCCATTAATTCCAGCATGCACACAGTTCCTTGATATTTATTCGAATTATGCCAAGGCATATGGTGGCTAAATCTTCCCAGATGTACTTTATTATTGGTTCCTAATGTAAAGTTCTCCATTAGAAGACATGTGGGAATGTGTTGATTCATTCTGCACAGGACAGAAGGAAATTTATGAATTAAATGAACATGTACTTCAGTTTGGATCTGTCTATGGTGAAGAAACCACTGCTTCTAGTTATGGATTCTAACTGGACATAGTAAGAGTATGCTATGATCCAAGGCACAAGACAGCCCAAAATCTCTGATTTGTGTTCATCAGTACACAGTTTGGTTTTCAGTCTTTTCCAAAAGAACAATAAGATCACATATTTATATTAATAAAATTGTGAGCACGCATGCTCAGAATATGAAGACACTTGAAAGCTCAAACCTACTTCTCCAGGTCTTCTGTGCTCCCCCAGCTATAACACTGCAAAGAAGTGCAACACGCTCCTTCCATGATGTGTCAGTGCCAAGAAAGATAAATATCACAATACTGAAAGGAGCGCAAGGAAGATGAAGAGCAACTGTAGAAGACACAGAAGCAGCAGCTGGAACTCTAGGATTCTACCACCTTTGACTAGGAAAATTGGTATTTAAGACATAATTTTCAGCTTAAATGCATAAATATTATGTATTAAAGCATTGATTTCAACAGAACAATTGATAAAACATATAACTGTGATTATAGAAAGGCCCTCAGTACTGCTTTGGTTTAATCCCTTTCTAGAGCATCTCTAAACCAGGAAAAACTCTCCACTGGTACTTTGGGTACATATAAATGTACTGTGTGTTTGCAACTCTGTCAGCACTATTTGTAGGTAATTGTTCTTTTTGACTGGTTTCAATTCCCTTGAGACACAATAGGAAAAGGAAAACAAAATTTAAATGACATTAGCAAAGTTTGCTTTTATTTTTGAAATAGGTTATATAATACCTGTTAGTTTGCTCTAGCACAGGCACGTGTTTGAAAATGGGGCTTTCTGTGACCTAAGGTGATAAAAAATACATTTCATGGGAAGTGCTGAGTAAACTGTTGGACTGCAGCACTCCATCTCTTGAGAATATTAGTACTGTTAATATAGTCATAGTACCTCCATCCATACACACACACACGCACGCACACACAGAGACACACACACGTGTCTTTCCTGCACCCTGCCCATAGTTAATTCTCTTTTTGAATTCTTTGCTCAATATTTGGACTTCAACACAACTGCTGACAGTGTTCTTCTTTTTCCCATCACGGGAATGGATCAGAGGAAGCTTTCTTTCTCCAAAAGCTCTTTGCTGGATAGTCATGTAACTCTGCTGCTGAAAGAGCTGACTGGGTTGCTCTGTCAGAAGCACTCCAGGGGAAAGACTTGGACTACAAGGAGAACAGGAAGAACCCCTGATGGAGACAGTGCCAAAGCACACAAGGAGATCTGCTTTAGGTCAAGACTTCAAGTTGAGATACAAACTTTTCTTTTTAATTAAAAAAGATGACCAAACAAACCGAAAAAAACAAGCCCAGCCCCACCACCCAAAAAAAAAAAAAAAAAAGCCAAGATAAAGTTGTTTGGGAGCCTTTAAAGAAGGAGTAACTGGCACAAGAGGGACAGGTAGTACAAACCTATGAACAGTGAAATGTGAGGACAGAGAAAGAAGTCTCACATATCTTAAACTGACAAATCAAATCTAAGGACACCCGTTTAGGCTATGCATTTCACATAGAATGCAAATTTCCTAAAGGTTTTGTGGGAAATCTGGTAAATCTGCAACACCCTAGGTCACAGAAAGTAGTCTTTTCACTCTTCTAAATCTCAGTATGCTGGCTTACCATTCCTCTCTGGATTTGTAAGTGTATTCGTACATCTAAAACTGCTAGTCCTGACTACCTAGGCATATGTAGAACATATATAGCAAATGACAAAGCTTACACCAGAAAAAAAACATATCAGTGACTGTGCCTTCAAATAACGTAAATAGCTAAAAACTGATTCTGACAGAAATTGTACCATAAAACTTTTCGGTTTTATTTATTCACAGTGCGTTTTCATGAGTAACGAAGGGAAACATGTCTTTACAGAACTGGTAATTACTGCAGTTGCACCATGACAAGGAAAAGGAATTCCAGTTTAGGCTGCTATAGGTACTGAGGTTAACTCATCCATGCTGCAGTCCCTTCTGCACTGAGTGACAGTAGCTATATCTGATCATATAACTCTTGCTGTGAGTAAAGCAAGTTTGCTCAGCAAGCCCACTGTAAAATGCCAGAGTTGTGCTTGTTCAATTATAATTGAAGAGCAGCAAAAGAGCATATTAATTGTTCTTTTGATGTCTATTTTCAATTGAGTTGCCATACACCTTTCTGCCAGGGTTATCTTTCCACTTCTCTAGTGATATTACTTGTTCTGTACAGGATTCCTTCAAACCAATTTTGACTATATTACTAAGACAGCCAGTTGTGTACTGCAAGCAGCAGACATTCTTATTCATCTTTTCACCATCAGACTGACAAAGCAGTGCTTTTAAAAAACATTTTTCTTTCATCTTTAAAAACTAAGTCCCTAGGGAGCAGTACCAATTTGTACCAGTCGAATATTTGGATCAAAGGTCCAAAAAAAAGAAATTCCAACAAAGAGCACAGTGAAGAAGAAGCAACCTGGGTTACTTGGGAATGACTGATCCATGTACTGAAGGAATCCCCAAAGTCTGAAAACACATCTGATCCTTAATTAGCACAACGGAGTCAGAGTGCCCTACTGTTCCTGGCTGAGGAGAAGGGAACTGAGACTACACCTTTTTCTTGCTTTCTGGGGAAGCAATGGCATCTTCTCTCTCTGTCAGTTACTGCTTCTCTAAGGCATGCGCAGTAGGATTTTTCATCCTGCCTGTTGAATCCACTTGAATCCTGTTGAAATTGTGTTCTCTGTGTTCAAGTGGAGAATTCACTGTACTTTAGCATTATCCTTTCCTTAGAGATCCTGGAGTTGGTAATCTTGCCAAAGGCCTGGGAGAACTGACTGGACTTTGTCACATTGCTGTGGCTGGATGTGATGCTGCTTAGATCAAAGAACTGGTACACTTAAAGTAGCTGCATTAAGCATGTACAGGCTGCCTTCATTAGGACTGCTTCTAAATGTTGAAAATTTGCCTTTGCACCCCCAAATTTTTATCCTCTTAGTTTTTTTATTTATGCGTGATGGGCCCCAGTCAGACCAACTATATATTATTTCAATGTTGCATTCCTTGAAAAATTCCAATAAATTCCAATAAAAACATACCTCTACTTTCAGGAGGAGTGTGCCCCCCTGGGTATGCCTTCCTCAGGGCAGTGGTGCTCAGAACTCCTGCATGCTGAAAGGCTTGTCTGTGCCACATTCCAAGGCAGGCAAACTCAGGTCCTGACAAAATGTGTGTAGGAAGGTGTTGCTTCTCCTCCTGCTCTGCACAAGGGAAGCTTTGTGGTCTGCAGGGTCTCCCAGCTGGGAACAATGAGCCTCTGTCCAGGAGAGGTGGTTTCTGCTAGAGAAAACTGCTCTCACCTTTCCTCCATCCCTGCCACCCCACATACTCCTTGTAGGCTCAATATGCTTCCCCTTGACCATATAATCCTTAAATCCAGCAAGAGACCTGAAACACTGACCTGACTTCTTCCTATGCACCACTCTGGCAGGAAACACTGAGCTCATTGCAGCAATCTCAGTCAGGGAACCCAGGGGGATGTACCTGCCTGGCCTGGCCTAACCTCTTCACCTACCAAGCAGCCTCCTGCCCCACACCATTGATCCTGGGGTATTTTTTTTCCTAGTTTTTCAAGTTCAACTCTCCTGCCAAAGCAGGGTCACCTAGAGTAGGTTACACAGGAACATGTTCAGGCGGGTTTTGAATGTCTTCAGAGAGGGAGACTCCATGACCTGGGCAGCCTGTTCCAGTGCTCTGCCACCTTCAATGTAAAAGTGTTCTTCCTCATGTTGAGGTGAAACTTCTCATGTTTTAGATTTGGCTATTGCTCCTCATCCTGTCACTGGGCACCACTGAAAAGAGTCTGGCACCATTCTCTTGGCATCCTCCTTTAAGATATTTATGTGCATTAGCAAGATCCTTCTCGGTCTTTTCTTCTCCAGACTGAACAGGCCCAGCTCTCACAATTTCTCCTCGTAAGAGAAACGCTCCAGACCCCTCATCATCTTTGTGGCCTCTGCTGCACCCTCTCCAGTACCTCCTTGTCTTTCTTGCGCTGAGGAGCCCAGAACTGGACACAGCATTCCAGAGGTGGCCTCACCAGGACTGAGTAGAAGGGCAGGATCCTCTCCCTTGATCTGCTGGCCACCCTCTTCCTCTTGCACTCCAGGACACCACTGGGCCTCCTGGCCATGAGGGCACTGCTGGCTCACAGACAACTTGTCATACAGCAGGACCCCCAGGTCCTTCTCTGCAGAGCTGCTCTCCTGTAGGTCAGTCCCCAACCTCTGCTGACGCTTGGGGTTATTCCTTGCCAGCAGGAACCTGCACTTGCCCTTTTTGGACCTCATCACGTTTCTTTCCACCCACCTCTCCAGTCTATCAAAGTCCTGCTGAATGTCAGCACAGCCTTCAGGTGTATCAGCCACTCCCCCCAGTTTTGTTTTGTTGGGGTTTTTTTGTTTTACTCTTGTTTTGAATTTTTTGTTTAGTATTTGGTGGTTGGTTTGGTTTGGTTTGATTTTTTTCATTCCGTTTGGGCAGAATGATGTGGGTTTTTTCCTTATATATACTCTCAGAAACAGAAACTTAATTTTGGCTGAAATATTTTAAAAAGAAAGCAAAACCACAACGCAGCCTAAGACAGATACCAGGAATGGAAAGTTCAGCATAAAATCATAATATTTATGAAGTTATGAGCAGCAGAAAACAGAGTTATAGGAAGTGGAAAGTGTCAAACAGCTCCTGTAATAGATGCCAATGCCGGTGTCTTCAATGTTTAAATCAGGGTGTGCAGGATTGAAGGCAGTGACTCAAAGTGCGCTTCAAAGATGATACAGAGGTCTCAAAAACGAAACATCAAGCAAATGTCAAAAAGGCTCTGTTCTTACTTGCAACTAGATGACTCAGTTGAACCGGTTTATTTTTTCTCCTCCTCCTTGGGCTTTGGAAGATGGAGCAAAACAAGGAGATTGATGATGTAGCTGGTATCAGTGCCAGCATATCTGCTGGAGTAGTCTTGCGCTGATCTGGGTTCTTGCAAGCCAAAGACCACTGAGATTCAACCTTTATTTCCCATCCATGCAAGAAAACAAGCAGGAGTGCTCGACTTCCCTCTGTTCCTGGGCTAACTCCTGGGACAAAGAGCCCAAACCAAATTCTGTAGTCAGTGCTGGGTACAAAAAAGTGAGGGTGAGAGCAGTGTGAGGTGTCTGAAAGGGAGACTTCGCCCTGTCCTCCCCATTCCTGCTGGGCTTCCTAAGGCTGACAGTTCCTTGGGGCTCTGGGGGCTATTTCTGCAGCTGTAAATGTTGTCTTAGGCACAAAGTACTAGCAAGAGATTGAAAACATTTTGAGTTTTGGTTCTCAAAATTAGCTTTGAATCTTATCCCTTCCAAAGTAAGCTTTACATGTTGAGTGAGAAGTCTTTTTAAGCTTCAGTATTTTAGCTTGTCAAATTACTGAAGAGGATCCAAGCTCATTCTTTCTTTTATTTTTACTGTTCAAAAAATGTTGTCTATCTACAAGGACTGTTTTGGTCTGATGTTTTGAACAATTTTGAAAGTAGATATCATGAAAAAAAAAATTAAAATACTGACAAAAACTTTATTATTTTTCAGAGACCATCTACATTCTCTTTTACATTATTCTTCTCTTAACAAATTGACAGCATGGAATGAAATTTTGATCACCTTTTTTTAGAGAAGAAAAGTTTAATCCTTTTCTATTTTTTTCCATTTTCACCTTGGATAAAGTAACTTCGAAAGGATCCAGTAGTTCTATTCTTTAAACTGAAAAGAACTAATAACAAGAAATCTCATAAATATGTGAGGCAAGAGAAATTCCATCCAGTTACTCTTTTCAAACCATCAAAATTAAGAATTCAATAAAAAAAGAAAGAAAAATATATTTTTGCATGTTTTTCAGTTCTAAAAACATTACAGGATAATTTTACTGAAGTTATCAATCTCTAATCAAAGGTATTTTTTTCCCCCCCAAATACAATGTTGGAGTATTCTAAAACACAGCCCTCAGTGAAAGTCCAGTTGTAGACATTTTTACAGTAAGACTATGAATGTGCCAAAATCAGTATAACTTTTTAACAATTGGTGACCACAAAATAAATATTTCTAAGGAGAGATTTTTCAGAAATGTTTTGCTTCTACAAGAATTCTGTGTATATTCAGGTATCTACAAGAATTCTGTGTATATTCAGGTATTAAAAGTTAATAAATAAACAAAGAACTTGGTGGAAAGCTTAACTGAGGAGACAAAGTTATATGTCCACAATACCTCTGGTTTTATTTGGTTCTAGAAAATACTAGCACAATATTTTTTCAAATAAATGAAAACCTTACAATCCTAATATAATTTTATTAATGCCTTCAGTTTTTGATTTCTGTGAGGAGAAAATGTCCAGTTAAACCTATTCCTATTAATTCTGTTGAATCTTTCTCTTTTTATATTGTGATAGATTTAATCCTATATTATTAAATCTATATTTTTTCCTCTTTTGCTTTCCTTCTAGGGACATATTATCTACCCTGTTATTTTCCTCTCTGCAGTCAGTGTTAATCTACTGCAAAGTACAAATTAATTATTTTCATGTGAGCAACTATGACTTCGTTTATTTGCCTTTTCACTCAAGTTAAATAGCTGTCATTTCCAGGTAGTTTCTTTAACTATCTTGAAACCTCTCTTTGCTAAGAAGACTTGAAATTCACAGTGAGGTTTTGTGTTCACCTGAGACAATCACGGTAAGTAGTGAAGGGGCCTGTAAGGCCATGTCAAAAATCGCTTCCCGAAAGCCTTCTGGTTTGAATTCTGCTTAGACTTTTCTAGGGAAAAATTGAAACATTCAGTGTGGCAAACTATTTGAATTTCTCTTTCTCCTATTCACCCTCCTGAAACCCCACAACATGAAATTATATAACTGGAAGATGTGTTGGTCTATTGCACTGACTGTTACTGGCACCTAAGACTACTACTCCATGTATTCTGGATCATGAGTTAAAGTCTCAGGGATGTTCCTGAGAGAGCCTCTCCCCAGGTACAAGTGTGTCTGCTGGCTGAGGAAGCAAATGCCAGCTCAGCGACTTTTGATTGGAAAGTCAGCTTGAGATGTAATTGGTCAGGTGGACAACCTCTGTGCAGATGTTAAATGCAGGATGATGAAACTTTAGAATCCTTTTAAAATGCATTTGTTAATAAACATCAATTAATATATCAAAGGCTCACAGGAAGCAGTATCAGAAAAGCTGTGGAGATGAAAGAAGATAGCTACTGGTGGCTTTTGAATATCAGACTGACAAAGCAGAATTTTTCTCTGCAGTAAGTTCTCCAATGCTTTATCATGATTGCGATTTTTCGGCTAAGACATGGTTTCTCAGTCTAATCAATCTGCTTTATTAAGGTAGTTTTCAAAAAACCTAGTTTTAAACAATACTTTATTGGATTTCTTTTTGCATCTTGCTGTAGTATCTTGAGCAATTGTTATCTTTGCTTTTCACTGGTTTTGCATTTGTCAGCTACTACAAATTTATTTAAGTAAGCTCTGCCTATTTTGTCCTTAATTTTCCCTCATAAATCACCTTTATTCATGAGAAGGTGAACCTTCCTATTATTATTTCTCTGGTAGTCATAAAATAACTTATGCACCAGCAAAAATAAGAAGAGTACAACTGAGAAAAAAATACCACAGAGAAAAAAACCCTACCACAGAAAATGCCTTCTAAAGTGACAAAATTTTGGTAGTGTCTGTGTGTTGCTTTTTAAAAATCAGGGTCCAGATTTAGAAGACAAGATAACAATTACTGGTTGCTTTTAAAAATGTAATCTACTGTTTTATAATCAGTAGACTCATAAATGATTTAGCAGTGTTGCTGTTGCTAAAGGTGTTAAGAGTTGTAAATTGGGGTTCATGGTAAGCTAGTATTGCAAATATCTATTTTTTATTATTATTTTGGCAGATTCATCCACTTTAAGTCTTCCATTTAATCTTTGCCATCTCTGAATCTTTTTTTCTTGAGCAAAAGAAAGAGCAAATTGCTATCTTAATTCTTTGCTGTAGCCACATTAACTACACTAATTTTGAGCTGTATTCAAAAAAAACCCGAAAGACAGAAGAGTAAGACAAAAAGTAAATTTTGTTGACTGAATTACAAATAAGGGTGGCCTTGAGAGCGTGAACTTTGCTCAAGCTATAATGAGTGCAGCAGTGTATAAAATTTAAACTTTTCTCTGTGGATGAATGTCAACAGTGGTTTGCTCTTTTCACAAACGATCAAGTAAGTACAATGCTGAATATACAGAAAACCTTTAAAAAGTACCCTTCTTTTTTCCCCCAGAATATCCATCAAGCACATCCACAGTGATGACAGTTTTCCACTTGCCCTTTTTTGTATAGTGTTGTGATGCTTAGAGAAGACCTGTCTGACTGAGTTCACTCAGTTGCATCTAAGTTGCAAGGAGTTAGGTCACCCAGACTCTCCATGGGAAGCTATTTTTTTGATATTTTCCAGCTGACATATTCTTCGAAGACACAGTGCCACAGAGTAGAACAAATTGAGGAAAAAAATATCACCTAGGAAATTTTAATTTTGAAAGGCCAACTTGTAAAAAAACATGCCAAACTATATCGGTTTTGATGAATCTTCTGATCAAACAAGGTTTCGGGTCTTGTCTCTTTTCCACTGAGCCTCTCCCCTTCCCCCTTGGACGGTCAGTCTTTGCCTACAGATATGGGACCTCAGCGGCCATGGAGATGTGAGACATACTGCTTGTGCTGCCTCCTCGGATTTGAGGTGCACAAGGCTGCCAGCACCATCCTGTGGGAACAAGATGCTCAGAGCCAGGGCAGCAGAGGAAGAGGGGATGAAGAGGGAAAGGAGACTTGTGAATTTTCAGGTGCTTTCCTATACAGATGTGAGCCAAAAACTCTGGGCACTTCATCCATCTCATGAAGGAATCGCTGCACTGCAACAGAGGCTGCCTCCAGTGAGATATTGAGTTGGCTTTGTCAAAGCTGGATTGAATTTATCCAGATAACCAACATTTCCAGTCGGTGAAGTCAGCTTCACATCTCCCAGAGCTGTGGGGCTTGGGAATGAAAGCCAGAAAAGCTTGTAACCTGCTCTCTTGGGTACTCATCTTCTGTCTAAATTTGAGATTACTGTTTCCAGTAACAAAAAAAGAGATAGAGGCCTATTCAACTAGACTTTTTTATTTTTTTAAGTGAACAAAAAGGCATTTTGAGTCTTTGTCTGCTTCTTTTGTATGTGAATTCTTCACTCCCTCTGTGGACCAAAACACATGATTTACAGGCTGTTGGGACAGTGCCCAGGGACCAAAGGCAGAAGGGGCAGAGGCCACACAGTGAGACCAGACATAAGAGCACTAGGATAGCAGAAGGATGTGGGCTGGTACATTACTGGATAGATTTGAAATACCTGCTGTTATCTTCTTACTTCCCACAGTCTTTCAAAGAGAAAACAACATATTTTTTCAAGGTAACTTACTTAATGCTTCTCATTACTCTCCTACCTTCCTGTAAATATATTCATGAGATCAAATTTCTACCCTTAGCAAAAGCAGGCTACAAACTAATGCAAAAGGATGTAACTGAAAGCTTTACACAGGATCATACTAGAGTAAAATTCTAGGGCACATTTGTGTTTGCTACAGTATTGATTCTGTGTTTCTTTTCCAGTAGGAGCAGAAACTTCCTTTTTTTCATTTATTTTGATCTGTGGCCTGGTTATATTATCAGTGACATTAAAATTCCATTCAGTTGAAAATTAGAATTAATTTATTATATGTTTCATGATTCTGAACACAATTTTTTTTTCTTAAAAATACAAAATAGCCAGTGAGAGAAAAATAAGTATTTGGTACCAAATTTCTCTACCCCACATATACATGAATTTTGCAATAGAGAAAGGCATAGCCAGATACTTTAAAAGATTGAGGACTATTCCATGAACAGCTATCTAGAAAGATATTCATGAGGGTAAAGAATTTTGAAACAATTTAAACTCTGACCATTTCACAAGGAGAAAAATCAATCAGCACTAAGTGCACATTAAATGCATTTCAAAAGTTTGTTTAACTAAAAGAATACATCTGTCTCTAAATAGTGCTGTTATATAGGGAGGCTTGATTTCCCTCACTGGAAAGAGGCTGAGCTTTTTATTTTCACTTAAATCAGACAGAGGACGAAACTTACAGCTTCATATCCTAATGCTAAATCTGGAAACACTCTTATTAAACCATTCAGCTGGGTCTCTGGATGGCAAGTTACACCTGTCTGTGACAGAAACAGCCAATATGAAGGAAGATCTTGTTGATCAAACTTTTATTTATTCATTGCAGATAAAGGACTCCCTGGAAAGCAAAGGATTCTGCTTTCCTTGTGGTGCTTTAAATCCTTGATAGCTGTACAAGACACATAGGCAATATCCCTTGCACATGCTGTGTTTATTGCCAATGTTAAAACATCTACAGTTGAGGGAAAGTGGTGGCATAAGATAGAAAAACATTAGAAAGATAAATTGCTAATTGGAACAGCTGTTTTGTAACTAACTAAATGTGATTTAAAACTTAGATTTCTTCAAGCAGAAGTTCATAGAGGAAAACTTTGGACCTTTTTGGTAGATAATCTCTTTAATTAATATTTTCACCCCAAACACAGCTGTGACTATTTTACTGAAAGAATATAAAGACTGAAAAGATGAACACCATTGTAGAACAAAACTATATTGCCGTAGTGAAAGTAATTTAAAACCTTTATTAACATATATTGAGAATCTCAATGTTTTAGCAAAAAATGTAGAATAAAATTGAAAATATGAACTATCTCCATTTTCATCCTAGACCCACAAAACAAAGACTGATATGATGGCAACAAAAGAAATGTGAAGACACTGACTAATGAAAGATGTGTGATGTCGCTGTTGTACCGGGGACGGCGAGAAAACGACATAGATTCGATCCAGGAAGAAGTGGAATTATTTCTTAATTTACAGACTCATTTATATATCTTAGTTTGCTTGAATGGCATAAGGTTATTGGTCTCTGACCATCCACCTCCAGTAATGATTGGTCAAACTCTACACCACCCATTTCAAAATATTTCTTCAGTCAGTAACACAACAATACCACACAACATCTTGCACCTGCAAGATAAAGGGATTGGTTTACAAAATCCTCTGTTTTCAGCCAGCATCCGTGTGAAAGCAAGGACTTTCACATATACACTGGCAGAAAGCTGGAAAATCTCTTAGCGACCGAGCCTTCAGCATCCACAGTGTGATATGCATTGAAGTGAGTGGTAACATAAACTAGATTGAGGCAATTCTTGTTTTTCAGCAAGCAGGAGGATGTGGGAGGTGAGGGAAGACTGAAGCCCCTGGCTGAGCAGAGGAAAGGTCTGCAGAATCCAACAGAGCCTTTAGAGGGGAGTTGGGGACAGAGTAGTGGAAAGAAGGGAGCAGAGACCGTTCCACCAAGGAACAAGGCCAGCACCACAAACACCAAGATTCTCCTTCAATAACAAGTAAGGTGTCACCAAACCTTGCTTTAACAACCCATAAAGCATTTCACCATCACTGCTCTTCTACAGCTAACGCACAGTTAATTTGATGTATCCTAAAACTGAGTCAGCAATAAAGACACATATTTGATAAGGGGCAACAGAGCATGTGTCTCTCTGCTTTGATGTCTCATGGTTGCCAGGATAGCTGTCTGCCCTGCTGTGCAGAATCTCTGTCCAGGTCCTTTAAAAAAAAATTGTGCTGGGGTCAGAAGAACCCTTTGTGTGCCTGTCCAGGACCCAAGGGGTGTACAAAGCAAGAACCTGCAACTTTCAAGACATGAGACAAATGTTTCAAGAAGAAAAGAGTGGTGACATCCAAACACTACAAAGGACTGATGCTCCAAGTATCTATGCAAGTGAAAAGAAACTGTGATAAAAAACTCAGCCAACTGCTTTGTAGAGCATTTCAAGTCCCATGAAGCAGGCTGATGCTCCCCCAACCCCCAGAAGAGTCAGCAAGCTAGAAAATGCTTCAGACATATGAATTTATATATTACTTTGAAAAAGGTAACCAGTATCCAGGAAATTCATCCCTGTGTTGGTTATTCAACTCTGTAGGATGGCTGCTGCGCTGAAAAAAAGCAAGGTCTTTGGCTTTGTTGATCAGATCCGCCTATGAACAACATAGTACAGGTGCAGACACAGTGTTTTTATCAGTGTCACAATGATTTGCCAGAGAAAACTAGCATGAGGCAAACCCCAGCAGCTTTAAGCTAAAAACTTGTCATGCTTTCAAGAAATCTTGCTCTTGAGAAATGTCTTTCCTGAAAAAATGAGAAAAGAAATTTCATTAGACTTCAGGATTTTTATTCCAATAGCTGTTTTTCAGCTCTTCAAGGAGTTCTGCAAGACAGATGAGACTGAAAGTGTTCTCTTGGTTGGAAAAGCCCCTGAGAGCACACTGTCAGCCCAATTAGGCTGTGCGAGAAATTGCGAAGCTCGAGCAGTGGATGAAGTAAAGTGACAAAAAGCCTGAAGTGACTTGTCCCATACAAAGCTCTGTGAATGGAAGGAATGATGTTCACTCACCCAGACAGGGAAAAATAGATGTGAAAAATGAGATCTCAAGGGTGGCCCTTAATGACATTCTGTGTTGGGGAAGGTGGGTGCATAGGTAGATGGGAAATACATGAAAATTTAGTTTCAGTGGGTAAATGAGTCTGAAATTAATTTCTGTGACTTCTCAGCTTCTTTTGTAATTGCAAGAAAGGGCCAATACTGAAGAAAAATGTAATGAATTGCCTGCTATCAGATTAAACAGTTCAGATTATTAACCTGCTATCAGATGAAACAGTTCAATGCAAACACATTGCTGACATATTGGAAATTCAGCCATGTAGTATCTTGCGTAGTGACTTACCCCCTTTACATGCAGAATGTAAATAAAGGATAATAGTTTGGATTTGCTATGAATTTGGATTTGCTATGAATTCTTGCTTTGATTTCTAGTGCTATGAATACATAAAGCAAAAGACTCTAGAGATAGCTCATGGTGGATGTTCCTTTGGGACTACCTCGTTAATAGTTTCTCTGCTTGATATATCTGAAAATATTTTGTAGATCTTTTTTTAAAATTTTTTCATATGCAAATAAATATTAAATTGAGGTAACTTATTCTTAGATGATTACATAATTGTCTTGTATCAGGTCTATAATGTGCGTACTTTCATTGGAAAACTACACCTGTGAAATAAATAGTTTCTCCTCCAAAGGTACAGAACATCTTCGAAAAGGTCACAGTGTCATTGCTGACAAGAGAGTTCATCAGTGCCTTTCAACCACTGAGAAGAAGCAATATCCTCCTCTCAGGTACAGCTCACTCAGAGATGGTCTTTTTTGGGGGGGGAGGGCTAGTCTTGTGTTCTCTGCTCTTCAGTGGAGTGGTTGGCCAACTTTAGGCTGGTCTGCACATGTGGGCATGCACTGCTCTGCTGAAGAATACCTGAGGCTGCAGAGCACTCAGTGCCTCAAACTGAGCAACAGCAGGTGGGGTTGATCGGCCCATGATGCTTGGCCTGGGGACCACTTGGCCCCTGGACCTTCCACAGTCCCCGAGAGCCTGCACCCCTCTCTGCTTTCCTGCTCAGGATCCTTTGGGAAGCAGCTGCTGAAATACAGAAAGCTGAAAGTTAATCAGCAGAAGGGGTTTGATAAAACTATTTTCACTTCTCTAAGTCATATGTGTCCCTAAGCAGCCTCTTGTGGGGCTGAGGCAAGAGGGCATGAACAGAGTTAACTTCTCTGCTGGTTCCCTGTGCTGCACACCTGGGAAGACACAGCTAAACTAAGGCAAGTCTTCAAGTAAACCTTTCTAAAATATTGCTTGAAGAGTTCCTTGCATCTTCTCTTCCTCCTCTCTCTTAGCCACCTAATGCTGTGAGATTTAATTTTTCTCGCACAGTTTTGAGACAATGATATCATAGCTCAAATGCTTTTCTTTCCTTTCAGTGAATCTCAGTATTTCAGTAGTCGGCTCATAATGTCTTTCATATTGGTCAACTCAGTTCTCTATTTCTGTTACCCATTCATCCATGACATTAATTTATTTTCATGTAATTTTTTAAATTTAGTAGCAGCTTCTTATAAATCAGAGTATATTAACCCACTCTTGTTTTTTATTGCACTCAGGAAATTTGTTAAATCTTCAGTGAAAGTTGTCCCATTCTCTCCTTCAGTTAATCTTTCTCCTGGGGAAGAATCCATTACTGTACGGAACATCACAAGTTAACTCACCTGTTCTAAATGTCAGGCAGAATATAGTTTGCTTTCTTCAGATGAAAAAAATAAAATATTTCAGCTCTGAAAATCCTCACAGAAAAATTCTAGCAAATGCTGTATTTTATCACAGTTCAGGTAAGATGGGAGAAGAAATAAAAAGAAGAGCGATAAAGACTCACAGAGGAGAATTTAACCAATTAGCAGGCAGTCAATCAGCTCTAGAAATTGGATGTCAAATACTGCTAGTAGAATATCTATGTCAACATATGTGTTATGCATTTAATTTTTCTAAAATATGCTCTTGCTGGAAGTGAGATTCAATCAACATATTTCCCAGCTCTGTTAGTGCATTGCAAATGTTCTGGAAAATTATGAATGAATCCAAATAATTTTGCTATTCAAGTTCCAAAGTTTGCTCCTTCTAGGAAAATCATGTGTTCAGTTTCTTTGTTTTCTTGTCTCAGAGTCTGTTTAGTAGAGGTAATCTGATGGGATGTCTAATGTGGCTGGTGAAGAACCATGCTGACACTCAGGAGATGTATGTCATATTCCATAGTTGGATGACAGTCCCTTAGGTGACCTTTGGGAAGTTTCTCACCTTTCTGTGTCTTAGCCTGAGCTTTCTTCCTTGGGGATATTATCCTCTCTTGTAAAGTATTTCTTTACAAGCTTTTTAAATATCAAGAATATTCCAAGTGAGCAATTCATATAAAGCTCAAGGATGTAATGGTAGTATCAGTGATTCTGCAGATAATTTCAATCTTTTTCAAACTCTCCCTTGAAAGAAAAACATTATAATCACCTCTTCTTATGAATGAAATTACCCTCTGCACTTCCTGCTTCCCTCCCTCTGCTGTGGGTCAGCACTTTGCCAGAGCTATCCTTTCCAGAATGCGTTTCTGATTTCCTCTGTGACTGGGCCACCTATCAGACACATCCTGATACTTCCCAACAATGTGTGAGAAGAACTGAGATAAAAAAATAAGTTCCTAGTAATTTTTGTTACAAAGTAATTTCTAAACCTGAAGATTATGACTTTCACAAGTCATGTGACTAAATTAATCAGAATTCTTGTCATAATAACACTGAATCCTGTGATCTATTTTAGGATGGCACTCATCTATTAAGTATTAATTTATTTTAGATTTTTTTAACATATAGCATATTTAAATATATGTAGAAACCACTGTGGACTTTAACACAGAAAAGTTTTTGCTTTCTTTTTTTTCTTTTTTTTCCTTTTTTTTCCTCTTTTTTCTTTTTTCTTTTTCTTTTTCTTTTTCTTTTTCTTTTTCTTTTTCTTTTTCTTTTTCTTTTTCTTTTTCTTTTTCTTTTTCTTTTTCTTTTTCTTTTTTCTTTACCTTTTCCTTCTTTTATGCAATAGATGCTTCAATACATTTTGCTTGTGCATTTCATCTGAAGTTTCTCATTCTAAATTGCAAATGTCTGACCAGCAACCTGACAATTAATTGGAAATGAGGGATACCAACAGACTTTAGACTCAAAAAAGACATACCTCATTGAAAAGACAAAACCTTTTCATCACAGTGGTTGTCCTGAAGGAGGCACAAGAAGAAAACAGTAAACAATCTCTTTATAAAACAGAACTTTCATTTTAAATCAGTTAGATAGTCCAATATCTATTACTTGTATACTTTCAGGGACTTCATTAGGCAATTAAATGGGAAAAAGAACTCCTCCGCTTCTTTCTTTTCCTCTTAATTTTAGACTAAGCGAATTAGACGTAATATGTATCAATACTTTTAACTTAACTGGAAGTAATTTTCTTCTGTGCTTCGTGTATAAACAATCACTGTTTTTCCAACAACAAAGGCTTTTCTTCCAGGCACTATTGATTCTATTATACACACACACAGATACAGACTGTTACAGCATATTTTTCACTTATTATTTAGTTGACTGCTTAGTGATTGTGGTAAGCCTGGTATAAGATAGCAGGAGAACTGCTTGTCTGTATTTTGCCTGTAGCCTTTTGTGATGAGGAACACATTACTATATTATCTCTTGCAGGGGACTTTCATTTTACCAACTGACAGCAAAGAAAATCTGTTCAAAGCATCATATAATTGCATTGGTTGAAAAGACACAGATCCACAAAAGAAAAAAAGGATATTTAGACTCCAGGAAGTGTGTTGAAAAGACACACTTTTCAACAAAGGGTGAAAGGAAAGAAAAAAACCCAAAAAAAAAGGAGTGGAGTAGGCTATAAAATCCAGGTAAAAACTGAGTTTTTTCTTCAGAAACCGTTCACTCAAACCCATGCTTTATTTTCTTTGATTGTAATTTACCAAAGGCTTTTGGTCTTGAAGTCTTGTATACCCACAGCTGTCCTCCTGGACAAGGGGAATTTCACAAACCTCAGTGAGGTCAACTACTGAGAGGCTGACCCAGGAGATCCCCTTCCCACCTTTCTCTTTAATACTATTTAAATCATGTGTGATTTTATGAGTAAGATTATCCTAAGCAGAATTCATTTATTTCTGCACTCTCTTCAGCAATTTTGTTGCGTAATCTGTGCATGACCACTCATTCTTTTTCCAATACAGAAGGCTACTGCTGAACACCGAATCTGTTGTTTACACAGAGGCACATAGTTATAATTGGTTCCCATTTCCCCCAAGGATGTGATTGTTCACAATTTTTAGTGACTCTAAGACTTCTAAGAAAGCCCACTTGCCCCTGGCTGAGGGCAGCTATTGGCAGGCTGGCATAGTGCAGAAGGGCAAGCAGCCACCATAAATCACTGTGTTTTTCCCACTATTTAGAGAAAAAGCAGAGAGCATACACGCAGAGAAAATTCCAGGAAAGACAGGAACAGAGTATGCATATCCACCCTGGTGTTTCAAATATAACATGAATATTTTGCTGAAACTAAACTTGGTTACTAAAAGGGCTTAACAACTCCTTATGGTTACTGAACTATTGAAGTATTAATTGTAGGAGTGGGCGTTAGAGAAAGGATGCTCCTAAATCGTAGACTCTATATGTTTCGGGTTGGAAGGGACCTTAAAGATCATCTAGTTCCAACCCACCTGCCATGGGCAGATATACTTCCCACTAGATCAGACCAGACTAAACCCTCAATATTCATCACAGATTTCCCTAATTCTGGAAGAAATGCCAGTGTTCTAGGCAGAGCAGAGGAATGCCTAAGTCAATAGTTTGTTCCTGGAACCTGAACATTTTGAGTGTGGAAAACAAATGGGCTCAGTGTTATTTTATGAGATTACAGATTAGATACAGCTAGATATGACATTAGCTACAGCATGCCATGACACCAGCGAAGTTCTGAGAATCAGGAAAATCATCTGGAGAAGAGAATTTTTCTGTAAGAAATACAAGCATCATACTCATTCTTAAATAGTATTCTGAGAATAGTGCTATCATCTTGCCGGGCATCCTTCAAAAGGAGGAAGAGAGTGAGGGGCACTAAACAGAAAAAGAGAAAATGTACATTTTTTTAATATAGAGAGTCAAGATGAGTCTCCAAGAGGGTGCCTTTCAAGTATGTGGCAGGTATTTTTTCTTCATGTAATAAACTGATTTTTGTATTTGTTTCCAAGAAAGAGCTTCTGTGCACAAGCTTTTTTCATCAATATTGAAAAAAGCAAAAATGAAAAACCAAAACCACCCAGCCCTCACCTCTAAAGCTATCTACTTAAATTTCTATTCAGATACTTCTGTGAGATTTAACCTTTAATAACTTAGCCTCCTCTGATTTGGCAACTTTTGGACTAATGTCAATAAATAAATTATCTTTTGTCTGGGAATGTTTAATGAGTGCTTTATGGAAGATGTAGGAGGCATTGAAAAAAGGAAGGGAACTTGTAAATGTATTGTATCCATAATGAGACAAATTATTATCTTTTGGCCATTTCCAGTCAAAAAAAGAGTACTTTTGACTATAAAAACAGCAGAAAAACTGCAATTGGAGAACTATGGGACTCCCTACCCCTTAAGAGTGTGACACCACATGGATGAGTTTTACAACTATGGGGAAATGGAGAAGCAATGAAAGTCTTTGTGCCTTCCTCTTGTAAGCGTATAAAGCATGACAAACTCTTCTGTAATTCTTGGTCAGAGGTATATATAGACATGAAATCTTGTTTTCAGAGGCCATCCTAAAACATTTACAAATGCAGAAGTGCATATTTTGTGTGGAGTTTGAAGCCTTTGTAGATGTGAATATCATGAGCTTTGCCTTTAGGCAAAAACACTTAAATAGATTTGGCATTAAAAAATGACATTGTATTCTTTCCCTGTGACCTGAATCTAGTATGAATCATCCTTTTAAACATTTTCATAAATGGAAATTAAATGCCAAACCATTGCAGCATTCATTGGGAGCAATTAAAAAGCATTTAGCAAGTTTATGGCTGTAGTCCACTGTCTCAGTACAGCTCTGCACTACATCAGCTTTGCAGCACCGGCTATTCCCCTCAGTGCAGTTATGCCAGCATCATGCTGGCACAGGAGCCCAGAGCCACAATCTTTCTCTTCAGAGTATAGAGGGGTAGAGCTTTAGGGTTGTTCTTAAACATGTTTTAGACCCCCTGGCCTTTGTTCTAATTCAAAGGTGTCTCTCCAAAATGGCTAACTGATTCAAAGGGGATTGAATGCTCTATAGGATGTATTAACTGGGTGTGTCCGGACACGTAACCTCATCTCCACTTCCTCACTTCATTATACATTTTAACCAGAGCATTTCTCTTAGCTATTCATCTCTCACAATGATGCTACTTAAAATTTTTCTGTTCTGTCTCAAATTTAATTCCCTTAAGTACTAACTCATGGCCATTTTACTAGTTTCCTACTGTGTGCAACTTTGTTATAATACATGGAGAGAAATGCAAAAGTAACGAAGTGATAAATCATGTCTGTCATGCACTATAATATCTTGCTTTGGGTAACCCATGAATGCCCCGAGCAGTGTGAATTCCGTGGCTTTACTGTTTAGTGTCCAGTGTATTAATACACTGGTATGTAAATCACATCTCATATTAATCACTGTTTATTTTACCCCAGGAACATAAATAAGCATTAAACCTAATCCTCTATGCAAAATTTTGCTTTGCATACACTTTTTACTAGTCTTAACTCGAGTAACTTCTCAGCTTGGACTTTTAGAAAGTAGAAAGCCTTTGTATTCTATGCTGGTGACTACAACTCAGTGCTGCTCCAGGAGAGGGGTTTTCATCCGGTTGGATTTCCCATCTCAGTTCTTGATAACAGACTTCCTCCTTCTTTAAAGCCCCAGAGTCTCCGTTCTGACTTCCATGTTACCATGCTACAAACAAACAAACAAACAAACAAAACCAGCACTAGAGCCACGCATTAGGATAACCACACCCAGCAGGTTTCTCATTGAGAAGTGCAGAGGAACCGTGATTTCTGCAGCTGGATATGAAAATATTTTGACAAGAGAAAATTATAATTTCAGTTGGAACTCTTCAAAACCCTTGACAGAGATCTTAATACAGATAAGGAGAAAATATTAAGAGATGTAATAGTTGAATACTAAATTTTCCTGAAGGCTACAGCTGGGATCTGAATGGGCTAGAAAGGCAATATTTCACTTTCAATATGAAAAAGTTTCACCTGCAGAAAAGTCTTGATCAGCCACTTCAGATAGCAGAGGAATTTAGAACTGCTTACAGAGCTTACTCCCGTCTTTATTGTCTGCAGATTTTTTTCCAAAGAAGTGGGCTTTGTTATTTTTTAATCCTTCTATTTTGCTCAGATGGTGATAAGGACCACATTATAACGAAATCAGGACATGTAAAGGAAGTATTTTGTATCTAGAGGAAAAAAGTATGTTTGTCCAGTTTTCACCAAGGCAAAACAAACCTGAACAAAGAAGCTTATGATTCTGAAAACTGGGTTTGCTTCCTTAAGCATGACTGCTCCAGAGCAGTGGGGAGCTTTTTCCATTGACTTTTATGGGGAAAATTTCCCTTCAGCTAGAATATGATTAATTGCTGAAAGGAAAGAGAAACCTGTTTCTGTTTGATTAGAATGGTGTTGAGCATATTTACTATCTTATTCTGAAAACCAGGAAACTTGACAAAGACATTTTCTGTGATTCTAGTGATTTGTTATCTGAAAGCTTTGTTCCTAGAACAGCTATTGAAACAAGTGTTTCACGTTCCCTCCTTAGGCCTTTCACTTTGTAAACATTTCTGTTTAATGCACAGATTTATCAGGATTTGCTAATGAAAATGACTACAGAGGATTGTACTGTTTAATGGGCCACAAAAATACCATCTCTCAATTGTGTGAAGTGACATTTGCCATCATGCAGTGACCTCTCCAGAACCTGCAGTCAGATTCTGTTCTCTGCAGGGTATCAGTGGGGAATAAGCTGTCCTGGGACTGGTGAATGTCACACATGTGACATGCCTACCTAATAAGCTCTTTGTAGCCTGCTCCGTGGGGTACTTCTCCTTGCTGGGCTGTGAATTGGCTATTCTACAGCTTAAGCTGTTGCTAAAATGAATGCAGTCTGAGGGACAGTGCAGCTGCCTCTCCACCATGAGCAGGCTCAGACAAAGCTTTCCAAGTGGATACTGGAGGTGCTGAATAGAATAGAACAGAATAGTTTGCATTTTTCAGTTGGAAGGGACCTGCAACAATCACCTAATCTAAATGTAATTAGATTAATGGCACCTTACCTTCTCAAAGTCAAGGTCTTTGAAATGCCAAAGAAGTAACAGTGTGTGCAGAGACTCAGCACACCACCAAAGCAGTAAGATTTGAAGGAAAATCAAGCCTCGTTTGGTCCTCTGAACGAATGTATAATTCTCAGTGATGGAGAATTGCTCTTTCAAGTGGTAGGAAAGAACTTTTATGCTTTACTAGTGGTTCTTTGTCTGCTTACATCTCATTTTTGCAACATGGAGTGCTACTAATTAATATATTCATATATTATTAAAATTTGAAAAAAGATGTGCTTGTATATGGAAAGCACTTCTAGGCAATTTCAATTAAGCTGAATACACAGCTGTGTGTTCAGCTAAGATGGCTCACTAACGGCTTAAAATTCTGATGCTTTTTTTCATTCCTCTTTCTGTCTCTACTGATGCTTGTCCTCATTTCTAAGTTTTCATATAGATGTAAAACTTTGAACTTCATGCTGTGATTGTGTAATTTGACAGACTTCAAGACTGACTTTCAAAGCCATTTGCTCAAATGATTTAAGCTACTGCTAAACCCTTCTGTTTTGGATACCCAGGAATGAACAACTTAGTAATCAGATGAAAGTCATGCACGTTTTCTTGCTAACTGTTCTTGTTTTTGTGTCTGTAGGGAAGAGTGTTATTTTTATGAGAAGTTAAACGTTAGTGAGTGCATCAGCATAACTTGATTTGCCATGTGGCTGTAATAAAAGCAGTACAAAGGCCAAAAAAGTTTTCGTTTTATGTACACATTAAAATTTAACCTGCAGCCTTTTCCACTTTGCTAAAAGTCCAGCAAATACAGTACATAACTTTGTGCCCTGAGGTTTTGGATGAAACTAATTTAATATTTATTGGTTGTTTTTCATGGTAGAGTTACCACTCATCTCAGTTGAATGCATTCTTTAGGCCAGCTAATCATCTGATTTGATCCTTTATCATGAAAACCAGGTGAATATTTATTTTTAAGTCCTTCTTTGTAGTCAAGGAATCTGAGGAGGGAGAGGAAAATTGGTTAGTTTAGTGTTTGGATGAAGGGAGTAGCTGTGTTTAATCAGGGCCAGATTTATGAAGGGGATGCCAGTGTAAAGATTCCTGTTGGAAATGATCCATGTGTAATACCATGGTTTGACCCCAGTTAAGTCCACAAGGCATGTCTCATCTAGATTGAAATTACAAAAATTAAGGTAGCTACATTAAAGACGGAATTAAGCTGATCTGTGAACAAGTGTGGATCTGCTCCCTAACTCTTACAACTGCCTATCACATTATTTTTTCTTAAGGCTATTTAAGTATTCACACATTCCTTTTGTGGTTTTATGTCAGTAAAAATCTATGCTTTAAAAACAGAAAATCCCTGTCTTGCACTGATAGCGTGTGTTTACAAATTTCATGATGCCCTTCAATGTCTCATCATAAAATCCAGGAAGGAGACATGCTTGGTTAAAATATTATTTGTTTCATGCATTCAATCTTAATCTCATCAAGGTACAAAAAAAAAAATCAGATACAAGGAAAAGATAATTTGCTATTCAGGTGTTCATAATGCATGTGAAATAATTGGCTCTTTCCTGTTTTTCCTTAACTCTCTGGGATTTTAATTTCATTTTGGCACAGTGCTTGTTGTGATAACCTATACACTGCTAGCCTTAGATTGTGTGCTCATCTACATTTGTGGACTTGCTGTAATGCTTGGTACTTTAAGTTTTCTTCTTACTGCTGGTCATGTACACTTATCTTCAAAGTTATAAGATAACTTATTTGCCAAACTTGACCGTTATAAACCTTTTACCTTGTTTCATGCTTGATTTAGAAAGATTTGGAGGTTTTTTTCGCTAATCTGTAACAAATCATGTTTTCTTCAAAATATTGTATTCAAATTTGGTAAATAGATAATGAAATAGCTTTTGTCTTTAAAGGTGTAATCCTTGAGAAATCCAAGCCAGTATTTTGCAGTAGAATTTCTTTTTTCATGCTGATTTTACTTTTTGGTTATAACTAGCAATATAAATTATGCAAGGGAATTCTGGTTGCATTAATACGTCTCTTACAAAACCTAATTAAGGCATCACTAAGGAAGCAGAAGTCTTCCCATTTGACTTCAGAGGTTGAGGCCCCAGAAATGTCGTTAAACACATGAGGAATCAGAAGCCTGAAGGAGAATTGGTAAATGAGCAAGACAGAGGAAGTATAGATTTTTTTTAAATTTTTGTTTGATTGTTTTGATCAGGCTGCTGTTTCCTGACCCAGTTTTATTTAAACAAAACAAAACAAAAAATATAATAAATCTGCTAAAAATTTCAGATGCAATTACCTACACCATGCACCTACTTTCTTATCAAAAGCATGTAGTTCTTAGAATGAACACTGGGCAGCTTGCATCATCTGTACTCGTAATTGCTTGATATGAAAGCAAAAGGCCATAAGAAGGCACGCACATGTGGAATAGTGCAAAGCCAACTGGTGCCATTTTTTTATTAAATGGAACATAATATATGAGTACCCCGATTCACTTGCTTCGTATGTTTACAAACATAGAAAAGCATTTGGGAGAACAGAGGCATCATGGCTATGTCCCACATGATTAAACACAGTCAGCTATTTTCTAACACTCTTGCTATTTACCTTTTCAGAGCAGATTTTATTACATTATTTTTCATTATATGAGATTTCTCTTGTGGAGGTTGGCATGAGGGTCACAGGTTTCATAGAGTAAAACGACAGTTAAGAATTCGGAGTTCTTTCTTCTGAGGAGCTACTGTGACTTTTAGGTCTCTTTGAGGAAGACAATGAGTTTTTAGTTCTCTCTTCCTAACATAGATGCCATATCTCCTGCATTCACTTAATAGATAGAGAACAGAAAAATTAGAAACAGAAAAATAAATACAGAAACATTTCCCCAGTATATTCCTTATATTAAATATATACACACATATATATATATATACACACACCCCCTCCCCATATTTAAAGGAACATTTATTAAGATTACAGTTCCCCTCTGAGTTAGGTACTCTGGCACTCTCACTGGCAACTCAGCTCTGCCATCTCTGCCATTTAGAACCTCTCTTATGAAGATGCTTGGTTTAGTGCTTATTTTTGTGCTTATTTTTGGTTTAGTGCTTATTTTAGTGCTTATTTTTGGAGTGTCACAACTCCAGCTTCGTGCAGTTATACTTCTCTGGCTGTCTTATATAACAATGTATGTGGAAATGTACGCAGAAAATTAGGTGGCTAATTTTCAAAGCCATTTGACTAATGAGGAATTTTTTTCTGTTTGGAAAAAGAGGAGAGGGAGAGGAGGATTGTCACCTTTCTCAGGGGCACCTGACCACCAGCAGAGCAAATCAGGATTTACCACGACACCACCTTGACCTGGCTCTCTGTCTGCAAAGAAGCTGGTGTGTGATGCCTCTGTTCTACCTCCTTCTTCACTTATCGTTAAAGATTTAATGAGTGTCTTTATATTCTATGATAAGGTCTTCCTACTCTGCAAGTTCTATTTTAAAGCAAAATATTCCCAAAAAGTCTTTAAGAAGTATGCTATATTTTTCAAGGTGTATCCAATGTATTTCAAGGTACCAAAATTATCTTTGATCTAGGTTTACACCAAATGTTAATCCAAAAGTTATTAGTTGTGTTTGTTTTGTTTCTATACTCCCATTAGTTCAGGAGCAGCGTCACTTTTAATTTCACAAATCTGGACAATTGCTTTTGATGTCAAAAATGAAAATGAATTTAAGAAAAATACCAGGGGAAAAAAGAATTGATCTGCTGTTAAGCTGAAACCTTCTAGAAGACACATTAAAATCAAGAGAAAGAGTCTTGCTCATTTCTCTACACAGAAGATAAGCTTTCTAGTAATTTAGGTAATAGTAATAGTAATAAGGTAATTTAGAAAATTTTTCGATATGGGATGCTAATTGTGTCTGATGCACTGTGTTTTTGAAAACATTAAGTTCACATGCAGCAAATAGTTTAAATATTATTTTTTGGAATGTATTGTCTTTTGTGTTTGTTCTTAAGACTTTTTTTAATGAAAGCTTAATGTGGAGGTAGATGTGGAGGAAGATGTGAAGGACTGAAAAAGTGTCTGATTGTCAGATTTTAAAGTATTTACCACAGGAGTGAAGAAACTGCACTCTGATATACTAGGAAGACTATGTACTAATGAAGACATTTGAGGTAACGGATCCTTGTTATACAACTAAAACTGTGCATGCTGTGAATATATAAAGAATAGGATCTGCACTTGAGCTGAACTCACAATGCAGGCTCACTGTCAAGAACACTAAGTGAAACACTCTGCTTCTTCCTTCCAACTTGGTACTTCTCCGGAAGCTCATCCTGCACTATGGCAAGATCACCTCTCGTTGACATCAGCAAAACCTCTAGTAACAGACACTAAAAATTAATTAAAAACCCCACCAAACTCAAAACTCTCTTGCATCTCTTCTGCTGTATCTACTCTTAAACAGTCTTTATAATTTAACACCAGATTCTACCTTTTCAACAGTCTTCAAAGGAAAATAAGGAAGATGAATGATTGCTTTAATCCTTGGTTTTGCTTCTGCTCCCTGCAGTGACTTCCCTGGGGAGGTCAGCTGCATGGATGGAGAAGTGATGTTTTCAGTGGAGGCTATTGTGAAAGTAAATTAAACCCCTAACTGTGCTTTCAGTCTTTGTAGTGTGCTGCTCACATCTATCCCATGGTTAGCATCCTTCAGCCCTAAACACAAATCTGGAAACATCATTGCTGTCCTTAGGCAATTATACAGAATATAATTAATCTAGCAAATTCTCAAGGAAGTGTCCAGTCTTGTCAGGCAGAAATATCATTAAGGGGAATTTCCAATGGCCACATGATCATTGGGTTCGTTAGAAATTGATGCGCTGTAAGAATAATTTTTCCATTACCAAAAAAATCCATCAAAAGTACTATTGTAATGTCTGAATGTTTTCCTCATTATTTTATCCTGTGAATAAAATCTATTTAAAAATGCAATGATAATTTGTGAAACAACCTTGTGCATTGCATTAGGGTTCCTCCTGCCTTTTTAAGAAGAGTAGTGAGTAAGAGGGCAAGTAACATCAGAAAGCTCATGGAGGTCCAGAACATAAGGCCACACAGCCTGCTTAACTCTGTGGGTGGCAATTTCTAGGAGAACAAAAATAAGAAATGCCAGATCTACTTCTGCAGCAAGTGACTCACAGTGGCTGCTGAGAGCATGTTTGTGTTATTTGGTGTGTGGTGAAGCTCTCCTTGGTCTGGTAATGTTTTACCACACTGGTTGGTGTTTAGGTCTGTGTATTCAGTCATATCTTTAACATTCAGGCTCCAGGACTTTGGTCAGTGTCTTCCAGAAAGGCAAAAACCTGAATGTCTCTTGTACAGAGCAAAATAGCTGAAATACAGAATTCAACATTCAAATGGAGGTATGTTTCAAAATACCCAGAAAAATATATTTGCACATGTGCAAGTATCTAGTTTTTCCTGATGAAAAGTTATCCATTTATGCAAGTCTTGAGTTTACTCTTAGCCTGGAATATCTCGTAGCTTGCAAGGGAAACAAGATTTCTTCCTGCTCCGTACCTGTCTGGTTTCTTGGTATTCATCCTGTGGGCAAGAAGTCCACAGTTTGATTTTTCTTTCCTTTTTTCACTGTCTTTGTTCTTCTGGACACTGTCTGTTAATGAAAATAGAAAGGCTCTGTTTTCAATAGCCAGTGAAGCTGATCCCATCTGAGCCTGGTCCTCTGCAGCCAGGCCTTGAGATGGTTCTAGTCCTTACAGGTGAAAGTGAGAGCAAGAGAGCAAGAGTCCTTACAGGTGAAAGGAGAGAGAGAGTTCGCTTGTACTCCATCTCCATCAGTATTTCCTGCCAGGGCTGCTTCAGCCGTAGTTAGTAACCCCATCACATAATAGCTACACAGCAATTTCTTCTGGTCTAATGTACATAAAGCCCTTGAACACAGTAGTGCTGATTCCTCCTCTTTTCAGAGAAAACTATCATTGCCTATTTGCCTCTATGATCCCTACATGATTGCTGTGCTTCATTACTCATTTTACAGTTGGATTTCCAAAGAGAAAGCCTGTAAATAAATCTTAATCTAATGAATCATTCAAGTCATCCAGCCACTTGGCTGTTGGCTGACCATTTTTCACAGTAGTATTTTATATATTAAGATATTTTGGTCTTTGAATCATAAAAGGTTGCTAATCAGTGTACTGTATTTACCCCAGAGGAATGCGGTACTGCTTTAAAATATTCCCTTAGTTTAAAATGTTCTTGTACTTAAGAACGAATAGCAAATAAACAAACAAAAAACCTCTCTTCCCATTTGGTAACAAAAATTATATTTGATGGTCTATGATTTATTCTTCCAGCAGAGGTTCTTTCCATTTCTTTGCTCATGCGTTACTTTTGATCTAATACATATACAAGAATTATTTCCCCAGACTGGAATGTATTTGGAGATTAGAAAAAAAACCTTTTACTTCAATTTCTTTATCTTCCTTTCTTCTCCTTCCTTTTCTCTTAAGCATACATTTTGGAAGACAAAATTTCTCTGATATTATATACTATCATGCAGAACCCAAGCAACATGATCCAGATTCTCAAATACTTAAAAAACTAGTAGCCAGTTATTTTTCAGATTATTAGAAATGCAGTATATCCTCCCGTATTGGTGTCTGCATTTTGAAAGCCTGAAGCACCTCTTGACATAACTTTGTTAAGCAGTGGTGTCCTTAAGTGTTCAGAAGAATCAGAATTCCAATGGTACTTTGGAATGCATTCTTCCATGTTAGTCTGTGGATGCTTTCTTCGTTTTCTTCTTGTTGTCTTTGGTCTCTCCCATCCTCTGAGCACTTAGGAACCACAGGGACATTTTCTTTTGAGCAACTATTTTCAAAGATTTATAGGTGAGGAGAAAGAAAGTAGTAAAACATATATGGTTACTAACAAAAGCAAAAAAAAAAAGAGTTTATAAGAAAGAGCTCTCTACCTTACTTGGCTAGGCATGCTGTGGATTTTGTGGAAGCAGGTCATCTTTTGAAGAGCACTGGCATTAGGTCTCATAGCTCTCTCTACTTTTCATTTTCGTCAAACCTGAGAACTGCAAGAATGACAGTAAAATAAAACAAAGGACCCATTTATCATTGTCTCCACTCACAACAGCACATCCCTGCCACCTTTGTAGAGCAGCAGGGGATGATATGGTGCAGGGAGCCATACAGCTGGGAAAGCACACTTGTCAAGCTTGGCAACAATCGCATACGGGAGGTATATCTGCAGTGTCTCCAGTCTTGTGAAGCTTCTCGAGGCATTTAAAACATTTTTAAAATGTAATTTTGGAGCTTCTTGGAAAAAACCTTAGCTTGCCTGATCAAATGAGGGTGTAGTAAGCAAGGAAATAGTGGTATTTGACATTTTTCCATAGAATATTTCCATATGGTAGGAGCTTTATTTTCCAAAAAACCCAATTTTCTTCATCCAAAACATTTTGTCCAGCTTCAGTCTGATGATATAGTGGTATCAGACCTAAAAGTGCAACACACATATCAAGATCACAGGAATTAACATTTGGGGTCAGCTTTAAAGCTTTGGGTACCCCAGGACTTAACAGCAGTATTCCAACAGAGAAGGAACACGCTGCCTTGTGCAGTGTTGAACCCCAGATATGGTACACAGGTTATAATTGAGATGTAAAATTTAGATGCAGACATCCCTGTGATTATTTATTGGCTGTCCTTATCCAAATATCTGATTCTGTATTCATCCCAAGTTCTGCTACAGAAGATTCAACCATGACATTTCTTCTAACCAAGGGCAATTTCCTCCCTAGTTTTCAAACTGGTGTGTAGTTTGGAATGGAGGAGACGATGAGCTTTAGGCTTTGCAAAGAACAGATATGATTGCAGTCCATGCACTCTGTGATTTCCTTTCCGTTTCCTCTGTGGTCAGGAAGAGACGAGGCCGTGAAGCTGTGGAGCAGTTGATGTGCACAATCTCCACATATCTCAGAAGGCTCAGCGGGATTATGCCTCTCACTGTATCTCTAGGCGATGCACCAGCCTTGCGATTGGTTGTATCCAGAACACACAACCTTAAGTCAGAAAAAGAAAAATGGAAACACAGCCAGCAAAACAGATACTTTCCTGATTCATTTTTTCTCAAAGCTGAGAATCACTTTCTATTCTGTTTCATCAGTAAAAATCTACTCACTCAGTGAATCCTTATCCCAAAAAAAAGAAGTTGCTGTGTTTTATTTATGTGACTGAGAAAAAAAGCTGGACAGCTCTGACTGGAAGATACTTTATATTTTAATGGAGTTGTTGATTCTCTTAGAGACAGGGAAGTTGATTGGCTGAATTAAATTTACACAGGCAAAGAGAATTTTAAAATTGATTATGACCTAGGCCTATAATATATTTTGATCTCTGTTGTTTCCTTGTTTATTTGCACAATTCTGAAATTATTATAAGTACGCAGACACAGGTAATAATATTGATTGTTTTCAAACCTGAAGTGAAATAAATTCATCTTGCTTTTCCTTTCATGCATTTTGAAGTATTGGTTCTTTTTTATTCATTAGAATACATTGTTTACCTTTCTTGTCTGAATGGTTTTCTGAAGTTCTAGAGTTTTAACTAGATTAATTAGAATTAAAATTAATGTTTTTCCAGAGTTCTATGACTTGGTTTCCTAAGGATCATACCTGGTCATTTCTTCTCTCTGTGTGAAGTTGAAATTGAGATGGACATAAAAAAACCCCCAAAGCAACTTTTGAAGCTACTAGCCAGGGTTATCGAAATTTGATATAGTAGTGAGATCCTAAAACTTCTCATGAGTTTATGGAAAGCTCTGTCTAAGGAAAGGCACAAAGTGGAAGCTACATCTGTGGGAAGTCTCTGCTATTACCTAAACACTGGTTCACTCGCAATAACAACAACCGCCAGGAAATCCCAATGGTCTCTAAATTTTTTCTATTCATGGAGTTTTGAATTTCTCTCCTATGCTTGCTTGCAGAATGTGTCTGCTTGTAGATCTTTCCAGTATAAAACTCATGCGCCAAAAAAGTCAGATTGTGCCAGTTATCCTCACAGCTCAAAGCAATCCATTTTTAAAATTACTCGTGAGACTTTACAGCAGTACTGTGAGTAGGTTAAAATGAAGTTAGAAAGCCGTGCTCCACTGAACTCTATGGCAAAATTCTCTCTTGCATTAATCGTGCTGTAATTTTGTCCCCAGAGAGTGAAGGGTAGAATTTCAGTGAACATTTGCAGGAAGATTAGCCTGTAATCCCCTCTGAGGGAATGGAACTGATTGCTGTTACAGTGCATGTTTTTAAATTAAGCTGCTTGTGCTAAGGAGAAGGTAAGCCAGATTTTGTTCCTAGTTTTAGTAAGACGTCAGAATGAATCTGGAGGAGCTGCTCTTCAGTTTAAATGGGACCAGACACTGGATCACTCTGACCACTCTTACATTAATGTTGCACTTAATAAGCAGGATGATTGTGCTGGGTTGGGCAACACACAAAACCTGCCAGCGTCTTTTGGGCAGAGCAAAACAGAACACGTGAAAATGACAAAGAGTAATTAACAGCACTTTAGTCACAAGTCTAAGGTATTTTCAGCAGCTGATGGCAAATCCTGTTGTGAGTTATTTACACCAAAGTGAAAGCATCTTTTGAGTAGCCTGGTAATGTGGAGAAGGAATGAAATGCATTAAGAATGTGATTAATTAATTGCCTTTGAATGGGATGGACTACTCATATAAAATGAAAGCCTCTTTTCAGGTAGCAGGGACAAATGGTCACTAGTGAGTTGCACTGTACTCAGCAGGTCAAAATACATGTTAACAACTTTAGCAGAGGTCATGAGAAAAAGCTGTGGATGGCTTCAGCCACCTTAGCCAGAGAATGGATAAAGGCCAGAATAAGTGATTTAGACATGTCATATAAAGAGACATACACTATTTTAATAATCCCTAGTAAAAGAGAATACACGTGGACATGAAGCAATATAATGAATAAATTAAGATGCACGTCTCTTAAAATCTCTGATTTACATGTGTGTATAAAATATACAGATATGGTGGGCATCTCATCAGAAACTTGCAGCTTAAGGGATGCTCTACCATTCTGACCAACATCTTGCTGCTACATGTAACTAAACTAAATAATTTATTTCGCAATCTGCTCAAATGTTATCTTAAAATTGCAAAGCTCTTCTCTTATCCCCCATGCACATGGAAAAGCTACTGCAAGGCAGCTGGGTCCAGACGGGACTGCTCCTATATTCAGAAAGTTCCCAGCCTAAATGTATTCGTGGGCCTTTGGTGACCATTTGTTGAACAGTAATTTTAAGCTTAAATTATTCCTGTCCCCATGATTTTTCCTACAATCTTCTCTCATCCTTAATTTTGGTAACGAAATAACCCAAATATCCAAATTTAGGCTTTATACATGCTTTTATCGACTTGTCTCCTTACAACCTCCATTGTTTTCCTGTTTCTTGTACTGCTCAGCTTTCTAAGGTTTTTACGTCTGTCAGTCCCATTGTGATAAGAGACAGGAATTTTTTTCATACCTGAAGCTGTGAAGTTCCTGGGCTACTCAAAAAACATAGGCTAAAGCAAACTTTGTAAACTACTGCCAAACCACACCTTCAAGCGACAGCTAGACAAGCTTCTAAGCAAAAGAAAACCGAAATATTGACTTTTCCCAAGGAGTAAAGACTGTTCCTTTCTAAGAAAAGTGTCCTCTGCATACTCTTCTTCTTAGTGTTTCCAGGCTTCAGTGAGCTACCATGTCTTTGAGTGTTTGGTATGAATTGCACCACAGATAAAGTCTTTCAGAAATGTTTTGGAAAGTCTGCCTTGGTAAACAGGCTTTACACTTTTGCAACATTTATTGATGGTTCTTTAAAGAATTATTGATGTGATTTTGTGCTTTGCTATTAATCAGGATAGTTCACAGAATGGGTGCTACAAAGTAATTTAAAATTGTCAGTTTCTATAATTAGAAATAATCTGATATTTGACTCTATACAAAATCTACATTTAAAAATGACAAACAAACAAACAAAGCCCAACCAAAACCAATAGAATCATTTGGAGAAGGGGTTCTGATTGAACTTGAAATTCAAATAGTTCGTCAGTTATTTCTCTGCCAAAATATGTCTTTCTATTTTTCTATTTACCCTGTCTCTGTTCATGTTTTTTTTCAACAAAACCAACGTAAGAAAATATAGAAGAAAAAATTATTAAAAATTTAAATTTAATTTCTCAAACATCCTAGCTTAGGTATGCCATGCCTTATGTGATATTTAATTACCTCCTGACTGATTGTTAAAAGTGAAGTTATTAACTTTGAATATTAAACCTATTTCTGCAATACACAAATTTGAGAAAGTAGATAAGGCCAGGACATGATATACACCTATAAATTTTTTGTCTAACCATGTTCTTATATTGACAAGAATATATTTGCTTATCATTTCAAGCTATACTTACTTACATACTTTAATTTGAAAAGTGAATGTTCTCACTAGTATTTGTTCAGGTATATGTTGCCACAGAAAGATGGTGGCTCCCATGATAGTGCTAAAATTAAATTCAGCCACTTTAAATCTGTAGGATAAATTCTGGAGAAATTATTCACAAAACTCAGGGGAGTGACTATTACATTGGTAGATACAGGAATCAGTTGAAAAGAGTTAGTTTAGTGAAAATTGTGGTACTTAAAAATGTAAACTCCTCCTTCTATCTCTGCATCTCCACTGATGCCAGGATACGGGTGATTTCACTTGAACCACAAAGTACAAGACTGAGCCCTTAACACTGATTAGGGATCTTCCATTAGACACCTTTTCTTAGGATTTTTCCAAAGGCAAAAGACAAAAGGACTACTATAACGATAACTGTGTGTCTTAACTACCTTATAATTCTGTTGTAGCAATTTAATACTTATTGCATCTATCTCCAGTTGGAAAATGTGCTGCCTGGGGCCCATGGTTCATCCTAAACAGTACCAGCCTAGCTTGCTGCCGTTTCCCAATGTGCTCTGAATGACTATTGTGCTTCATTAGCACTCAGAGCCCATCACCTTTTCTTATTAGCTGAGCCAGCTGATGACTCTGTTGGCTGAGCAATTTTAACTCCATCTGGTAAAACAGAGTTGACAACTCCTTTTTGAGTCAGTTGCTGTCTATATTGAGGACTTAATTCTGTTCTATTTGCCTTCACTGGATGAAGAGGTATACAGGAGGACATAACTTGGCCTTGAAAACAAAAGAAGTCCTTGGTGGGAAAAGCTGATGACTTGTTTAGCCTCATATAGGGGGGTGAAAGGTGCTACTACAAAGTGCTTCTGCTCCTGTGGCTCCTCGGCAGACCAGCTCATTTGCAACCAAGGAGAATATAACCCCTGGCACTGCTGTGAGGTTGAGATTAAATATTGAGTAAACACAGTTTCAGGTTGCTGGCTTCAAGGAAGCTGCAGAGGTGTAAATGACAATAAGACTTGTTCTTCAAAAATCAGGAGGAGTCTTGTAAAGAAATACTGTCAACAAGATTTTGGCTTAAGTATTGGCAGAGTTGTCAAGATAATGTTCATCACCTGTTCTTCTCTTTTCACTGCTCAGCAGCAGAGTTATTTCAAGTGCTTTGTAACCTCCACTGCTGCTCTGAGATCACTATTTACATCTGAAGTAAACAGCACTTTGTGAGCCTCCGCAGGTTTCAACTGGGCATCACTAAAAGCCAAACATGACTGGTAGTGTGAACTGTCAGTATGAAGTCCTCAATCCACAAGCTCCTATGCAGAATCTCTAGCTCCGCTTCAAAGATGGTGCAGCAGCTGGAAGAGGTGCATTCAAGGTCTTTTCTTCAAGAGACTCCTTCTTCCTTTGTATTGGCACATCAAAAGCTCTTGTGCCCATGGCAGATGAAGTCAGAGGTATGGTTATTGTTATGATTTCGATATAAGAATAATTTTCCTTTCTTTGCTTACATTGTAAACCTACACAAAATTAGTGTTTTGTTCCCCTAAAAGTGGAAATAGTATCAAAAAAGTATAAAAAAATTGTTATAACATAACAATGCATTTGGTAGGGAAAGAAAACAGAAATTCATACCAGTTCACCTGGATTTTTCACTTGCACTCCCCAGAGACATATGGGAAGAAAGCAGAAGTTTTTATGAGTTCCTGAAATGGGAATTTTCACAACACAGAAATATTTCCAGAAAACATGCCACCTGAAAATCCTGAACTTATAAAATTCATATGTCTTCCTCATTACCACCTAGATTCTGAAGATAATTATGAGGAAAACCATGTGATAAAGATTAAAATTATGTAGTTTAGCAAATGAATCAGGGGATATGGGTTAAGATACACAGATACAGTGTCCTTTTTCAGATTATCTTCTTCTATATGCTCTGTATTGCTCCAAGTTTTGGATATTTGCTATTTATACTGAATATGAAATTGTTTCAGGGCTCTTGTACAGGCTGAATCAAAGCTATTAATATGTTCAAATGAACTAGTGGAGGACTGAATTTGCTGATTGACTGCATGTAGCCAGTCTGGTAATAAACACCATTAAAGTCATATTATTTTTCTTTCCTCTAAATTAAAAAAAAAAAAAATTCTGAAATTTCTTTAATGAATTTTTATCAGACTGTATAAGTTCTTGTCCTGGGTCTTGTCCTGGGCTGCTCAAACCTTTAGTAAAAACATAGGTTCTTGAGTACTTGCCTGAAACACAAATAAAACTTTGAAAGACTGCTCATGGCCAATCAAACTGCCTCTAAATTGTGAATTATTTAGCTTGGGCTTTTTTTTTTTTTCCATGAGTTTCATATTTTGAACTGTTTAAGACCTTTTAATTTTAGGGAACAGTGCTATGTTTTGTGCAGAGTTCAGGAGACAGTGATTTAAAATAAGTGACACATCCAGTGTCATGTATTGAACTGGAATTTTCCCCCTTCGTAAACAAGTGCACCAAAAGCACTGGGAAAAGGGCTCTTAGTAAAGTTTTCTTCTTCCTAGTGTGTTTACAGATGTGGGGGATACAGTGAAAATATGTTGCATTATAAATCCACCTCCACAATTTCTCTCCTGAGCTGCCCTACAAATAAGGCATCTTTACTTTTTCCATCAAAAAAAAACATGGATTGGATCAAAAAAATGACTATGTGGGGAGGTTTAGAACTGTAAATTAACATCAGTTTAAAAAGATAAGTTCATTTTAATGTTAATCCAATTTTTTAACGCCAACAACAAATATTTCAGACACAAACATATGTCAGTGGCCCTTGTTACACCTGTTTAGGTGTAACAAAACCTAAAATACAGACACCTGGTCTCAGTGGACCAGTCTGGACTGCCAGAGCTGATCAGTTGAATTCCCAGTGAATTTAGCAGATGGAGCAGGGTTGCCCTGAAAGGTAATCCAAGAAGTATGTGCTGAGCAGACTGCCATCTAGTATCAGTCCTTTGCTTGCAAGCACATGAGAGAGAGCATGAAATCATGACCGTGTCAGTTTGTGCATAAAGAGACAAAGCATTGGACCCAGCTTGAGACCCTCTCCTATGGAGACGGGCTGAGAGAATTGATGTTGTTCAGCCTGGAGAAGATAAGGCTCCAAGGTGCCCTTATTGCTGCCTTCCAGTACCTAAAGGGGGCCTACAAGAGAGCTGGAGGGGGGCTTTGGACAAGGGCGTGTAGTGACAGGACAAGAGGTGAGGGATTAAAGTTGAAGAAGGATAAATTTAGGTTAGATATTAGGAAGAAATTCTTTTTTATGAGGGTGATGCAATGCTGGATCAAGTTGTCTAGATAAATTGTGGATGCCCCATCCCCGGAAGTATCCAAGAACAGGCTGGATTGGGCCTGGAGCAACCTGGTCTAGCAGAAGGTGTCTGTGCCCACGGCAGGGGGGTTACAGCTAGATGCTCTTTTTTAGGTTGCCCTTCCAACCCAAATCATTCTATGACGATTCGGTGATTTAGACAGAGGGCTACCTGACCCCCAGAGCACATCACGTCCTGGCTTGAATTTAGGGCCTACGTGTCACAGGCAGAGTACAGTTGACTCTACATGAATAGCTACATGTGGGTGTCTAGAAAAGTCTTATGCCATATTTCAGGCATTAAGATTTATACAACGCTAGCAGGTCAGCTTCCTGCATCTCTCTCTTTGATATAACGAAATGTATCACGTTAGAATTTTGTCAGTCACTTTTTCCAAAATTTTTTCTCCAAATGCTTTTGAAATGGAAAAATAATCAAAGCTCTTGACTCTTTCCTAAGCTTTTCTATTCCAGAGACAAAAATTTTGGATTAAATAAAACCAACTCAATCAGATTTTGATAAAAGCAGCTCCACAACTGCATGTTAGCACTTTAACGATGGTATATAAGTCCCCTCAAGTCACGTTTACATTTGCAATATTTTCAACAGCACTGGCAAGACCACTTATAGTGCTGCTATATTTGTGTCACTGACAGGACAGGAGTGTCCTTCTGATGTGATTGAGATATAATTTGTGCCAGATGTGATTTCATATGAAGTGTTTGTACAGAATCACATCTGTCTGTATATTCTATAGCTACACAATTTCTAACTATCTATGCCAATAAAACCCACTTCATAATATAACTTTCAGGCAATTTTCAAGCTTCAGAAAAATTATCTTCTAGCATAAGCACTTAAGTGAATAATTTGTATGCAGTTAAAAACAGATTCTCTGGAGGCAGATGTGATTTACTCCTAAAGTAGAAGTTCAGAAACATTAGTGAGGAAAGATAGTGTTTTTTCTATAACTGCAATCCCACTATGTTACAAAAGTACTCTTCAGGGACAGCTTACAATTTAAACCCACAGATTTCTTGGCTTTTATCTTCATAAATTTCCTCTTTTTTTAAAATATCTTTGAAAGACTAAATGAAAAAAAAAAAAAGAGACCTTTGATTGACATGATGATCACTGCTAATTTAAATGTGACATTTCATCTTCTCTTGTGTTAGTGTAAAACCCATCCTGGCATCATTAAGACTGAAACTTAATTTTTTTAGGTAGGAAAATGTATTCTTTATAAAACTAAACTTGTCAGTTATACTCTAAATATTTGGGTTACTTCGAAGTTTGGACTAGTGTTAAAGATATACAGGAAAGACTTTGCCCTGTTGGATCAAGTCCAGAGAAGAACCACAAACTTGATTAGAGGACTGGAGCACCTCTCTGGCTGCGAAAGCCAGGGTTGTTCAGCCTGGAGAACAGAGGGCTCCGGGGAGGCCTTTTTTTGCAGCCTTTCAGTACCTAAAGGGGACCTACAGAAGGGCTAGAGAAGGAGTTTTTAGAATGGCATGGAGTGACAGGACAAGGGGGAATGGCCTTAAGGTGAAGGAGGGTAGATTTAGATTAGATATTAGGAAGAAGTTCTTTACTGTGAGGGTGGCAAGGCACTGGAACAGGTTGCCCAGACAGGATGTGAGCTCATTATCCCTGATAGTGTTCAAGATCAGGCTGGATGGGGCTCTCAGTAACCTGGTCTAGTGGAAGGTGTTCCTGCCTGTGGCAGGGGAGCTGGAACTAAATAATCTTGAAGGATCCTTCCATCTCTAAATATTCTATGATTCTGTGATTCCATTCTATGATATTCCATATACTTACGCTGGATAATTTCATTAAAGACAATAAGATACTTCAAACCAGTGAGAGAACAACTGGGTAAGAGTTGTAAAGATGGCCATGCTCTTGGCTGACACAAATCAGAATGCAAACAATGACATCAGTGTAGCTTGGCTGGTTTATATTGCAGTTAGGTATCTCAGAATAAAAACACAGAGTAGCTTGTGGCGATTTCCTGTGTGTGGTGTACATGAAGAATTAGCATGATTGTGCCTGTCTGTTTAAACCAATTTACATTAATATTCTCTTATTTTCTTCGAGCTTTGATCAGTTTCCAGTTTGTGGGGCTTTTTATTTAGTTCTGGGGTTTTTTTGGGGGGGTGGTGGTTTTTTTTGCATGTTCCCCTCTAATCCCCAGCACAGGCATTTGCAAAAGTGCATCTTTTTCTGGTTTTATATGTCCTTAAACCATGGGATGACAATACTTGGGCTCTCCTCCACTAAAGGGACAGAGAACCAGGAAAACACTTTTGCTATTAATTTTCCAGGAGCGGATGCCTGCTAAGATATATAGTTCCTGTCCAACTCTTCCCTTTCAGCAATAGGGTAGACCGAAAACTGCGTTTCGTAAAATGAACTCTAGAGAGGCCTCAGTTTAAATTTTACCGTAGGCATGACGATGTTAGCTAAACACAGCAATGAAGTTAAAAAATGCAATGGGCTTTCACAAAGCCCCACGGGATTAGATTTTCAGCTGAGACTTCAGTGAAAACACATTTGAAGTCTAATTACCTGAGTTTCTAGGTTGATGTAGGTGATACCAAAATAACAATGCAATTCTGTCTGACAAAATAATGATAGCTGAGGGTACTGAGTTTACATTTGCCCCTTCAGTATCAACAAAGCATGAAAAGCTGCTGTGTCAATAATGTTAGATGATTATGTTATCTGCTTCTAAAGTTATTAATCTTTGTTGCAGTGTGCCTAGTTAAATCAGTCAACACAATCTTTTCACTGAAAGAATTTTTGTTGCCAAGTAAAATCTGGTAATGTGCATTGACAAATCATTTTTCCATTTAAGATAATGCAATTAAAGTTGATCTCCCAGTAAATTATCCTTCTTTTCAAAAATCAGCAAGAAAAGCCCTGCAGGTTCAAACTTTAATTATTTAAATGCTTATAAACTATACAGCTTGTGAGGTCTGGATGAGCAAATAAATTGAGGGAATGCTGAGCCCAGGCATTTCAAAACCCTTAAGCATTTTGAATAATTACTAGTTAAACCTGGAAAGCACTTATAAAAAGGTAAGAAATGCCAGAGGGAGGTGTCAGAAACAAGGAATCATCACCTAATCTTATCACTTACATATTTCATTAGTTAAAAACTATGGGGAAAAGGTAATTAATGTCACATATGAGATTGTTGATTCTGTAAGGTAATGAGGAATTCTGTAAAATAACTGGGAACAAGTTTATGCTGATGTTAACCCAGACGAGTTTCATAACAGCCATGAGGTTTTTAGCCAGTTTTAGTGTATCAACACTGGCTTCATTAGTAGTACACAACTCATGTGGAAATCATTGCCTGAAAGCACAAATTCTTAGATGTAGTTAGCAAAAGTAACTCCTCTGAAGAATGAAGAACCTTAATCTGAAATCTGGCCTCAATGATAAAGTTATTCCTAGATCTGGATCTAAGTATATTATTGTGTATTCCTTGCCTCCTTCCTACTTGCTGTAAAGTCAAGTTGTTTTTCTGTCCCTATTTCTTTGCTCTCCACTACAAGCATTCTTAAGCCTACCTTAGGGCTGCTTGAGTTGGAAACAGATGACTTAGATGTTCAACAAGCCTCCACACATCTCTCAAACTGATTCCTGAGCAGATAGTCTCCAAAGTTAAAAAGATTTCTGGCTTTGTCAGCAGTCCATCGTATTTTCACTGTGATAGGACTTATTACTCTGTATAAAGAGCTAAAAAAAGGAATTTTAACCTTACCTTCACAGACACAATAGGTGGAAAAATGTGATAGTGATATATGTAGGGGAATTCAGATAGTTTGGTAAGAGGGGAATTCCCTGAATATTACTCTTATCACCTAGGAATCAGTCGGGTCTAAAACATAGCTATAAAAAACAAACATTGTGTCTCGGTGCCTCACCATGAGCGTGACATGGAGCTTGGTGTCAGAAAAGGCATCACAGGTCTGGAGAAGCACCTTGGCCGAATATGAGCCAGCTACAGGCTGACACCCAAGATCCGAGGAGGGAGGCAGGCTGGACTTCAGAACACCTCTGTGGACACAGTCAGTTTTGGATCTGACAGAGGACTCTCAACCACTGATCAGGGGAATGTCTACCTCTGCATGTCTTTGCATACTCCTCGGACTTGTGTGCACCTGGGATTTGGCCTATCAGTAGGTGTTGCTTTTGGTCCACATCGTGTGTTTCAAACCAGAATTAAAAGAGACAATCGGATGATGAAAATTAAGCAGACGTGGAAAAAAACCAAACAAAACAATAGAGTCAGGGCTAGCTGATCAAACTGTTGTCTGAAGCCACAAAGCACCTTTTTGGGGGGGTGCCACAACAAAACAAAACAGATACACTTCACAGCCTGGGACGGGAGTAGGTTCAAACTGTCACAGCATCTGGGCACTCTGTATTTTTCCTGCTGTGCTGAGGCAGCATTGGTACCTGATGTGTTTGTCAGGGCTTTCTGTGGCAGTGCTGTGTTCCTGCTTTGATTGTACCATGACACAGCTTATGAAGCAGCATTGTAAATAATACATTATAACAAAGTCACAGGAAGGAAGGTACAGAATCAGTATCCTTGCATGTAATCTGGGTAAATTAATGAGGATTGTGTAGGAAATTATAAAAAACAAATTTTAGTAGTAGGTAGACAGAGTAAATTGCCCAAGAAATTATCCTAGCTCTACTCTCTAATATCCATGGATATTAAGTGCCAGCAGAAAGAAAATAAACTCTGATCCAACACAAGAAAACACAGTCCATTATGTTTAATGTTCAAAAAGCAATTGACTGAATTCCGCTATCAGTTACAGAGGCAGGGTGTGTAGGGAAGAGGGTGTGAAGTGCTGGGCATCCATGACTTTGTTCACGTGGAAAACCTCTGCAAGAAGTTTGCAGGGGTTTATTTCCCAAAATTGTCCTAGGCTCTCCCCATTTCTTCCTTGCAGCTGTGTCCAGTATACGTACCAAAATAAGTCATGTTTTGAAATGTATCTTGTGTGGCTATTGCATACAAACACACAAAGTACACATGGAGTATAAATGAGGCTGTATTTGGCATCTTCATTCGGGTGGAAGTGCTCCCAAGGGTTAATCTGGCATTACTCTTTCAGGAATTTATGATTATGTTTATACTTCCTAAGACAGGAATTATACGTGAAAGCATAGTAACGTGTTTGGAAATGAATACTTAAAAAAATGAAGAAAACATACGTGATATTCTCTAAATCTTCTTCTCATTATTTAATTCTGTGTTAAAGGTTGTGTTTATTTCTGAGAAATGTCTTGTATTGCACCTGCAATGGACTCTGTTTAAAAGACTAGACTCCATTCCTGAAAATTTGTCCTATCTACCGTTTGTTGTGTCCTAACTCTCAGCCTGGGTGCACCAAGGTACATGAAGAGACGTCTTTGCCTAGCCTCCGGTGAAATTACATATTAATTTAAAACATGTAACCAAGGAAAAATAGTGTTCAACTACCATTAAAATTTAATGTACTTGCATAAGCATTTCATAGCGGTGTTAGGCTGAGGATACAGAAGTACAGAGAAAAATATTCAAATATGAAAGCCCATTATTGTTTTTTTTTCTCTTGAACAAAAATGAATAATTAACCTCAAGGTTGGAGGTTTGCTATTACTTTATATTCTTTTTTTCATTGCTCTACATTAAAATATATATAAGGACACGTCTATATGTGTAAAATACACTGTATTCATGTATTTAAAGAGCATCAGGTGCAGAGCTGGGGTTTAAAACAAACTTAAGTAACTCAAAAGTCTCCCTGTCACTGATTTCCAAAAGCACTTTGAGATCTCAGTAATCTAGGTCCTCCAAAAAATTTGCCTTTCTGTCCCTTGGTAGAGTCAGCACTATGAGGGGTGGTGGTTGGTGATATGAGTTCACCCCAAAGCTGTGCTTTGACAAGCTGCTTCCTGAAGCAAAAGGAGAACCGCCTTGACTTCTCTTTAAAGTCACTCTATGTCCTTGGTGTTGCATCTCTTCCTCTTTATTAGGGTCCAGAAACTGGATATGTATACGTAGAAAGACAACTGTACCATATTTTGTGTTCCCTGCTGAATATGAAGAGACGTGGCTGAGAACTTAGAAACCTGAACAACTGCTCTAGAAACAGTAGCCCTTTACTGTGAGCCTGCATCAAACACAGTTTTTCCAAGCAGTTTCCTACTATTACCTTATAGTAGCTTATGTGGTTTTTGTTGGGTTTTTTTAACTTGCTGAGGGTCTCTTGAGACCAATCTGAAAGAAACCAGCTTTTTTTTCTCCAATTAAATATTTTCATGTGACACTGAACCTAATTTTTTTCAATAAAAGTTTCCTCAAGTTCCTGAGACTCCAGCAGAGTTTCTGGAGAGAGAGGAGACAGGTAGTGCATTCTCACCTATAACTTGGAAATAACACAATATAGGAGATCCACATTCATGTTCTGTGTCCTAGTCATTACACAGCTTTATAAAGTCATTGAATACTCTCTGTGGACATTTAAAAGCTTTAGCAGAGGGATTTTTCAGCCTTCTGCTGCATTCTGTGAGAAACATAAGGTTCTCACAGAAACTATGCAAAATACTGTTAAGGGTTTTTGTAAACTATTTCTCTATCTTTGCACCTGTTGTTTTTCAAGGAATTGTTATGATATCCTAACAAGAAATATTTTGAAATGGGTGTTCTGTGGACTGACCAATCACCCTGATGGGTGGTTGGTCAGAGGTCCAATAATCTTTTGCCATGCTGGCAACTCAACTTATGAAAACTGATCTATAATTAATTAAATCAGCCATTTTCTCCGGACTTTGGTCTTGTCCTTTCTCTTCGTCCCGGGCTTAACAGCGACGACACTCTAGCTGTAATATCTTGGTTTTGGAGTTATTTTTGGTTTTGGTTCCATGATTTTTAAGGTCTCCATTTTACTTTGGGTGGGAAAAAAAGCAAAGCTTGTGGAACGTGAAACAACTCTCTTTCTACTCCCCTTCCTTCTCTAAAAGTGTCTTGTAGTAAGACAAAGAAGAGCAACTCATCTTCCCAAAGTCCCTGACATACAGCAGAGGGTATTTCAACAGGGAGCTGCACTCTAGAAAACCCCCAAATTCTTCACTGCTTCATCAAAACTGGATCATCAGGATTTTGCCTGCAAAAGAAGCACTGCGTATGTCTATCTTAGGTGTAGTTGCACCAACAAACAGGAGAGAATTTTCCTTGAAGATCTGATTGCTTTAAATATCAACATGCACTGTGTACATAATATTAATGAATAAATGTTATTTAATCAGTTATTTTCTTCAGAAAACAAATAAATATCTTCTTTTTTAACAGGAAAGCAAATCTATGTGTAGAATGTATAAAGCATTATTATCAACAAATATACTGGACCTTTAACTTGTGATAAATATGCAGGACCACAGGGTTGCAAGTTCCATTCTTCTCTATCACAGGAACCTCCAGTGGCACAAATATCAGAAGGGATCCAAGAGAGATGAAATTAGAAACACAGATACAGAATTCTATATTTCTTCTGTGAGTTCACCCACTCATGGGTACTTAAATTTAGAAAATATTTTCATCTATATTGCCTCGATTCCTGTTCCTTCTTAAAGAAAAAAACCCCAAACAAACAAAACCCACAACAAAACAAAACACCAAAAACCTCTCAAAACAACCCCAGAAACAAGTTAATATTCTTTTTGCAGAATCACTGCACACAGGTACAGCTCTATTCTAAATCTGCTCTTTGTCATCTAATAATGTTCAATGCTCTTTTGTACCTTCATCTGCACCTGCATGAGTAGTTTACCTTTAACTCAAAAAACTTGAAGGTCTCAGCCTGAGTTCAGAGGTGTTCTGCTAATTGCTGCAGAAAGATCTATGGTTTAACCAGGAAACTTCAGGTTCAAAGTACTTGTAAATCACTTCAAAATTACTCCATGTGAAATACAAAAAAGAGGCATGTTTCTAGTTGCTTTTTCAGCAATTTTTACTCCTTATTCACAGAATTCAGCCAAAGATTATCTTCACCTACCTTATAAATTGTTCAGGAAAAAACAAAAGAACCCCACAAAATCCTACAACGACTCCTCCCTTGTGGTTGTCCTTGCCTTCCACTTTCCTCTTCTCTGAAAGAACATGCTTTTCTATATCTACTGGCTGAAGGCACAAGGAACTCTTCACCAGCCTTCTTCCTCATGAAAGGCAAAGGGTTCAGGGTGCAGAATCTGAGATGTGAGGCCATACGACATAACTGAAATGGAGCAATTTACTCAGCTTCTTCTCAAGATAGCGTTCCACTACTAAGCCACCATATGACCATAGTTTTGACACTCAAAGAGATAGTACTGAACCAGTGGCTTCTAATCTTTGGTTTGCACCCAAAAAAGAAAAACAAAAGTTCCCGTGAAACTGTGGGCTCCTCTACAGTAAATTTAAGCTCACTGACTTGGGCTTATTTTTCTATATTTTTTCTTAAAAATAGCTCATGAACTTCCTGGGCCCAGAAAGAAAATGGTTTATAAATGAAAAGCGTGATTGTAAACCAAACATTGGACCTCAACTCTTTAAGTCTACATGCAAAGTATTTTCTATCTCACTTTTTGACTGAGATGGTATTTTCATTTCAGTTTTAGTTTCCACTTATTTCCTTTTCAACTGAAATCATTAACAGTCTCTGTTTCCTCTACCCCTTTCTTTCACTGCTCCTAACTGCTTACCTGGAATGACCTGCACATCACAAATATTTTCTGCACCCTTCTTGAAACTGAATGTATGTAATGAAAACAAATGCCGGTCTGCAGGTATCACTCCTCTGCTGTCTTATCTGATAGGATGCAGTGAGACTCCGATACCTTGTGAAAAGTCAAACACTTTCCAGCTGAGCCCAGTCACAGTCACTCCAGTCAATGCATCACAGAAATGCAAGCTGTGAAATTTCTCCCTCAGCCCTGGAGGAGAGGAGCCCTTTCACATCCCACAGGAGAATCTCAGAATTTACTAGGCTCTCCCAGTACACATGCAATGCTCAAGACAGCGTGTGGAAATATGGTGAAATGTAATGAACAGTGGGAAAGAGTGCCTAAAATGAAGAGACACTGGCACGAAAAAGTGCGATAGCAGAGAAGTTCTTATTCCTAGTGGTTAAAAAAAAGCATAATACTGTAAGTGTAGAAATCACAGTGTTGCTGTATCCAAGGAACTGTAAAATAAATCATTCAGCTGAAATATAGCTATAAAGTCAAGGCACGGTATGAAAAGGTTGTGGTTCTTATTTGAAGGGCAGATCATTAGAAAGAATGTTATGCAGGCTGGAAATTATAAGGAAATTTCTTTAGGTTGAGATGCATAAGGGAGATGCACATGCTTCCCCTCCTTAGGTGAAGGATTTCTACAAGGAGCACAGGATCTTCAGGAGACATAGGATTCAATTTCCTAACTGGAATTGTGATGCACAAGACTTCAGAAATTTTGTGTCAGTCTAGCATCTCATCAAAACAGCAAAAAACACTCCGATAATTTTTTCCTGTTTATGATCACGTGTAGTGTATTAAATTTTCTTTGGGGAGATGGCATTATTTCGTTTTTGGGCATCTCATACTTTTCCAATGAATAACAAAATGATATGCACAAATGATGAAACAGTGGAGCCTTGACAGGAAGTTCAGTGAGTTTATCTATTTTCGTCTGAGAAAATTGCTGTCAGTTCATATTGCAGCTCTCCAAGTTGAAAATGCATCTTTCATCATGGGTGAGATCCACATCCTGCTTTCCTTGTATGTCAGTTCAGAGCTGATCCTTTGACTGAGGTGAAACAACTGTGACACTGTACTGGAAGAAAATTCAGATTCTATCCCCTGCAATTTACACAAATTTTTATTTGTCTGTGTGTGCATGAACAAAAGCCTTATATTTCAGGTTTGGGGTTTTTTTCAATGGATTAAAGGACTGAAAAATCTTATTCTCACAAGAATGAATGCGCTTTAGTAGTCACAATTCAAAAAAGCTGTAACCAGCTTCCCATTCCTTCAGTGTGTGTTTGGAAAGTTTAATGTACTCCTTTTAGCAGTGGATTCCTCTTTACATGTCTAATCTGACATATAGCCACCAGAGAAGAGATTTCAGCTGGTAATTCTGAGACTGAAGATCTTAGTTCTTAGTTGTAGTGAGCTATGATATCTCCTAGAGCTTCCCATCATGAAATCTAAAGAGCTTTCAGTAGAAACACACCTGCTTTCCCATTTGCCATGGAGGTGGCTTGTAGTGGAGAGGAATGTAACATACTACTTGTCTCCACTAACATTCTGATGCACTGACCACATTTAGGATGCATTCATAAATACTTCCCAGGCAAGTCTTAGAGGAAATTTAAAGGGGATTACATCTTTATTGCTGTAGCTTCAAAGACAAATAAGATTGGGCCTTTGCAATTGCATTGAATTTACATTAAATAGGTGAAATTTTTGCTATTTTTTGTTTTAGTTTTTTTTCCCTAGTCACCCCATGTCAGCTATTTTTCACGAACTGATTTTTCTGTGTAAAACAGATCTTCTGTTCCACCAAGTCCAGACAAGCAATTCAATACTGGATGAAGAAATGTAGATTATTGCCTTATCTCTTCAAGATGGCTGAAAGGTGACAGGAGAGAGGAGGGCCACAAACTTCTGTTGTCACTGTGGTAAATTTTTCATTATGCTCGAAATGTGCAAACAGAGCTTTGAACAACAGCACTGTGAAGGCTTGAGAACTGGTGTAGCGGGCTTCACAGGGATTTCTTTTAGGGATTTATTTTCCTAGGTTTTGCAGACAATTTTTTTTTTATCAATTAGTCAGTGACTTAGACCTAGCTCTCTGTGTCAGAGGTCAAACTTGCACTGATTTCAGACCTCTCATATTCATGCCTCGATACAAGTTATTTGTTCCAGATAAGCATCCAAACATTTCAATACTTCTCTGCATCAAAGTTAACTCTAGACCTTTTGAACTCCACTCAATACTACTACAAATCTAATCCATTCATGAATATTCATCCAAGGTAACAGTAATTGTGATGCTATTGTGTCACTTCTACATAATTGAAGGCTCTTCAGCAACACCTGTGAAACCTGACTTTTAAACTAAGCATAGCTATCTTTTTTTTAATGTTTATATTTTATTATATCACAAATACCACCCTGGGAACATGGTCAAACAGATGATTTTGAGAGTTGCACTCTAAAGAAATGAGGGAAACATAAAAACATTCTGAAGGGAAAAGTAAATTGGAAGGATTGGTTTCATTAGAAGGCACATAAGCTTTTGTGATCCATCTGTTGGCAGTAGCTCTCCTTACTAAATAGACCTTGATAGTAAAGAAAGAAAAAAAAAAGCAAATTTTAAAAACCTCTGGGAGTTAAAAGTTAGGCAAAAATCGCAGTTCTGAGTTCTTAGAATTGTCTCAGTGAGAGAGAAAATAGGATCTGTCCTGTGCAGAACAGGTGGTTTTTTCTCAAGCCACAGATGTCCTGAAATTGGAGACAAAAATCTGATGACAGACTGCTGAAGGACATGAGACATATTAATGCAGACCCTCTCCATGCCTCAACACTGCCATGGATTCCTTGTCCACACCTGGGACAAAGTCCTTCAGGAGGAACCTGTACTGATAGCTGCTCAGACAAAGGGGCTCAGACAGGCTCTCTCTTGCTTCTCTCTGACCCTTGAGTACTTTTGCTAAAATAGTGCTTTTAGTGAAGCTTATCGTGTTTTTTCCTGCAGTTGGCTGCTCTCAAAGGTAGTAACCCTAATTCCCACACTGGGTGCGCCAGCCAGCTGTCAGGCCTATTGTATCCACCTCTCCCTTAGAAGAAAATGATGCCTTGGCTCACTTTTTCCTGTTTTTGGAATACATTTTTTTTGCTGGATGCTACAAGCTCCCTTCTGATGACCACCAGCATCACTATTTTTATAGACCTGAAACTAGTATGCAAAATCTCCATCCTCGTTACCAGCCAACCCTTTTCTCTTGGTTTTAAGCCACCACGGAAGATCCATCCAATTGTCTTGTTAGCTACAGCTATGGGAGATAAAGAGGCCATTTAGCAATCTTTCCAAATTGCTGCCCCAGGGGAATTTTTTTCTTGGCTTCATTTTTTGTTAGTCTTATTTTCTCTGTCTGTAAACCACAAACCTGAAATTTCATGAGTTTGTAAAATATCGCTTACAGAAATCTTGCAGAGAACTGCACCAATTCAAGGCAAGAGATTCTTCACATTCTTCAGGACTAGAGTGAAATATTAGAGGCATAGAAAATTCCCATGCAGGGATGGTAAAGTTTTTGGCTGGAAGATCTGAAAATCTACTAATTCCTTCAATTTAGAATGTATGAAATAGTGCTTTGGAAAACTGTTTAGAGTGAAAGTTAGAGAATGATAATTAGAGTGATACCAAATGTAATGTCTGAGGAATATTTGAAGAACAGAGGTAAACAACATCATCTGGAATACAGAAGACTTGTCTAAAAGCATTTTAAGTGGTTTTTCACTGGGTGTGCGGAAGAAGTAGACTGAAAAAAACCAGAAAATTTCTGGAAGTACTGAAAGCGATCAGAAGCATATTATTAGTCTGGCATTTTTGCATGCTCTGCAGGAGTCCAGATGCCAGGTCTACTTGGATGTTTTAAAACTTTAATTAAGCTTAAAGAAATTAATCTTTAAACTCTGTGAAAAGTTACTTTCTTCAACATCCTTGTGTTAGACTCAGTATACAGACTCTGAAAATAGAGTTTTCCAGGACTCCCAAGATCCAGAGCCAGAACATTAGCTTTAAAGAGGCTAAAGCCTGCAATCCTTCTATCTTCAGTCATTTGTGGTTAGCCCGACCTCATGTCCCTATCTTAAGCATCTCCCAGCCACAAATGCTAGCACAGGCAGGGACAGGGGCCACAGAGATGCCCTCATTGCAAAGCAATCCAGTCTGCCAGGGCTCTGTACAGAGGAACAGGGAAAGAGTCTTCTTTCTTCAACTTTGCAGAATATACACACATATTCTGGCCCCAGACTGTGTTTAATCTACTAGTTCTGCTTGTGCAGAACAAATAGTTCATTGGGGATTCTTCTCAAGCCAAAAACCTGAAAAATCCACACAGCACATGCCAGGCTAAAGGAACATGTAAAATGTAAAATAGCCACTCCTAAATTCCTGATTAGAGACACTAGGATAATGCTTTCTATCCTTCCCTTGCAATCTTGTCTGAAATGGACATCACGAAAGTAACTTTATTAATATTTCACACTTCAGTAATATTTCAGGCAATGTCATTTGAGAATAAAGCAAAAATGCACTTCTGAGCTACTTTGGTGACGTGTCTCTAACATGCTTGACATGCAAGACACAGATTCATCTTTTAGATGATTAGATAGCTGGATTCTTTTTCCCCTTTGATGTCTGGCAGCTTCTTGCTCCCTTTTTGAGTCCTAAATGCATAATGCATAGCTTCCCAGTCTTCCATCAAATATGAGTCATGGGCCAAGTCCTCCTTAGATAACCTGCAGAGCTTGAAGTGTATAGTCCAGCTTGAATCCAATGAGGAATATTTCTGTTCAGTTCAATAAAAGCTTTATGGATTTTTTTCTTTTCTTTTTTTCCTTCGTCCCCTTCACAAACCTCTAAAACTGTAAGAAAAATTAGTGTATCCCTGACAAGCCTACGTTAAACCTTTCAGTCTTGTGTAGCTTTTTTCAACATACTGAGGAGGAAGAAATTCTTCCAAAGCACAAGTGATGTTTTCAGTTGTAATAGGCGTAATATTAACACCATTATGGTATTATTTCAGCAGTCATGTACGTAACAGGGCTCTATAGATAAAAGCATTTTTTCCTTGGCTATTTATTATTCTCTCTAAAACAGCAAACAGATGTTAAAACCAATAGAGAACATTTGTTTCAATTGTTATTTTGCCTTTCAAATGGAACAACTGAGTAGACTGACATGAACATTGCCTATTTAATGCTGCTTGATATAGAAATGGCAAATAAATACTGTTTTTACATACATGTTCATGCATACCTTCTTGCAATGTATTATGGTAGATTTTTGACAGCTGCAGGTCATGCTAATGCAGCAGTACACCATAGATTTAGTTCAGTGGCATACCTTTTTAAGATTTTGTCCCTTTCTGGTGTAGAATGATATTTCTTATCGATTCAGTCTGCATCATGAAAATTGGCTAAGCAGACCTGATCGTTTGGCCAATCATCGAATTTTGTGCAATTCTTCTCTTTCATTATACCTGATTGAATCAATTTTAACATCCTTGACTACTTTCCATATACTGTGTAGCTGAGTGTTGGATTAATTCTCATTTGTTCCTTCAAGGTATAGGCACAGAATAGTTAGATTGGGCTTTTATAAGAGGATCCTGACAATTATAGTTTTTGTTTGTCACTAAATACATTCAGGTAAATTCTCTCCAATTTTGAGATATTTTCTTGGAGTAAGATTCATGCTATCCATGCCATATCAATGATACTACTACACACATACTGCTAGTCTAAACATGAATACTTAGCTGTTGAGCACTACCTTTTCCAGGTCACTGTGGGATAGCTGGGCATTACGCAGAGCTAAGCATATTTCTTTTATGTTTTTGCTGTGTGCTAAGGCAAAGGCTGAATATCTCAGATTCCTAAGAGATAAAACATTCACAATTAAACTTAAAGTGAGTAGACCTCTTTTGCAAAATACACCTGCATCTCAATCTAAATCCAGCGCTTTAGACAGACCAATGCTGAAAATTATGTAAAAGCTGACATAGTGCATTCTAATCAAATAAAGTCATATGTCATAGCTTCCTCCTGAAAAAAAATAGCTTTTTCAACAAAATGGAATTTTTGTGTTGAAAAACCCCTTTAATTTCAGTGTTTCTCTGTAATCTATAGTATTTATGCTAGTGTTTTACGTAAATGAAAATAAAGGCAAAAAACTATATTGGGGTGTGTGCAAGTCAGCACAGACAGGCAACCTCTTCACAGAGAGTGAATTTATTGCCATGATCGTGCTAACCATGGGATCCCCAAAGAAACACTATGGCAGAGTGGAAAATACAGGCACCATTAGACTCAATTCCTGCTAGAGGACCACCAGCCTGCTGCCCACACCTGTTTATCAAGGATTATTCCCAGCTACAAGGTCACTTGAGCATATTTACAATCCTACTTTCCAGTCTTCAGCTTTTAACCCATTCCTCCCCACAGGGTAACAGCATAAGAAACACACCTGTAAAAAGCAAGTGTAGTCATTTTCCAGTAGGTTAAAAAAAATTAAAATCCTGTTTGGTTTAGAAAAATTTGATCTGGTTAGAAACTTCTGAAATATCAGTTCTATGTCAAAGTAGTACTGTAAATGTAAAGTTTCCAGAGCTTTAATTTGACCAAATGCACCATAATCTTTCCTTCTTCGAGCATCAATCTGCAAGTTGTATTCATACTACTTGCTTTTGACATTGACACTAGATATTCTTTGAAGACATATTTGCAGGAGCAACTTGAACTGTATTCAAATGTCACTATCTTAAATGGTTTGGAGATTGAATGGTAGCTGAAGTGGTAAGTTAAGAAGAGAATAGCAGACTAGTTGTCTGGAGGACCAAGTTTTTTAATGTGAGACTACCAAGGCTTTTATTTTGTAATATTTTGTATATAATTTTGTAATTAATTTTGTCCATTCATTTTTCATCTGCCAAATCCTCTAAAAAGTGGGTGGTGACAAAGGTTATAATTCCAGCACATCACGTTACAGGCTACATAATGCTAAGCCTTTATGACATCACCACAGATTCACAGAACATCACTAAGATAAAGAAAAAGATCATAGTTTGGGTATATATATTCATTTTTGTACTTCTTTTCTCTTTCACTTTGGCAAAAATTCCAATATCTTTTCTCATTAGTAACAAAATGCATTTAGTCTTATCCTTCACTTGTCATTACATTAAGCACGGAAATGTAAAAGAAGCAACAGATTCATTGGGTGTTGACATTCACTCAGTAGTAGCAGAGAAGTAGGGGATTTTTTATTGTTATTTATGGTTCACGTTGATCTCTGGATAAACTACATTCACTTCAGAAAAAAAAAAACTATTTTCATCTAACTCAAACACGTGGAACTGTGTTTTATTTTACAATCATCATCCCATCTTGTTGCATACTTTCTTTCATTTTGCAGGAATGATATCAAAAACCCATGGTCTGTGATGTCATTTAATCAGGTTTGCTTTAATTTAAGAGCATTCCAAGCTGAAATCCACTCCGGGATAGAACTATCTTGAATTCTGTAGTCAATTCTAGTCACTCATTTAACCAAATCAATTTAAACACAAGATATGCCTGAGCAGGAACTGAACAAAAGCTGACTGATGAATTTAAGTATTTGCTCTGTGGTTTGTAGAAGTACTTCCAATTTCTTTGCACAAAGAGTGTAGATTTAAGTATGTAGTCAAATCACCTGTTACGAGGAATTCTCAGTGATGAGAGATTCATATGCTTGTAATATAATGCAGAGAATAAAGTAAACTGCCTTCCTGCAGAGAACGGTTATCCCTACTTTTTTTTTTTAATAATGGAACCATACACAGTGCCACCAGGCATTCCTTATGTTAGAATCAGCAGCTGCATATTTGACCTGGGCAAGATGTAGAATCATAGATTAATTTGGGGGGAAAATGACCTTTAAGAATATTGAGTCCTATTGTAAAGCCAGCACTGTTATTGTCACAAAGTCATTCTAGCAGTGCAATATCTTTCTCAGAAACATGTTTTCTAGACATAGTAGTGTTTCGAAGTATTCGATTTCATACGTATTAGTCTAACATTTCTCCCCAAAAATTAAATGAAATACGAGTTGTTGTATGTGGTTTTAAACAAAAAGCAGTAGATAAGTAAAATAAAATAGAAAACATTGTGTACTCAATTAGACCTTTTTGGTAAAAGTAATTTTATGGTGTTATTATTTTTTGCCTACAAAAAATATGGTTAATATCTGCCTGTCTTTCTGAGCAAGCTTTAAAAAATAGCGCCCAAAAGAAATCAGAGGCTTACTTTGAGGACTGCAGTAAAAATAGATGGAGGAATACATTTAAAACTCTGTCTTATGAAGTGTCTTTCAGATGGATCAGCAGGAATATCTGCTAGTAGTAGCAAATTTACTTTTCAGATTTGCAATTATTGTCAGAAGCCAAGTGCCACAGTCCTTATTCCTGTGTCTTCAACCAGAGCATTATTGCAGCATTCTGGAAGCACTATTACTCCCTAGCTAGTATTATCTGATAATCAGGGGTGTTGCAAGCTAGGCATATATTCTTTCAAATTCTGAAGAAGAAATGTACAAAGGGTAGAAATTATATTGGCATCAATAATAGATGAAGGATTTGTTCTGATGAAATTATAACAAGTAACAGGCTATTATGCAAGGATTAATAAAAAGCAATAGAAAATTGTCTTTCCAACTTGTACACCACAGCATTTTCTGGACACGACGGATCAATGTGCAAATGTTGCAGATAATATGATTTAAGGGGCATAGGCCCTTTGATGATGCAAAAATGGCAGGCATAATAAACAATGTTCTCTTTCCTGTAGTGATATGCATCTTTTATAGGCATTTGTTACAATTCAATATACCTAAGAGAACATTTTTTCTGTTTTCTCTTTTGATTTGATAGGTTTTTTATATCATCTTCATAGTACTTTCATACACATAAAATAAAAAATTTCAGCAAAAAAACAAGCTGAACAGAATGAAGTCTCTGAACAAATGAAAATATTCTTCATTTTTAGAGCAATATTTTAGATTTTCAAGCTCCTTGAAAAGAGATTTAAACAAAATGTGAAGAGCATACGATTGTTGGTGTTTTTAATAGTCTTTTAAAGTGAAAGTTTTATGTTTCTTGAAACAATTTCTTTTATTTCTACCCAATCTTCTTTCAGCTGCCTTTTTTTCTTTTGAAGCTTTCCAGTTAGACCTTTCTATTAATATTAAAAGCAATTAAATGAAACACATCTTAATTAATTTTCTCCATTGAGACGTTTATATCTACATTTTCCTCATAGAAATAAAATCGGTCCTACTATGTACTTCAATTATTTACCCACATCTCTTGGTATTTTTTCTATTTTCTGGTCTAATTATATTTTTAAGTAATCCAGTTTTTATTTCTACCTAAACCAAGGGAGAAACACGTGTTTCATTATATGCAACTAATAATCTCATATATTCCTGAATATAATAAAAATTTATGAATCTGCTTAAATGATACTCTTTGAATATTATAAATACACTGCTTCCAGTGCTCTTTCAAAACCAGTGAAAATCAATTTTCAAAACAAGAAGTCTTCCTCAGAAGAAAAATAGAACATTTGGAAATTCTTTAGCAATACAAAACTGCTGATAAATCAACCTTATATTAATACCACTGAAATGAAATATTTAATGAGAAAATCGTGACAATACAAAATATTCAAGCGAAGAAAATAATGTCATTAGAGCAAAATCTGCTAACTCACTGTAGAACTTTCCTTTGCAAGCGTATAGACTGTTTGATAGACAGCTCCTGTCTGTATTTGTAAGATAATATGCTGTCACTTCAGGATGCATTGCTTCCTACCACTACCTCACAATGAGTTTTGGAGGTGTCTTCAGGTGCGTACCGAGTCAGCACCCTGCAGGGACACTGCCTGTTGCTCACCCCTTCAACCATCAAGCAGAACCTGAACATGGTAAACACAAGTAAAGGCTGAAACTATCTAGACAGAGCTTAGGGTCAAATGACAAAAAAGATGAAATTGCTGTGAAATATGGATTTTACCATCCCTGAAAACCCTGTCAAAAACATTAAAGTATTATTAGCTTTGGGTTCTTACATAAATATGTGCATTTAAGGCCAATTTTTCTTGTATTTCTGTATATAAGGTAGGCTAATATTTGTTATATAATAATTTCTTTACCTATTTTTAAAAAAAAATTTCAATGTATTTTTTCAATGCAATAATTGTCCAGTAAAAATAGTCATTTCATTTATGTGTCCACTGCTGTCCTTCAAATTTCTATTAGCAATTTCTTGTTTGGTCTTTCACAGAGTCATGGATGTGAGGGATATTACACATGCAGATCAATAAAATCTATAAAAGATCTATAAAAGACAGTAAGATGTCACGGAGCAACACCATAATCTGCTTTACCATTGAACAAACACTAGACGGTAAAACAATGAAGTACTGAGTCATGAGGTCTGGGCTTGGGAAGAGCCTTTTAAGAAAAAATCTTTTTTGTTTCCTTTCCAGAGATCCTGTGTGGGTGGGGAGAGTCAGTGGGTATTCATACAGAAGTATTTGCTTATGTTCCGCTTCCAGAAAATTATTAAAACGTTACTTATCTGATTACCTCAAACTTACTCTTTGGGAAATACTGATAACATATCCTTGTCTACTATAAGTCTGTGATGTTCTTTATCCTTTTACTTTTTCTTTTATTTTAATGTAAGTACTATTCTACGTTCACACACACACACATAAAACAAACCCACTGCTGTTTATGTGTTCTTACAAAGGGAACCTTCAGGATGTTAACAGCTACAGGAGGACATCTATGGGAAGTGTCAGAGCTCTGTGATACAGGAGTCTATGCCCAATGTCTAACAACTACCATTTTTGTTTCTTGTTGTGTGTGTTTGCTTTCCACATGGGAGAAGGAAGAGGAAAGATACCAAAGGAAATGAAAGAGGGGAAGCAACAGTAGGGTTATTACAGTTAATTGAAACTCTACAATATTTGTACAAAAGAAAAATGTCAGATACTCAACAGCTATAAATCATCATTGGTTTTTGTCAAATAAATAAATTACACTGATTACAGGATGTACAGAAAGTTTTATATTCCATTGTTTACTGACAAAGATGTTCATATGGGGGTGGGAGTGTACTGTAAAAGATACATCTTTTATCAGACAAAATTCAGCGAAACTTCTTTGGAGGCAGTAAATTTCCCTGGGAACTCAATAGAATCCTGTAAGTTGCAGCCATTCTGTTCTCCGAAGTCCCTGCAGAGATTATCATGAACCATTTCACACATCATTGCCAAAGGAGAGACATGCCTTAATCTGACTACACACAGTGCTGGAACCAAACCACCAGAATTCTTATCAGACATATTGAAGAAGTTACAGCACTTTACAGTAGTTTGTCCATAGTTGCAAAACTTACTTTTCCTTCATTATTGTGCATCTGACTTTGAATAAATACATGAATACTGGAAGTTTGCTTTTAAGAAGAATTATTATTGTATCTGGCTAACAGTCCCAGGAATCCCACTTCTACCCACATTTCCACCTACTTTCTATCTAAGCTCATGTAGCTCACAGGCTTCAGTGTGGTACCTTACACTTTACCATCAGGTAAGTGAAGAGATGGGCTTTCAGTGTGTCAGTGAGTAGCTCACACTGACTTCAATGAGAATTCTGTGTGCAGACTAAGGCCCTGAATCCAAAGAGATAAACACAACAAAATCTTCTGTGAAGCCCATGGGTGCCCCAGGAGCTGAGGATGCTCAGAGCTCTTCAGATTGAGCCTTTCATGGCCATGTCCTGGTACTGACGGGCTAAGTTTCCTCAGCACTGGTATCCATGGAACTGGTGAGAAGGGAGGTGATATGCCATCGGAGATTTTACTGTGAATATTAAAGAAATTTTATGAGGGTCAGCCTGGCATAAGTCATTTATATGTTTAAGAAAAAAGAGGAATACAAGCAGATTGTATCAGAGAAGGGGAAAATACCTTCTTAAAATCAAATAGACTATTCCTGTGATTATTTAGTGGTCTTTATCCCTATGACAGACTTCAAAAATTAACTGATGCCTCCTAGCACTCAAGTAATGGTGCTCTCAAAGTTGTGTTAGCCACAGAATTCAGTGAAATCTGGGAGGGGTCCTTAATACAAACAGAACCCTGGAAAATGTTGCAGTCAGCATCAGCACACCCAGTAACCGCAGTAAAAATGGACAGAATTTATGGTATAGAGTGTTTCAACTCAGTGTTAGCAATTACATGGGATTGTCTGCATTGCCTTCTCCAGTGCAGCATAATATAAGTCAGCATTCTATTTACGTCTGTATGAGAGAAATATCATTTGGGGAGCAGTTTGTTAAATAGCTGTAAATAGCAGTTTTATTACCCCCTTTGCATTGCTTTATATCTCTTTGTTTTGCTGAAGCAGAATGAGCCCATGAAGCTCTGCTGACTCCTGCCCCTGCAGCTGCAGAATCCATCCCACAGTTTCTGGGAGAGGGTAGAGGAGCAGGGCTCTCCGTGCCTCTGCTGCATTTCTCTTCATATTGACATCTCAGGTCCTAAGACAGCTAGAGAGGTAAACAGTTGCTGAATGCTTTCCTCCGTATCACTCCTGCTTCCTTTTTGGTGCTCAGAACCCCCGGGACCTAAGTATACCTGAATTCTTAAGGCTCAACTATATCTTATCCCTTGATTTTCTGTTTCTCTCCCCCCTTCCAGGTGAGCTTTATGGCTGTATTCCAAATATGCATTATTTGCCTTTCTCTTCATTCTTCATCTTACTTTCAATTACACAGCCTTTCAGTCTCTGTGTTATAGATCTCTCTTCTCTGCTTTTCCCACTGCGATACCAAATCTCTCAGTGGGCTGCATTTCAGCACAGCACACAATTCATCAC